>CM062652.1:9037441-9421147 GCA_031772095.1 Zeugodacus tau
TTGAATTTATTAATTTATTATTTTAATTTTAATTTAATTTGAATTAAAAAGGTGTGATTTCCTTAATTAATTATAATTATTCCCTCACAAAAATTCACTGTTGGAGCACTCCCTTTCAAAATGCATAAAACTTTACATTAAATAATGGTAAAATGTTCTACAAACTGATTTGCGGGGGCGTATGAGTAACCTACGCACTAACACAAGTAAAAGGAAACCTTCATTGGCGCGCTTTAATATTACAAAGGTGCAGCTTATGCAGGCTACACGCGTTAAAAATTCGTTGAAAAATAAAACAACAATTATTTATTAATATCCAAGAAAATAAATGAAAATTTTAATGTTTCTTAAAGCATACACGCATTGGCAGCTAATTAGAAACGCTTGAGAAAAGTCTACTCCAAATTATTTTAGAACAATATCCATGCGTTTATCTATATTAAAATTTAATATTTACACTGCAAGCTGAATTGATAATTAATTTACTTAACGCAACCCAGCACATGTGCATATGTGTGTACACCATGGCGTATGGGTAACTTGCACTCAATGTCAATATTAAACTGTGGCTGCAAGCGCAAAGTGCAAAGCTATTAAATTGCAACAGTTGCGTTACTAAATAATTATTGCTTGATTTTTAAGCAACAACAACAATAAAAATATTTACAACAAAAACAATAACAATAGCAACAACAACATTCACTATTACAAATCGCATGCAAAGTAGCAAAAGCAAAACGATTAAACAGTAAACAACAAACAATAACAAAAATCAACTTATGCAAAGTAGTTACAAAGATTTTACACAACACTGTGTATTCGCATATGTTTGGTTTGTCTAGCAGTTGTGGCTTGTCATTCTCAGCAGCTCGATCATTGACTCAAGCCACCATTCACTGCTTGCCAGTCCAACGTTCGGTTCATTCATTTACTAAGCAGACTTGTGGTCTTGTTGGCGCGTGCTATTTGTTTGAGTTGTGTTTGAGTTGTGTTTGAAATTTACACACCTTGAATTGTCAATACAACAACAAATAGAAGCATTTAAAAAATAAATGAAAAATGTTAAAACATTCGGAAAACTGCAGCGGCGCTCAAAGCAAAGCGTGAATAAACGTAAACAAATGGGCAACAGCAACAAAATGCCGCTTATGAAAATTAAAACTCAGACTCATACCTACACATATTTAAGTGGATTTAAATACGCCGCACTGCGCTGCGTGTGAGTTTGTGCTTAATTGCTGTTGTTGTTGTTGTTAGGTTTACTTCAGTTATTGCGATTTTTACGGTTTACTTTGCTAAGCAAATGCCGCTGATTTGTTTGAGTTGCGGTTAAAGTTCTTGTTGTTTTTAGATCAAGTTGTTGTTGTAGTTTTAGTTAACTGTATACTTACGAGGTGGGCGCAAATGAAGTGAAGTGAAGTGAAATGAAGTTTATATTACAAAGGTGCAGCTTAAAGCTGGCTACAAGCGTTAAAAATTCGTTGAAAAATAAAACAACAATTATTTATTAATATTTACGAAAATAAATGAAAATTTCAATATTTTTAAGGCATACAAGCATTGAGAGCAAATTAGAAACGCTTGAGAAAAGTCTACTCCAAATTATTTTAGAACAATATCCATGCGTTTATCTATATTAAAATTTAATATTTACACTGCAAGCTGAATTGGCAATTAATTTACTTAACCCAACCCAGCACATGTGTATATGTGTGTGTACACCATGGCGTATGGATAACTTGCGCTCAATGTCAATATTAAACTGTGGCTGCAAGCGCAAAGTGCAAAGCTATTAAATTGCAACAGTTGCGTTACTAAATAAATATTGCTTGAATTTTTAAGCAACAACAACAATAAAAATATTTACAACAACAACAATAACTATAAATCGCATGCAAAGTAGCAATAGCAAAACGATTAAACAGTAAACAACAAACAATAACAAAAATCAACTTATGCAAAGTAGTTACAAAGATTTTACACAACACTGTGTATTCGCATATGTTTGGTTTGTCTAGCAGTTGTGGCTTGTCATTCTCAGCAGCTCGATCATTGACTCAAGCCACCATTCACTGCTTGCCAGTCGAACGTTCGGTTCATTCATTTATTGAGCAGACTTGTGGTCTGTTGGCGCGTGCTATTTGTTTGAGTTGTGTTTGAAATTTACACACCTTGAATTGTCAATACAACAACAACAAATAGAAGCATGTAAAAAACAAGTAAGGAAAGGCTAAGTTCGGGTGTAACCGAACATTTTATACTCTCGCAATTTATTTATTTAACTTTATTTATATTATATAATACACAATTTGACCCACATATTCATCATATATATTGTATAAAGTCCATTGAAAGTTGGAAACCCTAATATTAGGTTAGAAGCACCGAGGTCCTCATGTTCGATGGATAACCTTTGTATGGGAGGTGGGCGTGGTTATTATCCGATTTCAACTATTTTCATGGTGTGTGGTGGGGTACGTAAGAGAACTGACTGTAGAAAGTTTGGTTTATATAGCTTTATTGGTTTGCGAGTTATGTACAAATAACCGATTTGAGGGCGGGGCCACGCCCACTTTCCCAAAAAAATTACATCCAAATATGCCCCTTCCTAGTGCGATCCTCTATTCCAAATTTTACTTTTATAACTTTATTTATGGCTTAGTTATGACACTTTATGTGTTTTCGGTTTTCGCCATTTTGTGGGCGTGGCAGTGGTCCGATTTTGCCCATTTCCGAAAGCAACCCTCTCACGGTCCCAAGGAACGTGTGTTCCAAGTTTCATCAAGATATCTCAATTTTTACTCAAGTTATCCGTTGCACGGACGGACGGACGGGCGGACGGGCGGACGGACAGACAGGCATTCGGATTTTGACTCGTCTCGTCACCCTGATCATTTTGATATATATAAACCTATATCTAACTCGTTTAGTTTTATGACTTACAAACAACCGTTAGGTGAACAAAACTATAATACTCTCTTTAGCAACTTTTGTTGCGAGAGTATAATAAATGAAAAATGTTAAAAACATTCGGAAAACTGCAGCGGCGCTCAAAGCAAAGCGTGAATAAACGTAAACAAATGGGCAACAGCAACAAAATGCCGCTTATAAAAATTAAAACTCAGACTCATACCTACACATATTTAAGTGGATTTAAATACGCCGCTCTACGCTGCGTGTGAGATTGTGCTTAATTGCTGTTGTTGTTGTTAGGTTAACTTCAGTTGTTGCGATTTTTACGGTTTACTTTGCTAAGCAAATGCCGCTGATTTGTTTGAGTTGCGGTTAAAGTTCTTGTTGTTTTTAGATCACGTTGTTGTTGTAGTTTTAGTTAACTGTATACTTACGAGGTGGGCGCAAATGAAGTGTGTGCAGAGTTCAAATTACCCAACTAGACAATTTGAAGGAAAAAGTAAATAGAATTATATATCTATATGTATGTATGTATAGATATAGTTGTAGAAACATATGCCTGTGCGTTCATGACGTTAAAACTACGCAATATATTACGTTGAGTCGGAGAGTTCAGGTGGCATTTTAAGTCTCTTAGTATGTGTGTGTGTGAATGTGTATATCATTTTATTCGCACTCTTAAGTAGCACAAAATGTTAAGGGCCAGTATTTGGTAAATCTCTTTACATACATAAATATATTAAGGTATTTAAAAGTATTTAAAATTTCAGGGCTACTTAATAAATTTAAATCGAGCATGTGCGTATGCATATACAAAACATTGAGAAGCAAAAAAGATTTTATGTGAAGTATATTTGCTATTGAAGTCATTAATATATTCATAGATTAGTTGTCTTCAAACAAATAAAACTTGGAGAGTGATGAAACAAACAGCTGGTAGAAGTGAAATAGATTGGCATATTTAAATTGAGATAGAACAGTAGAGTAGGAGATGTGTTCAAAAAATAACGGGAATTTTCGTTTTTTGAAAAAAAAAAATGCTATTAATTCGTCTAGATTAATATCGTCGTCTTCAAAATAGTCCCCATTCGATAATATATACATATGCTAACGATTCTTCCAATCGTCGAAACACTTCTCAAACTCGATTTTTGGAATAGCCTTTGGCTCTTGCAGCGATTTCTCGTATACTTGTAAAACGAGGTGATCTTTATTTTTGAAAATGGGAAAAAGTCATACGTAGTCATATCTGGCGAATATTAAGACTGGGCAACGTTACAATATTGTTTTTTGTTAAGAATTCAAGAACAAGCAAGGAAGTGTGAGCTTTTTATGAACGAAAATCGCTAAACTCATTAAAACATGTCTAACCTTAGCGGCAGCTATAGACAAAGTAATCAATGAATAGCGTTGAAAATTGTATCGTACATCAGAGGCATGTGTATCAACATAAAAAAATACAATTATTCTCCAAAGCCGTGGAATTTCGAAATTCCCGTTATTTTTTGAACACATCATATATGTTTTCAAAAATTTTTCACTCTTAAAAGAATTTTAAAATCAAGCAGTTGTTTGAGAGTTTTTTTTTGAGACAGCCTTTTCTCACTTCAGCAGATTTTTTAATACGCCAAAAGAACCCTTAGACATTCTTATAGCTTTTATTTGAGCTTCATCCGCAAGTGATTGCACTACAATTGCCTAAGAAAAGGATTCGTCCCATTTTTTATTTCCGAAATTGTTGAGCAGTTAAGATGTCATAGTTTGCTTTACAAATAATCAGTCTTGTCATCGGTTAAGAATCTGTATCCTTCATCTTTGTGATGCTGACAATTTTCTCCGTTTATATTTTTGCGATCTCGCTTAACTTGGGAACAGCAATAGTAACTTAAGGTTTCGAAAACATAACTTTCACTTCAATAAACTTCTTTATGTGCAATTCTGTGACTATTAGCTCAAAAGAATATTTTTGAAGCTAAATATTAAATATTACCAACTTTATTTCTGAAGTGTCAATACTTCGTATATTGCGTATACGCCACGTAGATATACTTTATGCAGATACATAATCGCACAAGTGTTTATATCGTCTTTATTGCATAATAAACCAACAATTCTCATATTTAATTTAACCACTTTATATTGTACATATTTTTGCACTCAATTCTGTTTGCAAATCTACGGTGACTACACACGTCAACTCGCTACTTTCGTTTTAAAGTGGTTTCTAACTATTTTTAAAGCTTATGACACCCATATTTGCAATGACGTAACGGCAAATATGTGCTTAAAACAATCACAAATATATACTTACGTTGGGTGCTCTTATGTAGTATCTGTGTATAGATTCGTTTGCGTATTGCTGATAGCACTTTAATTATCTGTGCTTTTGCCCTTTAGATAGTATTTACTTTTGATTAAAAATATTTCACTCAACAAATAATGATTTGCTTATCTCCTCACTTTATTTTTGTATTTGGCAAAGTTGACCCAAATTCGGGGAATGCTGGAGAGAAGTGAATATATCAATATAATTCTATTTATTAATTGTAATTATACAAAATATTTCATATAATTAGTACTGTATTTTTGAGTTTACGGAAGTTCATATGAAATTTTGAGAAACAATAGTTTAAATATACATATTTTTAAATGTAGTCCGTCCCAAATTAGTGGATTTTCAAAAGATTATTTTTTGAAAAAAAATACATAAAATATTTTTCTCTCTTTGAATCCAATCTTGAAATGATTCTGTCCAGTTCGATTGCAGATTGAAGACTTCGATAACTTTCGCTTTTTGTAGTGATGTTTTTTCACATAAGTGGCAACCCTAGAAACATTAAAATTCTTATTTTTTATTTTTATTCTTGGAAGTAGTATCTTCCCAGGCAAGCTGTTGCTCATGAAATTATTAAATTATTATAAAATAATATTATGCCTGGTCTTTATATTGTACTAAAGGCCATATTAAGTATTAAAAAATTCATTAAAAAAATTGTATTGTTGTTTTAGCTTTTAGATAACTTTTGTATTAAAAAAATTAAAATTTTGAAATTTTGACTGCAAATAGTTTTTGAGCTAACAACTCTACTTCCTTCATAGTTTGTATTATTATGAAAGCAAACCTCAATTTATCTAACAATATTCGGAAATATTAAGCGCGTTTGACCATAAATGTTTAATGTATTTAAAGTGGAATGAATTTCCATTTTTTCGCGAACATCTGGTTGAAAATCTAAAGTGCAAACCTTTACTTGAACTAGTCTAACCAAAAGAACTATATTCAATGCCAAATTTAATGAATAACAAGTAAGGAAAGGCTAAGTTCGGGTGCAACCGAACATTTTATACTCTCGCAATTTATTGAAGAAATTTAACCAATACATGTATGCGGAATAAAGCTCACCGTATTTTTGAAAAACCTATAATTAGGTATATGGGAGCTAGGAGAAGATACTTTTGAAAAACCTACAATGAGGTATATGGAAATGTTATGACCCGATTTTAATAATTTTTGGAACAGAGTCACACTATTAGAAGAAAACAATTACCTCTGAATTAAATTGAGATATCTGAGAGATTTACCCATACTTTCGGTTAAAATTTATCCTTAGGCGTTGAGTTCAGCATGTTCGATATCTGGGGCCTTGAAAAGTTATGGTCCGTTTTCGACAATTTTTTCACAAGTGAAGCCAGAGATGATATGCACTAATTGTGTAAAGTTTTATTCCATTATCTTCATTGGTTCCTTATATTTACATTATAAAGTGAAGGAATAAGATGGATTTCAAAATTGAGTTATAAGGAAAGTAGTAGTGGTTGCCCAAAAAAATTACATCCAAATATGCCCCCTCCTAGTGCGATCCTTTATTCCAAATTTTACTTTTATATCTTCATTTATGGCTTAGTTATGACACTTTATGTGTTTTTGGTTTTCGCCATTTTGTGGGCGTGGCAATGGTCCGATTCCGCCCATTTTCGAACTTGATCTTCTTATGGTGCCAAGGAATATTTGTGCCAAGTTTCGTCAAGATATCTTAATTTTTACTCAAGTTACAGCTTGCACAGACGGACAGACGGACAGACGGACGGACGGACAGACATCCGGATTTCAAATCTGCTCGTCACCCTGATCACTTTGGTATATATAACCCTATATCTAACTCTTTTAGTTTTAGGTGTTACAAACAACGGTTAGGTGAACAAAACTATAATACTCTCTAGCAACTTTGTTGTTGCGAGAGTATAAAAAGTATAAATAAAATCATAAAAAAATTTAGTTTTGCGTAAAACCTCTAGTCACTTGATAAGCAATTTTCGCCGCATGAAAAAGAATAGAAATTAAATGCAAAATACAATATATTTAACGCTACAAAAGAGAATAACAAGCACTAACTGACTGATAATGAAAGTGAAAATAAAATGTAAAAAATCGTTAAAAAAAAATAATAAATAATATTAATAAATAAAATAAAAAAGCCAAATACTATAAAATTCATAAAAATAAAACTTTGGGCCCACACATATTTTTTATCTTTTTTTTTGTTGTTTGGCCTCACCTCTCTCTTCATTTTTTGTTGTTTTTCACGCTTTTGCCGCTGACAAATTCTAATATGAATACCCACTTGTTCGTACAACATATTTGTGTGGAATTGTAGCTGCTTTGAGCCTACGCATTTTCTTGGCGCTACGAGCAGCGACGCGCCCCCCGTATTGCGTCGTTGCCCCAATGCTCTCAACTGAATTTGTTTGGCGCAATGTGGCATTGTCCAAAAGACGATTAACATAACAAAAAAGTCAAGAATTTTACTCAAGTTTCTTCTAGGTACAACAACAATAACACGAAAACAAAGATTATTGACGTGAAAAACAAAAGTGTTGTTGCTGTCGGTGGTTTTGTCGAAATGGAAAGCGTTGATGTCATCACTTGTTGGCTGACTAACGATTCGGTTGTCGTGTCTGTCGGTGCGTCTCGCCCAGCAGGTCTTAAGATTGTTGAAGACTTGAAATACATACATATGTGCATAGTGTGGATGTAAACATGAGGGCACCCGGTAATGTAATTGGCCTACGCAATGGCAAGAAATATTATGTGTATTTTAATATTTATATTCAATAACTTGGCTACACCATCAGCTGGTTGCCAATGAATTTGTGGGCAACTGAGTCATGATATAATATTTATGTGGTTTGTGTGATAAGGGATTTTGAATTTTTTTCATGCTGAATATTAAGAAAGCTTATTCTTTATAAGTCGTATATTAGTTTTTTATGTTCAAAAAAACAGAGTTACCAATCTACTTTAAAAAAGGTGAAGTAATTTTAGTGCTGAAAATTTTTATTACCTAAATATTTAAATAAATATAAGCATTGTTAAAATATCTCTCTCAGCATTTTTAAAAGTAGATATTGAATAGGGTTGCCACTTGTTTTAATAAATTCCCGGTTAATTCTAGACAAAGCATTAATAATAATAATAATAAGACTGTAATAATCTTAAATTATTAATAATAGAATTTTAAATGTAGAGTTGCCACCATACAGAATACATTAATAACATGGGAAATAGTCTGAAAATATAAAATTAAGTACTCAAACCTATTTATTACCATGCAAAATGTTTAGTAGAAACGGTGAAAGCGATGCAATTTAAGTTCAAAAATTTATCTAAGAGTGTTGGCAACAAATTTCTAATAAATAAAATAGTAAAATAAATAAAACAAGAAAAAAAGTTAACTTCGGCTGTACCGAAGCTAATATACCCTTCACAGGTATTTTAGTAACTATGTGTTTAAGCAAATCTTAAGACGTAAGAAAAAGTAAGCAAAAAAAAAAAAAGCATTTTACTAGTTCTTCTTAACCGGGTTGTTTGCTAGAAACATTAAGGTTATATAGTTAACCGATCTGAACAATTTCTTCGGAGACTATATTATTATCTTAAGCAGTAATCCATGTCAAATTTCGTGAAGATACCACGTCAAATGCGAAAATTTTCCATACAAGCCATTGATTCCGATCGTTCGGTTTGTATGGCAGCTATATGCTATAGTGAACCGATTTGAACAATTTTTTCGGAGATTAAATTATTTCTATGAAAAATAACTCACACCAAATTTCGTGATGATATGTAGTAAAATCCGGAAGTTTTCCATACAAGCCCTTGATTCCGATCGTTCAGTTTGTATGGCAGCTATATGATATAGTGGTCCGATATCGGCAGTTCCGACAAATGAGCAGCTTCTTGAAGTGAAAATAACATTTGCAAAATTTCAAAACGATATCTTAAAAACTGAAGGACTAGTTTGTATATATACAGACAGACAGACAGACGGACATGGCGAAATCGACTCAGTTCAACATACTGATCATTTATATATATACTTTATAGGGCCTCCGACGCTTCCTTCTGGGTGTTACAAACTTGGTGACAAACTTAATATACCCTGTTCGGGTACTATGTATATATAAATGAGTAAAAAAAAAAAATAAAATGATAAAATGTGCCTACAGCAAGGTTTCCAACTTTATTCCTATTGTCTTAATATGGGAAAATTCACCTGTGTGTTGTATTTTATTAAAAATCAATAATTTTCTTTCATATTATAGTAAATCAGGTTGAGAGACTTTTTAAATTGTTTCAAAATTTTCTGATATTTTCTGAAAAAAAACCTCTATTTCCATTAGGCCTTCATAGTTTTTTTCAACTCACAGATAAATCTTCATTGTATTTATATGTGTATCAATTGAAATATTTTGAAAGCCATTTGGCTGTATTTTTTATTGGTTTTTATTATTTTTCTCTTAAATATGTTTATTTTGCTTGTTCTTGGGGTGCGAATGTTTTCATTATTAAAATGTTGAGAATATTTCTTGTACCACATATATTGCCATTATAAAATGGCAAATTTAAATAAATAAATAAATATATGAAATTAAGGAGAGCTATTAAACAGGCGTCGGCACAAGAATTTTTATGTGGGTCTAATAAATGCGTGCACATATGCAGATTCCTTTACTCCCGCCTATACAACAGTACATTACTTATGAAGTTGTGCGTCATGCTGTTTGCTTTGTTTTCCAAAAACAATAAAAATAATGGAAAATTCTCTACAGCATATAGTTGCTATGCATACCACGTGCCCTAAAATATTTCAGACTCCATTGAAGAGGTGGTTGCCTTAGCAATTCACAACAACAACTACACTCCCACAAAATATAAACTCACATGGGATGCGTATACGCACTGTATGCTGTGATGAGCAAAGACAATAATATTTGGGTTGGTCCCAAGGTCATTTCATTATGGCTGGTTCGGTGGAAAATGCGTATATAATCTTAAATATGTGAGTGAATTTGTATATAGAGATATACATTCGAAATAAATGTGCCACAAAAATTTATTATTATTTTTGTCAAATAGGATGTTTCAAGTTGATTTACGCTAACGATTTATTTTAAATAAGTATATATGAAAGTTTATTAGGGTGTTGTTTGGAAACTAAATTAATAATTTCTAAGTTTCAGAAGCTTAGTTGGAAATAAAAATTACGCTCACAGCTATCTCACTTATTAATTAAGTTAAGATGGAGGCTTGAAAAAATTCTGAGAAAAATTCTTCCTATATTAAAGTACCACCCTAATGTATTTGTTTTTGAATGATTTTGAATAAATCACTATATGGTAGAAATTCAAAAAATTGTTTTAAAGCAATTTGGTTGATCGCTTTGAATGCTTTCTAGAGGGCTTAACAAGATTATCAGCCATCATGAGATGGCTTTTAACAGATGTAAGAGAAGAATATTTAACATATGTTCACTTATGAATGAAATTTGGTTACACATTGATATACATAGTATGCAGTCATGTTCCATTTAAGATTTTTCAATGAAGATAAGAATACCAAGCCCAATCTGAGAAACATTATATACAAATGATAAATAAGACTCACCTAAAGCCACCAGAAAAACAAATACCAGCTGTGTAGGCGCCTTTAGCAGCATTTAGTGGCAATTATGCGGCGTATCTATCAACAAATTTAAATCTTGTTTTGAAATTTAATATCTGAGCATAATTTTGCCATTTGTTTAACACACAATGGCGGCGCCAAATGTGACGTTTGCGCTTAAGATAAACAATTCGATAAAAAAGAGGTATTAACTTTCCTTAGCATTCATTGATAAACACTCGTGTCTTCAAAATTTTTTATTTATGAGTCCAATGTCTATGTCATGCCATAAATTATAAGTCGAAACAAACGTCAACAATCAAGTGGCATTTAGTCATAATTATGAAAATTAATAGCAAAAGCTTTATGAAGTGTGTGAAGCTTAATAATGGCTTATCAGGAAGTTGTTGTGTGTAAACAGTTATTGCTAACGGCCATTGTGTTGCAAATTCAGGTTTGCTAATAACACTGATTAGCATGATAATGTGTTACAATGGTGGCAAGTGGAGAATTACTGAAGTTATATGAAGAATGTGTTGATAGAAATATGTATGTATATCTACATATACACATGTAAATGTATGTATATATGTATATATTTGTAGAATAGATCTATCTGAATAGATCTGTGCATGAAGTTGATGATGGTCTTACTTCTGGAAAACTCAAAATTACTCAAAATTAATTGTCATTAAATCAGGGTGGCATAGAGAAAATTTAAAATACGAGGTGTGTTCAAAAAATAACGGGAATTTTTAAATATCCTATTGTCCAAAGGTTCAATTGCTTACTTTGTTTGTAGCAGCCGGTAAGGTTAGACGTGTGAGTTTTGCGATTTTCGTTTGTTAAACGCTCACATTTCGTAGCTAGTTCGTGAATTCTTGCCCAAAAACCATATGTAACCAGTCCCCATATTCGCCAAACCTGAATACCGTGAGACTTTTTCCTATTTCCAAAAATCAAAAGAACCTTAAAGGGCCGTCGTTTTACAAGACAAAACAAGAAATAGCCAAAATTTATAAAAAAAAATCGAGTTTGAGAATTGTTGCGACCTTTGGAAGAAGTACTGGCATAAGTGCTTAATATCGGATTGGGACTATTTTGAAGGTGACAACATTTATGGATAAATATTTTTTTCTTACAAGTTAGACAATTATCTACTCCATGAGGAGATTATGAGTATTTATAGACGTATGAATTCGCTAAAACTAAGGTCGCTAAAATTTAGATAATCTAGTAAAGATAGCATGCACCTATTTTATTTTATAAACGGCATATTTATTTTATAAACCGGAAGTTCATCAATTTTCAAAGTGAATTAAATCTGATTTTGTCATCTTAACATTTACAAAGTTGTTCAAAATGCATTCTTTGGATCAGGTCAGTTTTACTTTCTGATATGATTAACTAATTTGAAGTGGAGGTCGTGGAAAATATTGTTTCTAGTTTTGATGTCAAAGCTAACCAAGGACCACTCGTCATTCAATTCGAAATTTTGCAGCTGATATCATAATGACTACACTCCATTTCGATGGGACATATATAGAGAAGCGTCGAAATAGTAGATAGATGAATTTGAAATATATCACAACTAAATAATTAACAAAGTTTCTCTTTGATTTCAAGCGAAGTAACTAACAATTTACATACAAATTGTTTAATTATAACTGGCTTAATTGCAAACGCAATAAAATTTTAAACCAAATGGGAGAGAAATTTCTTGTAATTAGATCTATGCGTCTGATACTTCGGAAATGCGCACAAAATTATATGGTTGCAATTAAATAAATTAAATATAATGTTTTTAAAAGGCTTGTTTACATTACAGTCACGTACGGACATGTAAATTGGAGCCTAAAAGGCGAAACATAAAATGTTTACAAGTAAGGCATAAGTGAAAAAACAAATGTTAGACAACCAAAAATGTATGTAGGGGGAAGTAGTTGCAATTAAATTTACAAAATATTTTTTACAATAAAAATATTTTTTTTTTTGGGTATGCGTGAGCTCTGTAGAAATACAAAATCGATTTCGAGAATTTTTATAAGAATTTTGCATAAAGCTTTGGCTGAGATTTGCTTCATTTATTTTGATAATAAACATAATTATTTTTCATTGGCATCAAAATTGTATTTTTTTTGGAATTTGTATAATAGTATATCAGCAAATGCACCGCATAATTCTCCATATCACACCCGCGCACACTTCCGCTCTCCCATGAGACTAACTCTTCGCTGCGCTGTGGGCGACACAGAGTCAATTGTTCGGTTATTATTCAGTTGGGCACGTTTGTTTACAATTTGTTTAAATTGTTGTAATTTATTGACATTGCAACTTTTATATGTTGTTATTGTTGTTGCATACTTGACGTGCACTTGCAAAGCGACGCTTGTGCTAACCACACAAAGTTCAATAACTATAAACCTAAATGCAATAACAATAACAAACAGCAGCATTTTTTTTCATATAAATCAACGGACTGACGGAGGAACTGACTGGCCAACTGGGTAACTGAGTGAGTGAGTGACTGATTGGCAGGTAAGTAAATGTTGGCGAAAATATCGCGTCGCACACACACAGGTATAAGTATTTGTATGCAACTGTATATGTGTATGCTTGTATTTGTTGCTGTTGAAAAACCGCTAAGTGTTCCACTGACGCTGACATACATACTTCTATTCATGCAGCTATAACGTTCTATTTTCGCGCTTATTCATGCCGCTTCACTGTTGTGGCATTCGCCAATTTGCCGAAGTGTGCCAAAAAGCTGCGCGTGCCTTTTCGCGGTGAATACTTTGCGATGTACGTACCTCTATGTTAGGGTGGTCAGTCCTCTTTGAATTTTTTTTATACTCTCGCAACAAAAGTTGCTAAAGAGAGTAGTATAGTTTTGTTCACATAACGGTTGTTTGTAACACCCAAAACTAAATGAGTTAGATATAGGGTTATTTATACCAAAGTGATCAGGGTGAAGAGTGGAGTTCAAATCCGAATGTCTGTCTGTCCGTCCGTCTGTGCAAGCTGTAACTTGAGTAAAAATTAAGATATCTTGATGAAACTTGGCACACTTATTTCTTGGCACCATAGGAAGGTTGCTTTAGAAAATGAGCAAAATCGGACCATTGCCACGCCCACAAAATGGCGAAAACCGAAAACACATAAAGTGCCATAACTAAGCCATAAATAAAGCTATGGAAATAAAATTTGGTATGAAGGATCGCACTATGAAGGGGCATATTTGGATGTAATTTTTTTGGGGAAGTGGGCGTGGCCCCGCCCCCTACTAAGTGTTTTGTACATATCTCGCAAACCAATAGAGCTATATAAACCAAACTTTCTGCAGTCGTTTTTTTTTTCTTAATACAGTCCAAAAATGAAAGAAATCGGATCATAACCACGCCCACCTCCCATACAAAGGTTAGGTTGAAAATTAATAAAAGTGCGTTAACTCACTAACGAAAAACGTTAGAAACACCAAATGTTACATAAGAAATGACAGATGGAAGCTACACTCACATTTTTTTACAAAATGAAAAATGGGCGTGGCGTCGCCCACTTATGGTTCAAATACCATATCTCAGGAACTACTCGACCGATTTCAATGAAACTTGGTTTGTGATAGTTTCCTTACATCCCAATGATATGTTGTGAAAATAGGCCAAATCGCTTCACAACCACGCCTACTTCCTATATACCAGAACTTTGAAGACAATCTGAATCGTTTACTTTACAATATATAGAGTAAGTACTAGTGAAGATATCGGTGCAGAACTTTGCACAAATACTATGTTAATAGTGTGGCAGCCCCATTCTAAAAATCGCCGAAATCGGACCATAGGTTTTTAAGGCCCCATATATCGAACACGAGGACCTCGGTGCTTCAAACCTTATATTATGGTTTCCAACTTTCAATGGACTTTATACAATGTATATGACGAATATATGGGTCAAATTGTATATTATATAATATAAATCAAGTTAAATAAATAAATTGCGAGAGTATAAAATGTTCGGTTACACCCGAACTTCGCCCTTCCTTACTTGTTTCAGTTGGATTCAGTCTAGTACTGTTATTTTAAGTTTTAAAGTGTCGGTAGATGGCGCTAAGCCAATACGGTCTATAACTGGATCAGATATAGAGTAGAAACTACTAAATGTATTTAAATTAATTTGGATTTTACTTCTGTGCAACTTTCCACCAGCCCTCTGAACCACAGCAATAACCACGAACCTTAATAAATATTGGATGCACTGAAATAAATCCTAATTAAATTAATCTTCAACCAAAACTATTGGCGAGAGCGAAGGCTTCTGTGAAATTTTAGCCATACAAGTTTATATGACTTATTTCATGATATTTTCATTTGAGGGTTTTAAACCAAACTACATTGGAAAAAATGCTGAAAAGGAGACTATTAACTATAAATACGTAAAATTTCGTTAAAAAAATGGCATTTCAAAGAAAATGGGCTCTCTCGAGGGTGACCTTCTTCTCATTATTAATGATCAGGTTCGCTATAAAAATCCATCAGATATTCGGAAGCGATATAATTTGTCAGACTCTTGAAAAAAAAAACAACGGTAGGCTTGAAATATCTGATAAAAGGAAATGTTAAGTTCTTTTGATAGTCAAGATTTGTAATTTCTATTCTTTAAGTAAAAGTAAGAGAGAAGTAAAGATTCCATGTTGATCCAAACACAAATTGGAAATGGATTCTCTGAAATATATTTGAAGAATTCACACTCCTTCTCTTTTAAGCTTTTCATTACATGCTTTTAAATGATAAAAAATGCCTGGAAATAATTTTTTGATCTCAGCTGATCTCTATGTTATAAATTATACCCGGTTCACCCTAGTACAATACCACTATTTTGTCCACACTTTTTTGCCTTCTTCTCTCTCGCGTGACTCATATTGTTTTGTTGCATTTTGTTGTAGCTGTTAATTTTAAAATATTCTGAAATCTTTTTTTCAAAAGTGCGCATCCGTTTCACACTAATTTTCTTACATAAATATACAAGTAACTAGCGAACTTCTGCAAATATGTATCTGTTCAAGTGTCAAGTGTATTCGTGTCTCTTTTAATTCAGTTTTATTTCACTAGTTGCAGCGTTTAGTTTTAGTGCTCGTAAAGTAATTGAGCACAAGGATGGGTGCGCTTTTATTATCAGACTCATAATCATCATCACTTGTCTTTACAAGAAAGATGTATGAGTATGAGTGGGTGTATCTCGTGTTTACTCAAAGCATGATCTCTGTGATCTTGGAAAATGAATACTTTGTATGTAAATGTTGTGTTCAAAGTACAGTGAGTTTGCCTATAATGGAACTCAGGGGGAACTTAAATTGGGTTTCTTCAGTATATGAGCTATTCAGGATATTTATCTCAATGATTTAAGAATTGTTGCGAGAATTACCTATGAACTTTCATTGTAATTTTTTTTCTATCACTTTGAATTAGTATAGCTGTCATATGACAGCTGTCAAAATTAACTCACCATGAACTGTCATGACCTTACAAACGAAATTTTACGCCAACAAAGTTCATTTTAAATGATTTCCACAGTGGTTTGCATGAAACACCAAAACAGTAGCTTATATTTAATATCCAGTGAAATGATGGCTACTAATAAGAATTGCACTTGACAGCCGCCGTCATCGCTTATTGTTCTTATCTAATCACAATATTTTACGCTATTACACATACATACATACACCTTTGAGCAATTTTCTGTATCATCGAACGTTTACTGAATCATTTCTAAATTAGACTTCGCCGCCTGGGCCATATTCAACTTCGTACCTCAAAGTAATTTATTGCGCCTCTTTCCTAAATACGATTTTGTCGTACTTTATTTGCAATTAATCAATTGCTTACCGCAAACACTTATGTCAACTGCCTTTTCAGAGTGCGCATTGCGTGACATGACAGTTAATAACTCATAGCACTAAATCGTTCTTAATTTATGGTCACATAAAGCGTCACCGATTCTTGTTGATGGCTGTTTTGATTTTTTAATTAAATCAAAATGATTAAGTGATTTCAGTTTCACTTATGGTGGTTAGGAAGCATAAGAACGCAAGGAAAGCCAAGAATTAACGAGGCATAATCAATCAGCGACCTTCAATTATTATACTTATAGAACATGTTAACAAGGTTGTTATACAGACTGTCTTCTTATTCGAGGATCATACTAGTTAAGAATGAAAAACGTTTCCTTTGAATATCCAATTATCACTGGATGTCTAATAATTGTCTACAGAAATTTGTGTTAAGTTCAGATAGCTTTAAGAGTTTTTCATTAAAACGACTTTAATACTTACATATGTCTCCGGAGAACTCCAGAAGGCATGCTTTGATTGTAACTCAACCTCAACCTACTTTTAGGTAGATGCACTGCTGCCAACTGATCTTTGCCAATCTATCATTGGAACACCATATCTTCCTAAAAGTGTTATGAACAATAGTAAGCTCCTCTCCGGGCTTTCTCTCTCTCATTGCTTATGGAGCAGACTTTATAGACCTTTCAGCGGACAATTTAGGTTATTTATATGAGTTTTTATTATAAAAAAAATTATAAGACATGTTTTAGGAAGCATATAAAGAGTTCTATAAATAATTAGTTATAGATTGGAGTGAGGTTTGACTAATAAATATCAAGCTTCCTTGCGAAAAATTTCGGATCAGTTAGGTTGGGTTTGTCGAAAGAGTCAAAGTTGACTGGATACATAAATGAGTTCTGTCCAAAAAAGTTGCACACATATTCAAATCCAAGGTGTTGAAAGCCTATATATTTTCATAATTATAAAGTAACCTTATATCAAAGAGTATATTCTCATACCTATTTGTGCGTAGCTGTCTTACATAACCAAAATAGTTATTTAGTTATGTTCTAAGTTCCATAGTAACCATGTGATGTCAATAAACTGTTTGCTAATGTACTTTTAAGCGATTATCTGTTATCTCACAATATTAAAACATACAAATACACATGCTTCTATGTACATATGTAGCCGCTCTTATCGCTGACCGCAAAGCAAACAGTGACGCGTAGATTTCACTTTTCTTATCAACACAGACAGCTTTAGCCTTAACACAGTTGCACAGAAAGAAGCAAAGAACCAACTCATTTACTCTGTACACATGTACATACTGAAGCAGAGTATTCGCTTTTATTATGCGGATGAGCATTAGAAAAAATTGCAAAGCACTTCTGACTGCACATGGCCCCATTCTAAAAGCGTATAAATAGTTTTAAGATAGTGTTTGTTTGCGCTCAGTAGATTATATGATCAGGCACTATGGGTATTATGTATAATTTATGTAGGTGTATTATGTAAGACTGCCGTATTTGTCGATAAAAATTGCACAAAAGGAAAAGTAGAAATTTCTAATTTGGCGAGTAATCTCAGTGAAGCTAGATTATATAATGACAATACATTTGTAGATATATACATTTATAGATAATTATATGTCTGCGCCTACACCTACACTGCTTCTAGCTCGTTTTGTTGAGTATTCTATTTTAGCATGCCTTTCTACTTATTGCACTTATTTCATTTCGAATTGACATTTTCGAATTTATATTCATTCAATGTTTCTCCATAGTTGTAAAAATGCAAAATTGCTATAAATGTTTGAATTATTTATGGCAAATTGTCAGTTTTTATTTATTCGAACAACATTTAGTTTATTTATTTTGTTAGATTTTTATACCCAAACGCAACATATGAGTTTGGTAGAACTAACGGTAGTTTTTACTATTGAGGTGAAGCCGAAGTTATTACTGTTCATTCCGGTCTTTCAACACCAAAAGCATTCCGAGTTCGTCTCTAAGAACCTCGGTCGATCGGGTTAGAATTGCAAGAATTTAACTATTGACCTCTTGGTTCTATTATCAGAACGTTTGTTTTAGAGCTAACTGGGTCTAGATTCAGAATTGAATACTTTTTATTTACTTATTGGTATTTTCTTTAATCTCTTTTCCATTTTTACAAAAAAATGCTCGAAAAAGCAGCCAGAAAAATTTACTATTTTTGTGAATGCTCGATTGTTCAAGCTCAATGAGTGTTTCGTTAGATTTCAGAGGTTATCAGTGCTTTTGGATATCCTTGAGAATCGATTTGGGTTGAAACAAATATATATATCTGAAACCAAGAAGGCATTGTGTACCTTCATTTCCTAATGCTATAATCTCTAATCTAGTCAAGTAACCTCTAGTAATCATATTGATATTCTAGGTTAAGAGTATTTCTCAAAATTTATATGTATGAACTTCAGGATCCCAGTTTTTTGATTCGGTCGTTCTCAGTGCCTCCTTACTTTTTTTTACTTTCTTATTTTTATTTGTTCTCTTCACTTCTCCGCACCTTTTCCATTTTGCTTTGCATGTCATTAAATATGAGTTTGTATGAAAAAAAATTGTCACAAGTTTAGCTATGCGCTGATTTGTTAGCCTAATTTGGGTATTACTACTCAATAAATAAAAGCTTATTACTGTTCATACCGGTCTTTCAACACCAAAAGCATCCCGAGTTCGTCTCTAAGAACTTCGGTCGAACGGGTTAGTCAATTTAACTATTGACCCCTTGGATCTATTATCAGAACGTTTGTATTAGAGCAGACTGGGTCTAGGTTCAGAATATCAAAACGTTGAAGCTATAAAAATATATATTACTTTTTTATTTACTTATTGGTGTTTTCTTTGATCTCTTCTTCGTTTTTACAAAAAAGTCTGGAAAAAGCAGCCAGAGAAATTTACTCTATTTGTGAATGTTCCAACGGTCGTGTTCAATGAGAGTTTCGTTAGATTACATAGGTGGTTCTGGATATTCCTGAGAATCGATTTGGGTTCAAAGAAATATTTATATCTGAAACCAAGAAGGCATTGTGTACCTTCATTTTCTAATCTAGCCATATAACTTCTAGTAATCATATTCATGTTTCTGGTAAAGATTATTTTCCACAATTTATATGTATGCACTTCAGGATCCCAGTTTTTTGATTCACCCGTTCTTAGTGCCTCCTTACTTTATTTTATTATTTTTATTTGTTCTCTTCACATCTCCGCACCTTTTCCATTTTGTTTTGCATGTCATAAAATATGAGTTTGTATGAAAAAAAATTGTCACAAGTTTAGCTATGCGCTGATTTGTTAGCCTAATTTGGGTATTACTACTCAATAAATAAAAGCTTTGTCGAAAGTTATTGACTTTTTCGAGCATGTTGACATATATCAAGTTCGCTAAATGGCGACAAATATGGTCGATTTTATTATTTGATTAATCTATACGCAAAATGAAGCCAGTTTTTGTTGGTTTGATTTAAGACTTCAGTGAACAGATGTCTTCCGAGTAGTTGGCATTTTTTATTTATTCAAATAAATGTTTGCCGAAATAATAAATTTTGTGTTAAATAGTTTTTATTGTAAAGAAGAGTGTTGATATCTCTGATCACACAGTAATCTCATTCGTTGCCGGGTGTCATACGTTTGTCAAATATTTTAAGCATACTTTTTAAGGAAATATAAACAGAAATCTTAGCTCTCCAAATAATAAGTAGCAAGACAGTTTCATCCGGTAGTAAATTGAACCGGTTTGACCTTAAAAGTGCTTCCGTAGGAACAAAAGTTGCTAAAGAGAGTATTATAGTTTTGTCCACATAACGGTTGTTTGTAAGTCCTAAAACTAAACGAGTTAGATATAGGGTTATATATACCAAAGTGATCAGGGTGACGAGTAAAGTTCAAATCCGGATGTCTGTCTGTCCGTCCGTGCAAGCTGTAACTTGAGTAAAAATTGAGATATCTTAATGACACGTATTCCTTGGCACCATAAGAAGGTTAAGTTCGAAAATGGGCGGAATCGGACCACTGCCACGCCCACAAAATGGCGATAAGTTATAATAACTAAGCCATAAATAAAGTTATAAAAATAAAATTTGGAACTTACGATCGCATTAGAGAGAGGCACATTTGAATGTAATTTTTTTGGAAAAGTGGGTGTGACCCCGCCCCAAATAGGGTTTTTGTGTATATCTCGGAAACCAATAGAGCTATATAAACCAAACTTTCTGCAGACGTTTTTTTAGTCACTTCCTTATACAGTCCAAAATGAAAGAAATCGGATAATAACCACGCCCACCTCCCATACGAAGGTTAGGTTGAAAATGACTAAAAGTGCGTTAACTCACTAACGATAAACGTCAGAAACACCAAATTTTACATAAGAAATGGCAGAAGGAAGCTGCACTGAGATTTTTTTACAAAATGGAAAATGGGCGTGGCGTCGCCCACTTATTGGTCAAAAACCACATCTCAGGAACTACTAGACAGATTTCAATGAAATTCGGTATATAACACTTTTTGACACCGTGATGACACGTTTGGAATATAGGCGAAATCGGTTCACAACTACGTCTACTTCCCATATAACTCAATTTTGAGTCCTTCTGATTCTTTCACTTTATAATGTATACATAAGGAACCGATAAAGATAGCATAACTTTACACAAATACTGTATTTGAGCTGTGACATCACTTGTGGAAAAATTGTCAAAACCATGACTTTTCAAGGCCCCTGATATCAAACATGAAGAACTCAGTGCCTAAGGGTAATTTTTCACCGAAAATATAGGTAGATCTCTAAATAAATTGCGAGAGTGTAAAATGTTCGGTTGCACCCGAACTTAGCCTTTCCTTACTTGTTTATGTAACCTTTAATTTGGATACAAATGAGTATCTTAGGTTTTTACGTGATCTAGCTATCTGTTAATTTCTATGTACTATATCCACATTTCCATTGCAGCTACTTGGCTTAGCCATCGTTGGCATTGGCGCGTACGTTATCTTTGAACTGGAATATTTCAATACTGCTGCCTTCGTCATACTGGGCTTGGGCATAGTGGTGTTCTTGACCGCACTGTTGGGTTCACTGGGTGCGGCACATGAAAGCAGTCAGATCTCCAAAGCGGTAAGCAAATTGTCACATTAGTAAACAAAGTAACGATTTGAGTTGTTGTTTTTTATTTTATTGAATTTGTTTTCCTCACTTTTTTTGGTTTCTCAATGTCACTGCCCTTTTATGCCGATCTGATTGTGTGCGTAGTTCGCCATAATACTGATATTATGGGTTGTGCTGCAAATAATATCGGTGGGTTTCGTTTGGATCTTCCAAACGACATTGCTGATCAACATCAATAGCACCTTCGATCAGTTGTGGGGCAGCCCAACAGTGCCCATCAAGCCGGGCAACACCAGTCACATAGCGAACATTGAGAGATGGGTGAGTATGATGAGTAATGTAATATTTAGGTATTGATTTTATTACGCATGCGCGCAAGCCGCGCTACAAAATTCCATATGTGCGCTTCGTTTATAAACTATAAATCACGCATTTGTAGTTTTTCACTGTTGTAAATCATAATTCATAATCGTTCGTATTTCCATATATGCTGTGCGTCATTCATGCTTTAGCTTGACTGTTGCGGCAATGTTGGCTCTAGTGATTACCTGCTGCCGCCCAATAGTTGCTACAACAGCCTCACGGACAAGCTGAACCTGGACGGTTGTCGCCAGAAGTTCCTCGACTATGTGGTCGAGCGTTGGCAAGCGTTCAATTTCTTCGCCATCGGCGTGGTGTTGGTCGAGGTGCGTATACGATATGTAAAAAAATAAATATAAATTATTAATATTTCTGTTTATAATCTTTTTTTTTTATTATTTATTACTAAATTATGTGCGATGCAATTTATTGCTATACTCTTACGTAATTACAGCTGATTTGTGCCGCTTTCGCTTGGGTTTTGGCCAATAGCATTGTGAATCGTTGGCGCCGCTCGAAATACTATCCCAAATAAGCAGTTGAATGCGGCTAATTTAAATGCGCATAAAGGCCAAAGAACATTTGTACATTTGTACATACAAACAAACACATATGCATGTATATATATATATATATATGTATATGTAAAGTATAAATAGTGTATGTATGTATGTATGCGTAAATGCAGTTACACACCTGTACATACCAATCAATGTATTTCTTTTATTGTTTTTGTTTTCTTTTCTTTCTTAAAATTTTGTTTCTGTAAATTTTTTGTTTTTGTTTTTGTAAACAAAGTCACCATACAACGATATATTGTAACAGTGTTTATTCTAACGTCGAAAAATCGGAAATTGATTACGCTAGTCTACCTCAACATGCTCATAAATTAGCTAAGCTACTAAATATGTACGTTAGAGACGGAACTCAGCTTAGCTGGAAAATATTTAATTACCAACAAACACACACATACATACAGTTAGCGCTATAAACACATACATATAGACGAAATTGATTATTGATTCACAAATCAAACGAAACGATGGTGCCAAACATGGTGTTCAATAGGAAGTAGATTTGAAAAATAAAAAATAATTTCCAAAAAAAAAATAAATAAAATAAATAAAAAAGCAAAATAAGTAAATAAACACCTACAAATAAGCAGCGCACAATTAACTAATTATATTATTATACAAAGCTATAATAAAATTTTTCTATGCATAATTGCGCTGTATTGTTGTTAACATAGCTTAAGTCGTTAATAAATGTAATTTTTTTTTAATTATGCATGTCAAATAACAATTGTAATTTCATTTAGGGAAACAATGCAGTTTTACCCACTACAAAGCCAAAAAAATAATATAGAATTTTATGAAATGTAAATGTTTTTATAAAAGGCAATAGATGGTTTGAAAAAAAAATTGCATTTGCTCCAACTAAATATGTCTGCAAAATTTTATATACAAATATTGTTAAAAGTAAAATTAAAAAAAATTAATAAAATACCGAAAACGATGAAAAACGATGATGTTTTATTTGACAGGAAGGAAAATTTTTGAAATTCAACAATGAACAATAAAAAATAATTATTGATTAAAATTTATTTGTTAGAATTTATCAGATAACATAATGATTGTCTACTTTGCAGCGCAAAGATTAAAAACAACTCTAGAGCACACAATGCTAAATTATGTGGTCGAATATCACACATTAGCGGTGGAAATGTTCAACACACACATATTCTTCACATATGAATTTTTGCGCTCTCTTGTTTAGTCGCCGCCTGCCTCTCAATACAATCTATATGTTCCAGTTTCCGACCTGAGATCTCAGATCTTTTAGAACAGATCTCATTTTTATATGGATCATTGTAATAACCAACGAGTGATACTATAAATTGATCAGTCTTTACGATGATGGCAGAAAAAGTACCGTCATAACTCGTTCCAAACAAGTATTTCATCCATATGGTCAATATAGAAAAATATGTTCAAATAATCTTGGTTAGTGTATTTTCTGCTCTCAATAAGTTAAAGAAATAGGTTAAACAGCCAAAACATGGTCGTCTTGGGTCGCATTTAGTTCGATGTTTGAAGTTACTAGTTGTCTATCTCCTGTCATCAAGCAAACAGTCGGCGCACTCGCGTCTTGGCTCCCACGTCACTGTTGATAGTCATAACTTCGAAGCAGTAGATAATTTCGTATACCTGGGAACCAGTATCAACAACACCAACAATGTCAACCTCGAAATCCAGCGCAGAATAACTCTTGCCAATAGTTGCTACTTTGGACTGAGTAGGCAATTGAACAGTAAAGTCCTCTCTCGACGAACCAAAATCAAACTCTACAAGTCGCTTATCATTCCCGTCCTGCTTTATGGTGCAGAAGCTTGGACGATGTCAACATCAGATGAGACGACACTAGGAGTTTTCGAGCGGAAAATTTTGTGCAAGATTTATGGTCCTCAGAACATTGGCAACGGCGAATACCGCAGACGATGGAACGATGAGCTGTACGAGTTATACGACGACATTGACATAGTTCAGCGAATAAAACGACAGCGGCTACGCTGGCTAGGTCATGTTGTCCGAATGGACGAAAACACTCCAGCTCTGAAAGTGTTCGATGCAGTACCCGCCGATGGAAGCCGAGGAAGGGGAAGGCCTCCACTCCGTTGGAGGGACCAGGTGGAGAGCCACCTGGTTACACTTGGAATCTCCAACTGGCGCCGAACAGCGAAGGAAAGAGAGGAGTGGCGCGCTCTCATCGATTCGGCTATAACCGGCTAAACGATGGAACGCCAATCACATACATACATACAGTTGTCTATAAATAAAATTAGGAAGTTTATGTAGAATGAATGTCGTTTAAGAATTTCGAGATCACAGACGTTAGTGGCCCTCAAATATCTCTTAAAAATTCACGTTGAGTTAAGGGCTGGTTATAGTAATGGGGCTTGGAAACTATGTATATTTTGTATAGTTTTCGAGCATCAAATCTCCTTTTAGACAAACAATGCTGGCCTAATTTTATTAATATAACGTACAAATTGACCAATATTCTCCATACAAAGTCGGCAGTGAGCTCTTGATAATGTGAGTTATGGAAAGCCATGAACCGATTTCTAATATTGGTATATGAGAGCTGCCAAATATTGTTTAAGTAGTTTCGATCTATTTGTTGATGACAGAGCTTTATATTCTAATTTTAAACAAGCTGATAGGATTCAAAAGAAATAGGTGAGTTGGAGGTCCAATTTATTTTTTTTTACTACGAGACTGGGTTGTTCCAGTGAAAGGTAAAAGCTTCAAGCTAATTTCTATATTCATCTCAATAACGGAAATGTGAAACTGAAGTAGGATAAAATTAGGTTAGACGTGTTTTTATGAGCTTGATGATTTTCTTTTCTTTTCGTTAAAAGCGCGCATTCCGTTGCTTGTTCGTGAATAGTTGGTCAAAGCCCCAAGCTCCATATGCGTCATACATGACTCTGTGTGTGTTTTTTTTATTTCCAACAATATAGCAGAGTACCTTAAAGTCCATCATTTTACAAGCATATGAGAAAACGCTGAAAGAGCCAAACACTATCCCAAAAATCGAGTTCGGGAAGTGTTTTGATGATTGGAGAAGCGCTAACGTAAGTACATAACATCGTATGTAGACTATTTTAAAGGCTACAATATTAATGTAGATGAATGAATTAATAAAAAAAAAACGAAAATTCCCGTTACTTTTTGAACACACCTCGTATATGATTTTGAGTTATAAAAAAGTACTCTGCAAATGTATGAATTAATAAAGAAATAAAAGTAAATAAAAAACAAATATGTTTTTTCGTTAATAAGGAGTCTTTGAAGTTATACATGCCAATCATATTTCATTAAAATTAGCTGGTGTCTGATGCCATATGGTTGAAACAGTTCGAATGTGAATAAGTTCTTAATGAATATAATAAATAAGAAAGTGAGTACAAAATCGAATTCTCAGACGGAAATGAAAGTGCAATTATGTATTTCATATACATATACTACCTATATATACTAAATATATACATATGCACAATTCAACTCATTCAAAACACTTTTAGCTTTCGCATTTCGCAAACGCACATATTTATTTTGCTAAGAACTCACATGGTCTATAGTTTTTTCTAAAAACAACAACGAAAATAACGGAATAAACTTGCATGTGTTTACAAAGAGCTTTTCACTATTACAAAGTAATAGTCTGTGGGTATATGTAAATATGTGATCCCATTTAAGCTTGTTGATATTGGCCTTTAAGGTCTTTTGGCCAGCCACAATTTCCGATCATAAAATCATAAAATCAACGCTGCCACCACCAACGTTGCGCTGTCAGCAGCGTGTGCATAGCGTGTAGGCGCAGCTTGCGCGGTTGACATTTAAAATTCATAAATATTCGTTCATTTTCACTTTGATACCATGCATTGTTGTTGTTGTTGTATAATTGTGTTATTGTTTTAGTTTTCATTGCATTTTATTGGTCAGCAACTATGGAGACTATGTAGGCGAGTTGTGGCGTTCTTGGTGGTGGAAAATCGCACACACACACACACACATCGACATATTTAATTTATGCAAATGCCTGTGTCTTCGCTGTAGAGCGCGTCTGAAAGAGAGTGAAAGACAACAGCAGATTTTGTCGTATTGCCAATGTTGATAAAGTTGCCAACAACAATAACAAAAACAAACAAGAGTGAAAGCATAAAAACGAAAAAAGTGCGCTACACAAGCGGAAAGCAGAAAATACCGAATGACCGAAGAGCATTATTAGCAATTAGAAGACAGTCTTTTTTCGATTTTTTGTTTGTTTTTTTCGAGATTTTCTTATGACACGGCGATCGGAAATTTTGTCATCGTTGAGCTCATCGCTCTACAAAGGTATGTACTACAACGGTTGGCACCGCCAAAACAGAGCAGAGCAGATCATCAGGGCCACTTTGTCGTTTTCTAGCTGCTTATTGTCAGTTTCAGTTTAAAAAGCTACGTGAATGTGCTACGAAAGTGGCCGCGGATGCGCCGGTGACGATCGATCTTTAGTAGTCTATGAGCAGCAGTGTCTGGTGAATTTGCTAGCGTAAAGGAATTTCGTTTAGAACCGATTGTGTAATTGTTTTCTGTTATTTTTAATCGTTGTTGCGTACATACAAACATACTTCTGAGTAGTTACTAAGTGAATGTGGATAACAGTATTATTTTGACAGCAATAAGTGATTACTTAATTAAATTAAAATAATATACATTATATACACAATTCTACAATAAGCTTTTCGAAGCTCGAAGGATAAAGACAACAGCTGTTCATCTTATAAAAATGTTTCGCTGCACCAGGAAGCGCCTGAAAGTCACGCTATTCGTGTTCAACGCGATTTGTGCTGTAAGTATTGCGAAAGCTGAACAAAATATTGTGCAATAAAAAATAGTTTATGTAGTTATACTGAATTCGAAAGAAAGACAGTATCAACAAGTAAGGCAGGACTAAGTTAGTTCAGTTTAACTATGGTGTGTGATATCTCGAGATGACTCTAAAATTCCATATAAAAAATGTGGATCTCAACAACTATGTATTGTCATATTCTACATACTTATGCACTGTTTATGTACATTTTTGGTATAAAGTGATCTCATTTTAGAAGTCATATTATTTTTATAGGGACAAAAGGAAGGGAAATGTAATTCATATTTTATACCAAAAAACGTACAATAAGTGTAAAATTCTTAACCATATCAAAAATCGTGTGTACGGTATAAAACTAACCGGAAGTATGAAAATCATCATATCCGGTATAGACGTGGTTAATTCTTGTCCACAAACAATACTGTAAGGATGCCCTAGCCTTCATATTCTAACAAGACTCCATGTGAATTTTTCTTATTTCCAAAAGTAAAGAAAACCTGAAAGATCTGCCGTTTTACAAGCGTAAGAATTAATAATTTTTTTTTTTCAAAAAACGAAAATTCCCGTTATTTTCTGAACACACCTCGTAGAATCAAAAACAAAAGCCGGATTCATAAATTTTTTGGTATGAATTCACTTGAATGTTAATTCTAAAATTATTACATATATTTAACTTACATATGGTTCGATAATATGGTATAGAAGTTAGCTGTAATCTCGAAGATATTATTACTATATACTTTGTAATAAAAAGCTTTATTATATTAGCCGTTAAAAATACATTTCCTCCATTTAATTAATGCCCAAAATTCCTATATCTTATCTTTTTTTGTTTAATTGCGCCACTTTAATTCTTCAATGTGAAAATTTTCACTTTTTTCGCTATTTACATGGCCAAATTAACGTATTGTCTCTAGAGGCGGATGACAAAAATTAGTCATATTGTGTGTGCGTTAAAAATAAACTGCAAAATTTTACCGTTCTTTTCGCTTTTCTCATTTTTAATGCAATAAGCCATACACACATATGCACATACACATTATTTAAGATTGTTTGTTTTTTTATGTTTTGTTGTCATTTCGAAATTCTTTTTGAACTTTCTTTTCCACTTTTTGTAACGCAGACATTTAAAAAAAAACGTTGTGAAAAAATAATTGTGCAAACTTTTGAAAGTTTGAGCGAACATGAACTTTTTAAAAAGCTTTAAAAATAAAATTGTACACAGTGGTGGCGAATGTTATTGGGATTGGTGGAGAAAAAATGTTATTTAAAAAACAAATACTGTGTGGCTGGTAGAAAGAAAGTAATGCTTTAGAACACCCATTGCTAATGTGAAAAAAAGAAACAGCAAATATTACATAATAATATATAAAGTTTTATCGAAGCTTGCTTGAAGCATATCCGGATTCATTCCGGAAAGAGAACCAGCCAGCTGATCAAAATTAGTTTTATTAGGGTGTCTCCCTTTCATTAACTGTAAAACAGGAGTATATATCATGCAAAATATAGTCTCTCAGAGCCCTTGCGGGGATCGAACCCGCGACCTTTGGATTAGAAGTCCAATGTGCTATCCACTGCACCAAAGGGCCGATTAATATTCAAAACTACGCTCAAAAACGCAACAAGTTTATCTATTAAAAGCAGAAAAAATTAAAGAATAGTTATATAAATATAGAACATAACTGCTCTTTACTGCTTCTTTCATACAGCTGTTATTTAAACAAGTGTTTCGACATTCTTCAATACAACGGTAAGAGACACGAAAAAACATGGTAACATTGTTTACAGAACTAGCAGAGTTTCATAACAGTATATTTGCTTTAACAATATATGGTGCTACTAGATCCAACAAGAAGTTTACCTTTATATGGAATACTGAAATTTGTTACTAAATCACGATACAAACAAATGAGATTAGGATTCGATAGAAGTGTTTAAGATTGGCTTAACTCAAGAATATACTTCTTTTATATAGCCTACTTCCCATGGATATAAGAAAGTTTTGATTCAAAATCTTTCAGCCGACAGAATATGTTGTAAACTAATAGGTCTCTATAGCTATAAGACTCACATTATAAATTTATTAAGAATCTCAGGTAAGGCCTTTATGTGGATGTAAATATATGTAAATCTTATTGTTGTATTTTTAAAATGAATGTTTAGGTTAAGATTAGTTGGAACAATAGAAATTATTGACTGAAGCAAGGAAAAACTAACTAAAGGGCTGTAGGGAAGCTCTATTTCATATTGCATATATTTTCTCTGTTTATCAATTTCTCTCTCACTCTTCTCCTTTATCTTTAGATCATGGGCGTAATTCTAATGTGGTTTGGAGCTTGGCTACATAGTAATATAGGAGAAATTGATGTGGATAACAGTGAAACTCTGGTCGCTACTATAATTGTATTACTCGGCGCTGTATTACTGGTGATGGCGGTCTTTGGCTGTGCTGCAACTTATATGGAGTCCAAAAGCATGTTGATAAGTGTAAGTCCTGATTCATTATCTAAATATAAAGTAACATTTTAAAGCCATCAAAAGCTTGGAAGAATAGTTGTTGAATATATATATACTGAATTGATTTGGATACAGCTAAGAGTACTGGCTACGACTGCTACAGTTCTTAGCAGACTAACCAAAATGTTAGTGTCCTTTTAGGGACAAAATAGCAACTTTTGAGCCCTTGCGGGGGTCGAACCCGCGACCTTTGGATTAGAAGTCCAATGTGCTATCCACTGCACCAAAGAGCCGCTTAATATCAGCTTAAATCTGTAGATAAAAAATAAAAGTAAAATTATAAATTACGGTATATTTAGCTGTGTAAATAGTTTTACCGAAATATTTCCAAGGTAATTGTCTACACAGGTGTTTTAGTTTGTTTCATTTAAGGCGAATGAAAACTCAAATGTTTCCTCAATTTTATATTGAAAACCATCAACTGAATGCTTTCAGAACTCTGAAGTTCATTTTGAATAATTTATGATATTTTTTTGTCTTCTTCTTGTTCTTGATTCTAGCTTAAGTCGTTTAAGTATTTAATGGTTTATCGGTAACAGTACGCCCAGAAGAGATTCTGTACAAATTTGATATTAGCTTGCATAAACGCATCTTTTAATTTTTCAGTTAAGCTTCGTGTCCTTTTTTGGGGGATACTAGATAATACCATCCAACAAATGGAGACCCATTTAAAACCGCACTTCTAGAGAAGTCGGAAATACACTCGGAGCTGCCCGCTGGCAGTATGCTACTGAGGTCAGAAAAATACTTTTTTATTATGTCATATTTTGCCTCAGCCGAGATTTGAACTTATGCCATTTCGTGTGGCAGTTCCGTGCACAACCAACTCAGCTACGACGAGGTTCCTGCAATCTTGTTCAATCCAAGACAATAAATACCTCCTGAAGAAATCTCAGTAATAGAAGATCTCACCTTGACTTCTACTTAAAAGTTTTTGAAATCTAATTTGAAAATCCTCGATTACGGATGAGGGTCTATCTTCTTGTATAGAAAAACAGATAAACAAAAAATTGTAATAATTAAATCTTTTCTCTTTAGTATGCTGTGATTTTAGTCATTTTGTTGGTAATACAAATATTCCTCGTGAGCATCAGCTACACGGCGGCTAGTGGCAGTCTCTCAAGCGGTCTACAAAGGGGCTTCGATGAACTTTGGGATAAACGAAATGCAAATACAAATACAACATTGTCTTTCTATGAAGAGTGGGTAAGATTTAGAAGTAATTTATTACAAACAAACACACGTGCTTATATCACAAACAAAGAACTCAGATCATGGAACCTCTAACGAATATTACTTTGCTCCCCTAAAATAATGTTATTTCGCCTCCCTTACAGCTCCATTGTTGTGGCAAAAGCAGCGCCAATGACTATTTTCTCATGGACAAAGTTCCGCCGCCCAGCTGTTGCCGCTACCAGGACTGTACGAGCGTTTTAAATCTCTATGTGGATGGTTGTGAGAAGAAATTTGGCGAATATGTGAGTGAGAAGACGAGCAGCTTCAACCTCATCAGCTGGTGTTTGATTATGATGGAGGTAAGCGTGCTCCTACAAATGTAAATATAAAGCGGAAGTGAGTTATTTTTAATGAAATTTTATCTTTTGCAGTTCATTGGCTCCGTGATTGCTTGCATTTTGCTCGATAGCATCAGAAATTATCGCGATCGCATACGGTTCTACAACTAAGTTGTGCTGAAAGTTGATTAAAATGCAAATACCTCGTTCCTTTGCACTGCATAGTATTGTTACACACACACTCACATATACATTGTATGTTGAATTGATATATTATTAATATAAATTAGGAAATTATTATAACTGATTAGTTAATTATTTTATGCAAGCTAAACCTAGACCTAAAAATATTTAGTTGAATTCTTATATAATTTTTTATAAAAAAATATTGTTGTTTAATTGTAAGTAACGCAATTTTATGATAACCTTGAAGTCAAATAAACATGAATGCAAAAAAAAAAATTATTTTTTAATTTTAAATATATTTAAACATTTTAATTCTTTTTCCTGATTTTTTTTAAATTTTTTTATTTCATATAAATTACTTTGAATTAAGTTTTAATAAAGACGGCAACCTTTTTCAAAAGTAAACCTGACAGAAAGATTAAATATGCTTTGATTTGATACCCATAAATAAATATTTAATTTATTTTATCAATTTCATGAAGTAAAAAATATAAACTGGTGGCAACCATATCTAAAAAAAAATTTTAATCTATACGTTTTACTAATTTCTAACGTTTCTTCTTCAAAGCTATCATTTTGTATTTTTTTTGACTAAATATTTTCAAACATGTGGCAACCTTCTACTCCGCACAACTCATACAAAATGTAGTTTAACCGCTTTATTCTATAATTTAAATTTTATTACGACTTTCTTGATCTCGAAACTTACATATCCACTCAGAGTAATGTATTTTGAGTAAATAGAGACTATAATTCATGAAAGAGACTGAAGACCAACCCTGGATCTATATGTAAAGTATGAAAAACAATGCTTTTTTCAAGCGGAGCCTATATTAAGGATGATAGTTAATGCGAATTGGTTGAAATTTAGGCATAGTACCAGCAAGCGTACTCTTTGAACTTGCGAAGACAACGACTGTGACATCTATTGCCAGCGATGGAAACATATATTATTTGAACTAACTAAATGAAAACCATGAGATTTTGGAACTACTAAGCTATTTAAATCGATAGAATATCTACATTTTCCAAGCTTAACAAATGCATACCCCACGACGTATACGCAATATTTCATTTGACATGCTAACATGGAAGATTTCACTTAAGGGGCTATACCAGTGTAACCCAAGAAAAATTAGGCGATTTTCGTGAATTTTTTTTTAAAGAAAGTACTCGATCGAATGTTGCGAAGTTTCTTGTTGGACATAATAAGGTATACTCTCAGCTATATTTTAAGATTTTTTTTACAAAAATATTGAAAAATAACGTTGTGTGCTGCCTTGGGAGGTACCAAAAAAAAAAGAGTTTCCCAAATGCTGACATGATGCCGGCCGAATGAGTAGCTGAAACTAAAAACTTCAAAAAGGGTATTAAAGTTGAAGATATTTCCTATGCAATGACCTACGATTTTTGAAAAATATCAAAAATTAACAAAATGGCGAAGTTCTGAAAAAAAATTTAATTTTTTAGGTAAAAAAATGGAAGTTTTGTAAATGCCAAATTGACAATTTTCAACAAATCAAAAAGAAGTAGATCATTGTTTAGTACATTTCTCGTTGAGTTTTGATGTCAGCAGTTTGGAGTAATGTCGTTTCGCTTAAAGTTTCGATTATGGCGGCTTATGCCTGCGAGCGGTCACTGTTTAGAACTCCGCCATTTAAAAACTACTCAAGATGTGACCTTACCGCTTTCACAGGATATTTTTGAAAGTATTAACTATCGAATAAGCAAAAAATCGATTTTTTGAAATTATAATTGTCTATTATAGATCTTCCCTTTATTACTTGGACATACGTATATACTAAAGTATCATCAAAAATATTTGTACAAATTCAATTCGGATATCGCCAATGTCTTGACTAGCTTAATTTATAAAAGCGTTTTAATATATCGTCTAAGAGAATTAAGAAAATATATACTTGTTTTAGATTTTAAAATTCAGAAAAATATTGTTGTGTTGTTAGATATTTCCAATTACAAAATTATGCAAAGTGATGATCTCCATTGACACCATTGCACAGTGGTTGGGCTTGTATGAAGGTGCGGTCATAAATACTTCCCGTTGAGATATCGCTTTGAAATTTTCACCAAAAATCTAGAAAATTATTTTAAATATATAGTAAAAAAATTGGCCCAATCGGACTACTAGGTCCTATAGCTCCCATAGAACTGTAATTGCCATTATATGGCAATCATGCGCAAAAATACTTGTCATGGTCATGGTCGGAGCGTCAAAACTTTCAGTAAGGCTTTGTAAAAAGATTTAAGAAAGCGATAAACAATCTGAACATGATTTGTCGTTATAGTTTCCCCCATCCAACCCACACATATATAAAAAAGTCATATAGGAAAAAAGCAATTATCAACCAATTTAATACAGTTCATTTTCAACAGCCATTATAATTAGAACAAAAACTTATAATGCATCCTCTAGTAAACCGTACATAGATTGAAATAAAGATGGTTTATCCTTCTTTCCAAGCTTTTTAGTCCAATTATAATGAGTTTGAACTTAAAAATAGTTAATTCAAAGGCCATTATTATTTTGACGATTACTTCTACATCTGCAAATTTCCGCACCTAACTTTAACACTTTTATTACCTTAAGACTCTGGTAAAGACAATGTAAAATAAATCTAACGGGGGATCGCGGGGGAACACAACTAAAACTTTATGTAAACACATTGAAGACGCAGACTAATTTCACAAAACATACAAATCACGTTAGTCTTAGTTAATTTCACAAGTTAAAATAAATACCTTTAGCTTCAAAAGCCATTAAAAATAATCTTGATTCGTTAACCTGAACAATTACCAGAACAATTTAAAGTGCGTTGTTGCTGCGAATTTAAAAAAAAATGTCTGATGTGCTTTAAAAAAATACAGTTGTTCATGCGGTTAACTCTATTTTTAGAAAGTACCGTTAGATATTTGGGAAAACCCGGTTTGAAAATAAGAAGTTTGGACAATTTAGAGGCCATCGGTTTACATTTTGTCAAAAAATCGAGAGATGGATTTTTTGATTTTTGGCCTACGGTGGAACCACTGAACAATTGAAACCTTACAACGATTGTATTTAGTCCAATAAGCTACAATTTTTTTGCAAATGTAACCAATACAAATGTTAAGTTTTCTCAACTCTACTGCGTAGCCTTTGTTTTAAATGCTTTGTTCTACCAAACCAAATTTGAGCAACAGTAAGACGACAGCTTAAGTTTATTCACGAATATAAACATATGGGCAAATATCGGCAGCTACACCTAACATTTATAGTACCTTAAAACATTGACAAATACACTGATAACACTTATAAAGGGGGGATCGTGGGGTAACATAACTAAATGTCTATTTAAACATGAAAATTACGTTAAAAAAATACACAAAAAAAGTATAATCAATCAAAAATACACAACAAATAATAAATCAATAAAATTAATTTCATAAGATGAATTTATTAAAGTAAATACCTGCAACAATAAAATTCTTTTTAAATAATCAAAATCGGACCTCTCTAGCAAAAGTTTGACCACTTTGAAATTCAATTTTGTTTTCACGAAAAGCTAACTTAGCGCAGTTTCGCTACAAAATTGAACAGTTGATCACGCTTTGCATTCTATTTTTAGAATGTCCCGTTAGATTTGCAGTAAAAACCGGTTTGCCAAGAAGAAGCTTGGACATTTTAAAGACGATTTGATAACTTTTCGGAAATTTTTGTTGTTATGAATTCTTTGAATTTTGTCCTATGGGCGCAACCACTGTGCATTGCTACAGGAAAAGGAGATTATGGGATCTGAAAATTTATTATATATAAATAATATATTTCTTTTCGGCTTCATTATGCACTACTTATCTATAAAGGGTTTATCTATTTTATAAAAATATAATTTTTTTTTTAATAGTCTGAAGAAATTCCTGAAATAGTTTTGAGAAAAGATGTCAGTTCTCTGCTGATCATACATAAATCTCCTTCTTTTCCCATTTCATATATTCTACTACATTTGATTGTTTGATTTTAACCCATTGTAATACTAACAACAAAAGATGATTCACCCATGAAAAACAGAAAATCGCACAAAACAACGCACACCAGCTGGCGTATGATTTATGACTAAAATAAACTGAAATCAGCAGAAAATTGACCATGAAAATCAAACTGCTCGACAATACTGAATGAAAATGAAAAACATGGAAATGCAATCCTACGCAAAAAAGACTAAATAAGAATACAGAGCAAATAAAAAAAACATAATGAGAATAGAATTCGTTCGAATTAAAAAATTGGCATAAATGTCATGAAAAACATAAACTGGAAATGTGAATTAAAAGAAAAATCAAGAGCGAGAGATAAAGAGAGAGAGAGAGAGAGAGCGCGCGCTAGCGTTAAATAAATCAATGCGCGAGCAGCAATAATCTCAAACCTATTGTGTTGCTCCACATTGTCACAGAATTTTAGCAAACTTTCGAAATCAAAACAAAATCAAAGGCTGCTACTAAAGCCGACTGCCAGTAAGTAGGTGTCACAAATGAGAGGTTGTAGAACGCGCTAAACGAGGAAAAACAAAACAACAACAACAAAATTCAGCTAAATACAGTAAGCTAACAAAACAGGCAGCTAACAGATGGGCAGTGTCAACAGCTAGCGACAGCAATAACAACATTAAATGAAAACATCAACCAGTCAACAATGAAGCTGAGCAACAACAATAAAAGCAAACAGCAAAGAGCTAACGGATGAGCAGTAAAAGTGAATTGTGCACGCTGAGCGAGCGCAAGATCAATGCGACCTCGCAGCGCTAGCATCAGCGGAGCAATTATACATATAACTATATACTATAAGTGAGGCGCTTAAGGTTGAGTGCATAGTGAAGTTGTGGTGGGGTTGGTAGTGCAAAGGAAAATTATTTTTGTGAAAACGAGAAGAGTGGAATAGTTTTACAGACTAAAGGAAGAAATATTGTTTAATAATATATTTAACTTTTCAAAAATTTACAATCATAAAAACGATAAATTATTTAATGTTCGAATTTTTCGAATTTTGAAAATTATGAAATTTTGCTTAAAAGATCACAATTTTTATCACTTCCAAAACTTATAATCACTAAAAGAATTTAAACATTTGATGTTCGAATTTTTCGAAATTTGAAAATTATGAGATTTTGCTTACAACAACAAAATATAGTTTTTTGAAGAAAATATGTAATGAGAATTGAGGGAACTTGCTAATGATTTCATTTTCGAATTTTTCGAAATTTGAAAATTGTGAAAATTTGCTTACGATAACAAAGATTTGTACTTTTTATGAAAAAAAATCTTAATTTTATTAAGTTCGAATTTTTCGAAATTGGAATATTGTGAAATTTGACTTAAAACACGAAAATTTTATATTAATTTTTTTTATTTTTTTTAATATCTTTTTTAGTTCTCTCTATCTCTCTCCATCTGAATGCTCTGCGTTCTACGCTCTCAACTCACTCTCTCTCCATTCTCTCTCCATTCTCTCTGATCGTCGCTGCACTATGCACACAGCCTTAGCTAAGCAACTCATTTGCCTTGCATGATCTCCCCCACCAAGTGAGCGTGCCCACACAAGATTCTACATACATACACACACCTGCACACGGGTATGAGCGTTTCAAAATAAAAATATTGTTAAAGTATAAAATTCTATAGATTTACATATAATATAGAATTAGTATGTGGGATTTTTGTTAAATTTCAAATGCAGTGTTTTTCAGTCAGTTTACGAACGCGAGCTAAGACCGGCGCAGTGATTGTGGCGTATAGCGAGGGGTTAACACAATTTTTTTTCTGTAAAAAAAAATTCTAAAAACGTGTCAAATCATTTATTTGAGCTATTTTACATGCAAATATTTTTCAGTTGGCGGTGTTTTGCAACGTAAAATAATTGCCGTTAAATTAAATAGAAGCACGAAATCTGCCACAAGTGTGTGAAAATCCTCAGGCATTGTAAGTTGTTTTACCATTTTTGTCTTGGTCCAGCATCAAAAGTGAGTTAATACGGTTACATCAGCAGCTGAATGAAACATATTGGAATTCTACTGAATTAACGCTGAGTATTTTTTATTAAAAAATATTACACTTTGAAACATCGAAACAATGGGTTTAGGTAAAACTACAGCGAAACATTTGTTGTTGTTGCTAAATTTTATATTTACGGTGAGTAATAGTTAAAATATTATTTACCTTTTACTTTTTGGTATGGCCTTAATTGCAGCGGCGAGTAATACGCCAATACAACACATACGATGCATGCATTTATAAGTGTATTCAAGTACCCTGCAGGAAATTTTTTGAATAAATTATTGGAGGTGTGTTTTTTGTTTGTTTTTTAACACTTGATGCAACCCTGTTTGGTCATGAAAGAAATATTTACCATGCCTAAGCGTTCTTTTGCGTTTCAATGCCATATAAGTATATGTAGATTATTAGTTTCTAAAAATATTTTCATCCCATTAGTAATCAAGTAATCAAAATTATTTTATTGTATAAGATTTCTTAATAGACATTTTTTTATTATAAATGAATTTATATTAAATTAAACTCCACCTGTGAAAAGCTATATATTTTTCAAGTCAAATTGATCTACTATGTCCAAAGCTGTGATTTAATTTCCTGCAGGGCATGTTGCTATTTATAAATATATGCCAAATGTGTTTATAGCAAATTATTTTTACTCTTTGCATCATTAGCGCATTGTTGCTGTATACACCTGTCTCTAATCACCTTTTAACAGTAGCATTTAGTTTTCAGTAATTAGGTGTTTCATTCCAGCATTATTCATTTAAAAGATTTATTAGTTAAAAAAGAAGCTATTGTATTAAATTATAATAATTATCGTTATTAAATTGAAACCACAGCTTGAGGTCTTTTGTTGTAAAGAATACATAAATTTTTATAGAGCATTTTCTAAACGAATAACAATTAATAATTGTAAGCTCATTTCAGTTCTAAAATATTTCTTATTCATTGATTTCGTTCATTGAATTCAAAGCATTGGAGACCTGTGGAGGCTCTTATATACATATGTATATATTATGTACTATAAATACTATCGACAGCATAGGATCGATTGCCCTCTGACCAAATCGACCATCTTCAATATTCGGTCTATTTGTTCATGAATCTCCACATGTTATGATGGTAGTGTTGGCAATAGTAATCTCGTTTGATCAATGAATAGTCTGCTGATAAGAATTGTATCCCACCATGTACTCTGGAGTACTTACTATGATCTCCACGATCTTGTAAATTGAGGAGTTAGCTTTCATACGGAGGATAAATAAGAACTGTCCATAGTATATATGTATATGATTGTTTCTGAGATATTATTGGTACCCTAATTTAATAATGCCAGTTTCGCAAAAACGCCTTCCGAAAGGCCAATATATGTTATGTGAGTTGAATTGCCTGGAAAGTAACAGAAAGTGCTTCCTAGTGGAATCTGTTGCAATTTAAGGTCATTTTATATATTTGCCATTTTAATACCATATATTTATAAAATAACTTTTTAGTTTTTATTTTTCTGTTTTAAAAAAGTGCAGAACATCTCTTCTTGTCCCACCCTGTACTTAACTTATTATTTGTAAATACATATATATTTTTGTTACGCAAAATGAATAACGCAATTATATTTTTCAGCTACTCGGCATTGTTTTAATCGCATTCGGGATTTTCGTATTGGTCAGCGCTGCCAACAACAACATCGATCATGGTGAAAGCCTAGCCGGTGGACTCATAATTACTTTGGGTATTATTATTGTGGTGATTTCGATATTCGGTTGCTTGGCGGCGATACACGAGTCACGCAAAAAATTGATTGTTGTAAGTATATATATGTTTGTATAGTATTTAAATATAAATACAAATAAAGTAATTATTTATGTAATGCCTTCACACACCTCCTCAGTACATCATCAGTGTGATAGTGTTGATACTGTTACAACTCATTTTGGCTGCGACGGCTTCGCAAGGCACCAAAGATGGTCTGTCGGGCAGTGTGCACGACGGCTTCGAGGAGTTGTGGAAATACGAATTGAAAGAGCCCGGCGCCTTGGCATACTACGAGAATTGGGTAGGTACACACATAGTGGCCAATACATTTATAGCGCAGGAGACACTTTTACTGCACACCTACGCATCAATCAACATTAATTTGCTTTTATTTACATTTTTTATTTATTTATTTTTTTTTTATTGTTGTTTTTGCCTATTTACTAGTTGCACTGTTGTGGTGTCAACAACACCGATGACTATCACCACATACAACACGACATTCCGCGCACGTGCTGCAAGGACCGCAACTGTCAAATTGTCGACAACATTTACACGGAGGGCTGTCAGTCGAAGTTCGAGTCGTATCTGTCGGGCAAGTTGCTCATGTTCAGTGTGGTCAGTTGGATTTTGATTATTGGCGAGGTGAGTGGACCAAATATTGCCTGAAATATGTGAGCTTATGTGCCGTATTTTACAGATCTTTGGCGCCGTGCTGGCTTGGATGTTGTACAGTAGTGTGAAAAACGAAAGCAGGCGAAATCTACGTTGGATGTAGTACATTTCAAGAACTTTAAATCCATATTTTTTCAAACGAGTGTAGTTTATTAAGCGATTTGCAATATTTATACTTAACTAGTGTGTGCCGCACATAACGACTGTACCTAATGTTATTTTTTTAATTGTTCCAAATGAAATTAAATTATTATTTTACAACTAACTAGTCAAATGGTGAAAATAAAAATGTTTTAATACCATTTCCAATTTTTTATAACTTGTGGAAAGTTTAGTGGTAATTATGTACGACAACTGTCATTTATTCATTTATCTGCCTAGACTGCCTTCGCAGTTTGATCCTCTGTTAATTCGGTTTAACAAATCTTTATTTTCGGTAGCCATAATAAAATACCCGGAATTATTAATTCACATAACCTTAGTTCTACATAACACCTCACAAAATAAGTTTAATGAGATTAAATCACAGCTCTGAGGTGTCTAGGTAATATTTCCGAGGCCGTTGATAACATGACTGTTATAAAAAATCGTTTAAGTGCCCTAAAAAAGGGAGTGTCCTGAAGCTGGAATACTCAGCATTGTATGTATGTGATTGGCGTTCAATCGTTTAGCCGGTTATAGCCGAATCGATGAGAGCGCGCCACTCCTCTCTTTCCTTTGCAGTTCGGCGCCAGTTGGAGATCCCAAGTGTAACCAGATCGCTCTCCACCTGGTCCCTCCAACGGAGTGGAGACCTTCCCCTTCCTCGGCTTCCTCCGGCGGGTACTGCATCGAACACTTTCAGAGCTGGAGTTTTTTCGTCCATTCGGACAACATGACCTAGCCAGCGTAGCCGCTGTCTTTTTATTCGCTGAACTATGTCAATGTCGTCGTATAACTCGTACAGCTCATCGTTCCATCGTCTGCGGTATTCGCCGTTGCCAATGTTCTGAGGTCCATAAATCTTGCGCAAAATTTTCCTCTCGAAAGCTCCTAGTGTCGTCTCATCTGATGTTGACATCGTCCAAGCTTCTGCGCCATAAAGCAGGACGGGAATGATATGCGACTTGTAGAGTTTGATTTTGGTTCGTCGAGAGAGGACTTTACTGTTCAATTGCCTACTCAGTCCAAAGTAGCACCTGTTGGCAAGAGTGATTCTGCGCTGGATTTCGAGGCTGACATTGTTGGTGTTGTTGATACTGGTTCCCAGGTATACGAAATTATCTACAACTTCAAAGTTATGACTGTCAACAGTGACGTGGGAGCCAAGACGCGAGTGCGCCGACTGTTTGCTTGATGACAGGAGATATTTCGTCTTGTCCTCAGTCACCTCCAGACCCATTCGCTTCGTTTGACCAATGTGATATTACTATCATCTTTCTTAAAAGAAGATGGATCCAAGATTTCAATACACCAAACTGTCAATATATATTGCGTTCGGGCTTCAGTTTCGTTTGAGAATACATTTTAACTTTTTCAAGAAAGTCACATAGAACGTCACTTTCCATGAGCTGATTTCATTTAGATATTTTAAATTTTCTAAAACGAAACATTCTTTTCTTAACTATTCTCTAGGTCGTGGGTCTTACGTTATTCGACTGATCGCGTGGTCGCTTTTATAGATTTTCTGAGTAGCGTATAGAAAAGCTTTTCAAAAATTACGCCCAAATGTGATCACTGTGTGATCTTATGAAATTTCGGAACAGAGTAAAAAGTGAAAACATTTGAACTAAAAGAAAGAAAGCTTTCATTTCAGAGATAAAGTGCACTCCTGTGCGCCTAAAAACTATATTTTTAAACTGTGGTTTATCTGAATATTTTAATGGCGCGATTTTTCCAATTTTAATGCTCAAAATACCTAAACACATACATATGAACATAGCATATTCATAGCACAGTAATTTATAGCGTCTACACATGTAAATAATTTAAAGTGTATGTAAGTAAATTAATTTGTGTGTGTATCTGTATTTTGTTTATTCGGAAAACCGGCAAAAACGAATGCCGAGTTTCGTTATGTTTGTGGTTATGTTTACATACTTACACGGTTTTGTTTTCAAATTGACTTTTCAGTCATTAGAATTTCCACGAGCTATGCTCTCTATAGGTATTCTTCCGTGTTGTTATTTGAATTATTTCGAGCGAAAATGCATGCCAGCGCTAGTAGTCGTTAATGTGGCACGGACGCGATCATTTCGTTGAAAACGACTCACGTTCAGGTGCATTTTTTAAATAAATTCATTTTAGGGGGTGTGTGTAAACAAAACAAAAAATATTTAATAATTATTTGAATTTAGTATATTTAAAAAATATATAATTATTGAAAGCAAGACAACTTCTGAGCAGAATCTTCCAAAGATATAATAAAGTAATTTTAGAAACAAAGCAACGCTGCAGTAATCTAAAAATAAATAAAAAATTGTGGCTAGTGAATGTTTTCATTACAGAAATTTACATATTTACAAAAACAAAAAAACTGTTGTATGCTGCAGCTTTCGTCTATTTTTGAACGCATATTTTTTATTTGAGTTTTTTATTTATACTTTTTTGAGTATTATATGTGATCGAGTGAACATAATGCGTTGGTGAAACATAAAAATGAGAGATGAATGGCATGAGTACAAAAAAAAACATATGTAAATTAAACAAGAAAATCGGAAAATGGAAACGAAAGAAACTAAAGAAACAACAAAAAAAATTAATAAATGTTTAATAAAAACAAAATGAAAAGCATTTAAATTAGAAAAAGTGCAAAGACAACATAAAGAAAATAATCAAAATTGAAATCGAAATTAATTATTCCGATAAACTAAACCAAAATTGTATAGATATTAGAATTATGTATGTTTCTTTCGTCAAAAAGTTGATCAGAAGACAGTCATCACACCTGTCCAACACCTCTGTCATCGTATACATTTGTTAGAGCGAAGGGAACAACATTTTGTGATTAATTAAACTGTTAAATTAGTATTTAAATGTCAAATTATTATAATTTTTATTTGCAAATATATTTCTATTTAATTATAGTTAAATAAATCAACTCAGCAGCAAAATGAAAGTGCCATTTTCAAAAGCCACTTTATGGAAATATGTGTTCCTCGTAGTGAATTGTTTGATAACTGTGAGTATTAATGACATATTAAATAAAATATAATTATAGATACGGTTCAATTTAAAATACTATAAATCATGTTTTATGATTGATACATGGCCTGTTAGCTGAAAAAGCTGTTAAAATTCTAAATTCCCTAGCCTTTTTACGATAGTGCATTGTTGAGACAGTTTTGGTTAGAATAAATTACAGACTCAAATTTTTTCGTCCTAAAATCTCCACAAAGTCTTCAGTTAGCTACCTTATAGAATTACTCGACAATTCTTCCATTTACAACAATGTAGAGCGAAGCTTTTGTATAAAGATAGATAATCGTATATTGCTTAATATGGAGGAGAGAAATATTTAGCTGTACGATGACTTAAAGTTACGTCTAACAGTTGGGTAGTTAAAAGAATCAACGATAGATCTCTTAAAAATATAGTGTAAACATAACAGTCACATTTGTTGACGTCGGATAAATGGAAATTCTACTAAAAAAAATGAGAAAGTTCCTCCAAGAATACTACCACATAAAAATACCAAATCATATTTGCCATTCGATAAAGTAAAAACACTTGTCATTTAGTCTTGTCAAATTGTTGTCATTGAATTTGACATTTTAAAACCACTCATAGGTCTATAAATAGTTCATAGTTGTCTAGTAAATATGAGGTTTAAAAACAATTCGACTCCAACGCTTTGATCACTATAGGATAGGCTATAGCAGGTTTTTCCAAAATTTCTTGAAAATAGGGTTTCATAAAAATCGGTTTTACAATAATTATATTATTTCTAAGAAAATCTGCTAAATTAAATTTACGTATTTTTTTAAATATTATATTTATTTTATTTATTTAAGCCCACAGTATTCGTACGCAAAACACATTTGATCTCGCATGCGAAGCTGCAAAGATCATTCAACCATATAATAATAATAAAAATGCCACACATTTGGACATTTATTGGAACGAGGTGTAACACCAAATACGACGATAAACAAAAACGAGAATCTGGCAAAATTTCAATTACTTAAACATTCTGAATTTTTGTTGCAACGCCAATTTGGCAGTACGCGATCGTATTTCGAATTCTTTTCTGAATGCCGCTAATTACATACATTTATAGCTTAGAATATAAACATTTACATAGCACAGGTGAAAATATATTGTAATACTAAACCAGTACCTATATAGACATAGACATGTATATATGAATTCATTAGATGCGAATTAAATTAGCACAAATTTCAGATTTTTGAATTTAGGGTCTAACTGAAAACTTGTTGGTTGTTTTGATAAAAGTAAGACATTATTTAACTAATTAGTAATAATTGTCGAATCGAATGACTATGCGCAGTTTTATGGATTTCTCACCCTCTGAATACCCTTGAATATATTCGATAGATGGTTAGGGAACTTATTGGATGATTTTATCTAATTTTTATATTGGTACTCTCTCTCTCTCCTTCTTTCGTTCATGACGTCATAAACTAGTCTATATTTCAGTAAACGAAACAGCTATAATCTCTACTATATATTAAGATTATATTATATACAAAGTTCATTTGACCTATATCTCTTATCGTTGGTGGCAGGTATCGCTAAGAACATATTCCACCAGTCCTCAGAAGATTTTTACCCCATGCAATAAAATTATGATGGCTTTGATAATTTTTTATTGATTTATCTATCCATTCAAAGTCACTGGTAAAGGCGTGGCATATATCTGATTGGGTGCCATACTGTGTCGCGATTAATTTTATCTTATTTCATCTAACTATTGCTGACTTTAGTCCATTTCTTAATTTTTTCAGGCCTTCGATGTTCTACTTATCTCATGTGGCGTCATTTCTCTGGGTGGTGCTGGCTCCTTAGCCGGTGCCTACACCGCAGCCTCCATTGGTTTCCTAGCAATGTTCATCGCCTTTATGGGCGCGATGGCATCGGTGCGTCAATCGTTGATACTGTCTTGGGCGGTAAGTAAGAGACCACAAATCATATACTTAGTAGTAAAAATAGCATTATTTTCTTATAATGTTTGCTTTATTCCTTAGTACATAGTCACGACAGTGCTGTGCATTGTTTTAGAAACGATTTGTATGATCGCATTTGGCATACTGAAGGATGACTTCTACTTGATGGCGGTGAAGCGTGTGCAAGACATTTGGGATGAGCGACCAGATACACAGCTGGCAATGGATGAAATTCAAGAACAGCACCATTGTTGCGGTCGCGACAGTCCCCAGGATTATTTGCCTGACAAACAGCAAACTCTACCCGCTAGTTGTTGCCATTGGCATGATTGCTCGAAGGATGAGAATATTTTCGCCCGCGGCTGTGTTGATGCAGCGACGAGTTTTTTCAACGAACAAAGCGATAATCTTGTTTTGATTATTGTTGGTCTAATTGCTGTGCAGGTAAAGTGTGAAGTACAGTATAGAGGCATAGAACTGGTTCAGGCAGTTTTTTTTTAATCTTAGACAAAATTTTTTTAAAAACAAAATTTGGTGTTTTGTATAAATTTAAAGCAGTTAGAGAACAAGTTTAATATTTTTTGGTTTTTAAATTAATTCCAATTTTTTATTCAATTATTTCATTTCAATTTTTAGGTTATGGGCGTAATCGCTGCCTATTACTTCACACGTAGCATGGTGAATCTTAAGCAGAAACGGGAACAAATCATTATCAATGAGTAATTGGACGATTTTATACCGCAAACCACAATGTAACATGTCGCATGAATTGTAGAAATTTCTGGAAACAAAAGCTTGTTCTGAATAAGATTGCTGTAACCTAATTAAGTTGTGGAAATTAACAAAAATGATCATGATGTAAAAGTAGTAACTAAAAATTCTTGGAATAAAATCTTCAATATATTTCATGCTACTTTAAAGACTCGCAGTTATTGAAACCCGCTTTAAAGAAGCTTAATATAATTGTTGGAATCTGAAACCCATTGGCATAGGTGAGAGGAAAGCTGAATAAGATTATTTAGAGTTTTAGCGTTCGAAGCTTTCTTTATTTTATCATAAAAGGTGAGAAGGTGAAGCGATGAAAACTAATAGACGCAAAGCTTAGAAGAAATATTGGCATTTGGAAATTTTCTATGAAAATTCATTAAAAATTTCAAACATACACACGCACATAAAGCTTTTGCACACACAGATGAGCTTTCCATTCATCTCTTTAACGCAACATAGATACACACAACATGTTGTTGCGCAACATTTGTTGCCAGCAACATTTACACTTCGTGAACCCACACAGAAGGCGGTCACAATGCGATCGTTGTTGCGGCACGAACGATTGATTACGAAAAGCGCAAAGCGAGAGCGATCAAGCGCGGCGTCGGTGATGTACAAATCCACACAAACATTCCCCAACGAGCACACACACACACACAGGCAGGCAGCTAGCGCGCAAAATACGCTTGAAATATTCGATTTTTTGGCATTTCGAAAACTGACTGCGATCGAAACGGTTCAGCCATTCGGCTTGTACACTTGTGCTTTGTGTCTGACTGCTTGTGCTTGTGCAACTGGTTTGCTAATAAAAATTGTAAATTCAAATATTTCACTTTTGCGTTGTTGAATTTTTGTGTGCGACCGAACGGAGTTCTTCTGGCCGCAATTTCTACGACTTTCTTCAGTGTTTGTAGTATGTATTTTTTTGGTGTTGTTGTTGTGTTATTATTTTATACAACGTTATTTGCATACGGAACGTGTTTAAATTTATAACGGTCAATGCAAATAACTGCAATTGCGTGTCGGTGAAAGTAGTTGCATCATTAAAATATTGATTTTGATTTTCGATTGTAGATACATAAGTGCAATAAAAAGCAAGCGGATTCTACAAAATGGGCTGTACATCCGGTGTTATGAAATGTCTGCTGAATATAATGAATGTGCTGATGGCGGTAAGTTCAATATACAATTATTGTCAATTATTTGTGTTCTATAGCAACAACAACAAAAACGATATGGAATATTTTTGAAACGAGAAAATGTAGTTTGTTTGAAAAATTGCAACAACAAGAACAATGAGGACAACTAAAATTTGTTTTCTGTAAAAAACAACAACAACAAGAAAAGCAAGAAGCAAACGTTTTCTTGCCAAAATTACAGCAACAAGTATAATAAGGAACATTTTTGAAACAAGAAAAGCGGTTTTCGGTAGAAAAAACAACAACAAGTACAAAAACACAAATTTTTACAACACGAAAAGCTGTTTTCAATTACAAAAAACAACAACAACCAAAAGAAAATTTTTGAGCAGAATGAAAACAACAACAACAACTTGTTGATTGACATCAAAAGTACGTTGCATGTTGTTGTCGATGTTGTTTTTGCTTTTTTGTTGTTGTTTTCTTTTTGTATTTTGGTCATGATTGCTGTTTTTGCTCTTGCTGTTAGTCAAACAATTGCTTAGACATATAATTCGCGATGAATAAGACTTGCACGGACACACATGCATACATACACGCCCATAAAAACATCAGCGGGCGTTTTCACTGTCACTTGGTGAGCACAAAAAAATTAAAAAATATATATTTTTTTTTGCAAAAATTTATAAATTTAAATGTGTTCGAACAAAATATAAAAAAGAAAAAAATAAAATAAAATAAATATAAAAAAATTATATAAAAAAGAAAATTAAACAACTAAATATATAACAAATATAAAAAAAAAATTTAAAAAAAAAATAATAAAAAATTAAAAAAAAATAATAAAAAATTGTAATTAAAATAAAAAAACAAATAAAATAAAAAGCGCATGCAATAAAAATCACTTTTAGCATATAATAAAAAAATCGCTGGCAACCGTCAGCATCAGCTTAACTGCTGCCAATGCACTCACCTTATTTTCCCGTTTTTTTTTCTTTTTTTTTGTAAAGTAATTTTTTCAAAATGAAATGATATCATCGATCGGCCGCTAAAATGTTAATTTGAATTCAAAAGCAGCTGCGTCAATATGCTTCTGCTTCTTTTTTGCTTGTCTTCTGTTGTTTTTCTATTGTTGTTGTTGTTGTTATTTTACGGAGCTCACATGCCGCATGCCTAATAAAATACGGTTGGGCACATAAATATATATATACATACATCTATATATGTGTATGTGTCTCGCTGTGTGCACAATTAATACAAATATGGTGGGTATTTATGTATGAGCGCACACAAGACTACATTCATTGTTAAATAAGTCATATCAACAACGGCTTGTATTGCCTACCGTTTGAGCTCTTGAATATGGTGTTAAGCTTAACTTCAAATTCACTTTGGCTAAGCGTGTGATATTGTTTGTTGTTGTGGCGGTATTTTGGTGCGACAATTCGCGATGCGCACATACGCGTAGGCATGAATACAAAGAAACAAACAAACATACAGACATTGATATATAGAATGTGTGCGTAAAGCAAGTTTGTAAACATGTAAATATTTTATACATGTGCGTATATGTATGTATCTGTGTGTGCGCGCAGGTATTTACTTGTTTAAAACTCGAAATTTATGTGTGCCACCAACCGGCCCCTCACGCCGACCGACACTGTAAACAGCGCAGTTTTGAACGCGTAACGCTGGCAAGTCACGTAAAATAGTGTGGCACTAGACACATATACATACATACATACATACATACATATATATGTTGTTGTTTTCTTATTTTGTTGTGGGGAATCCACATTTTGTTCTAATTGCTTTTGTTTAATGCTGTAGGTTAGCGTAGGGTGGCTCGAATACGGAGAACAATTAATAATTTATTATAGTTTCTTTAATTTGCTAGTTCTATGTATTTTTAATTGTTCTATTTGTTGATAAAGAAAAAATAATTTTGGAGCGTTGCCACCTGTTTGAAAATTTTCTTTTAGAAATATAGCTAATTATAGAAATACTACAAACTAAAGAGTTCTAACAACGTTTACGGTGAAAAATTTTACGAATTATTTTTAGGGTTGCCACCTATGTAAAAAATTTAAATCAGAAAAATTTATTAAGATATTCAATTTACTACAATAGGAGTAGAAAACTAAAAGGTTTTTGTTATTTAAAAATTTCATTAAGTTTTTAATAAAAAAAAAATTATAGTGGCAACTGTAGTTTGAAAATTGTAATCAATGCAGTTGATAAAATACTTGAAGTACATAATAAAATATATGTAGATAAGAAATTAAACATATTTAAAAACATTTTCTGTAGAAGTCGTTCTTACGCAAGGTTGCCACCTACTTTCAAAACAATTTGTAAAGACTAAAACTTTAAATATTAAATATTTCTTTTGTGGATTTCTGTGCATATTAAATTTAAAATTTAATTCTAATTTTATGCATGTAAATTTTTTACTATTGTTAATTTTTTTGGCAACTGAAAACTTTAAGAATTAAATAAATTCGACTAAATTAAAAATAATTCTAATTATTATTATTTTCAAATAATTAACTCTTATTTAAATTTAAATTTATTTAAAATAAATTTTCGAACCACCCTATACCGGTGCATTCAATTATTCTACACAATTAGTTAGTTGTTGCAAAATATTTGAGCAAAAATCTCAATGCCAACGCCAAGCAATTTATGCCAAATTGGCACATGCAACTGAATATTACGCGTATATACATATACAATACAAACACACACATACACATACACATAGAAATAAATATAAATTATTTTTAAATACATTTTCGTTTACAATTCTCCCCAACTCTCTTTCCACACACACACAGATCTTCGGCCTGCTGCTGATCGCTTTGGGCGCCCTGTCCTTCAACACCGCACCCAAGGTGTACGTCTATTACCTATTTATTGTGGGTGGCATTAATTTCATCGCCGCAATGTTGGGTTGCTGCGGCATTTGCCAGGAGGATGTTTGTCTCACGACCACGGTGCGTATGAGTAACCTTTGCACTTATGTAAATCTAACACGTACTGTGTATTGCCCACACATACCAATCTAACTTGTATACGCCGTATATGAGGCTTTCATTGCACATTTGATTGTTTATTTAATTTTAATTACATTATTGTTGTTTTTTCAACCGCTTTTCAGTATGCCATCATCATTGCGCTTTCGTTGATTTCACAAGTTGTTGGCAAAATTTACGCCTCCGATTCGGCGGCAATCAAGCAATTCGCCACTAAGGATGTGGAGAAAACATGGCTGGAGGAAATTAAATTTGCAGGCGCTATGAATAATACACAACAAACGGTGAGTTTAAAGGAAAGGGTTAATAGCAGTTTCGAATTGTGGGATGATTAGACATAATAGGTTTTGAATCGATTGAGAGTGTATTCAAAATAGTCTAGATTTCAAAAAAATATTATAACTGTTAAAAGTGTTTGATTCAATTATTTGATATTCCTCAAAGCCATTTAATGACAGAGACCATAAGCAGTACCTTTTTTTGTATTTGAAGGAAGTAGATTTCATGTGCGAAATATGACCATGGTTTATACTAAAAAATAAATAAAAATAATTATAATATTAAAGTAAATATAGACAAAGTAAAAGATATGCAAGCAGCACCATTTTGAGGCCGTGTCGAATACAATTAAGAATAATAATAATTTTTGCGCAATGATTATTTTTAATATGACTAATATACATATGTTTATTGAACAATAACGGTAAAAAATGCTATCAAGTTGCGAAAGCTTAAAGTTTAAAATGATAAAAGTCCGATTCTCCAAATATTTTTACAAAAAAAACTTACATTTATTATACAATCAATTTTATTAATTTTTTAATAATTTTGTTATAATTAAAAAAAAAAAATTAAAAACCAAAAATTATTAAATAAATACTTCCTTGAACGCTGATAACCCTTAACCACTTAAAAAAAATATACCAGATATCAATATAAATTCCTGTGGAATCCCAACTCCACTCTACTGATAACTCAGTGTAAACAAATAATAAAAAAAAATGAAAACGTTTCGACGTGAAAAAAAAAAAACAATTTTTAAGTACATTACTGAGACTTTTTATCGAAACCAAGCTTGCAATAAAATTTCCATTAACTCGCCTTAAGCAACAAGTTTTTTGATCATGTTTAATTGCACACTCATAAAAACCGAGTTTACCAAGAGTTTTATAAATATATGATTATCACTTTAAATCTTAAAACTTAACTTAAACTTCAAAACCTTAAACTCGAGTTTATGGTAATATAGTAATTAAATTAATTTTAAATGAAACAAGAAAAAGTAAGTAAAAAAAAGAAAACATTTTACTAATTCTTTTTTGCCGGGTTGTTTGCTAGAAACATTAAGGTTATATAGTTAACCGATCTGAACAATTTCTTCGGAGATTATATTATTACCTTAAGCAGTAACCCATGTCAAATTTCGTGAAGATACTACGTCAAATACGAAAATTTTTCATACAAGCCACTGATTCCGATAATTCGGTTTGTATGGTAACTATATGCTATAGTGAATAACTCACACCAAATTTCGTGAAGATATGTAGTGAAATCCGAAAATTTTCCATACAAGCCATTGATTCCGATCGTTTGGTTTGTACGGCAGCTATATGCTATAGTGAACCGATCTGAACAATTTTTTCGGAGATTAAATTATTACCTTAAGCAGTAACCCATGTCAAATTTCATGAAGATACCACGTCAAATGCAAAAATTTTCCAATAACTCGCACCAAATTTCGAGAAAATATCACGTCAAATACGAAAATTTTCCATACAAGCCATTGATTCCGATCGTTCGGTTTGTATAGAAGCTATATGATATAGTGGTCCGATATCAGCAGTTCCGACAAATGAGCAGCTTCTTGAAGAGAAAATAACATCTGCAAAATTTCAAAACGATATCTTAAAAACTGAAGGACTAGTTCGTATATATACAGACAGACGGACAGATAGACGGACATGGCTAAATCGACTCAGTTCAACCTACTGATCATTTATATATATACTTTATTGGGCCTCCGACGCTTCCTTCTGGGTGTTACAAACTTCGTGACAAACTTAATATACCCTGTTCAGGGTATAAAAATCTGCAAAACCTTAAACTCAAGTTTATGTTACTAAAGTACTAATTAAACTAATTTTGACATAATTTAATTAAAACTTAAAATTAAATATTTTTTGTTGTAATTCCCGGTATAAACTGTTGAGATCTTTTTTTGCAGCAGATAAGCATTTGACCAAGAGCATCATTATAAAAGTATTAATATTATTATAAAGAAACAATATGCGAAATAAATTTTGTTAAAAAATATGAATCACACATGTCAGAGTATTTCACAACCAGAGGCATCTGCTTCAAAGATTATGTTTTTTGCGGACAAAATAAATATTTTTTTAAGCGTTATCGTATGCAAAGCATTATAAACATATATATAAACGCACATAACTGTAAATATTGATATGACTCACTCTTTTGGTAGTTCAACGCGCTGTTTAATAGATAAGAATTTGGAATTTTAAATATTTAATAAGAACGAACCCGACTCCGTACAAAGACACGGCCTGCATGAAAAAAGATATTTTTAGCACATACCCATTATAGCACGGATTTACATGTACTTCATGCCCTTCAATCAATATATTTTTATTTAAATATTCCATAAATAAATTTGCAATAATGGAATAAACTTTTCCAAGATCAACAAAAATTACAAATACGATTATCTGCTTTACAGTATCATTGCTGCGGCAAAGTCGGACCCAAAGATTACTTAGATATTGGACGCCCTGCTTACCCCGCCAGTTGCTACCCCAAAATGATTGTTAATCAAACGACTCTCTGGGATGTCGGTTGTGTGAAGGCGGCAGAAGATGAATTCCTCAGCGTTTTCAATTACTCGTCGAGCGGTGAATGGGGAAATCTGATCGTTACGGTAATTAGCACGTACAAATATGTGGCTTACATCACCTTTCTCATGCTAATTTTCAACTTGCGGGAATTTACTATAATTATAAAAATATATATATATAATCACATTTCCCGCTTTCTTCCCAGCTACTCGCCTTACACTTACTCATACAATATAATTAAATTATAATCATTCGTTTTCCTGTTTATTTCCATTTTATCATCGTTTTTAGGGTGTCATGCTGCTGTTTGCCATTTATCTGGTCATACGCTTCCGCAGCAAGCAGCGTCGTTATGATTATTAAGTTGCTGAGCGCGAGTGTAACATATATTTAAATATTTACTAAAATTAAAATGAAGCAGTAATATATTTTGGCACAAATTGGAATGTGTATGTCTATTACAAAAACAAAAAGCTAAGCTTTATATTGCATAATTTTGTATAATTTTTATATTTGTTGTATTTTTGTATAGGGCATTTAGGAAATTTTTTTTCGCCTGTTGCAATGTATTTATTTTCACATAACTGTATACGTATGTATGTACTCGAATATATGTACTTTTCCATTGTAAAAAATTTTAATAATCAAAAGAAAAATAAAAATAAACTAAAACTGTTGTTAAATACTAAAATTGAAATAACTGGTTATTTTTATTATTATTAAAACAAAAGTATTTTTATTACACTTTGATTATTATTTTAAATACAGAGATATTTTAAGTTAGTACAGTGGTGTGTAAAATATTGGAACTACCACAATTCATGTGGATGAGCTTCAGCCTCACTTTTCATGGAATTAAAAAAGAAAAGCCAAATTTCCCGCAAGTGTCGAGAATTCGGCTCAAAAAGTGACATTTTCAGTTGAGAATAAGAACAGATCTCTATAAATATTTTGTTGGGTTAATGTTGACACAAATGTCCAAGATCGATATAAAACGATTTAATCGACCAGTGCTTGACCCTAGAGACATTCCCGCAAATGTCGAGAACTCGGCTCAAAAAGTGACATTTTCAGTTGAGAATAAGTTTGGATGCAAACAGATCTCTATAAATATTTAGTTGGGTTAATGTTGACACAAATGTCCAAGATCGATATAAAACGCTTTAATAGATTTAATCGACCAGTGCTTGACCCTACAGACAACTATTGGAAAACGGCGGAAGCAAAGTTGTAGACCTAATAGTTTTTTTCATGTTCAATTCAATTTCAAATTCTTTACCAGTTCGCATTAATGAAATTTTGTGGTCTAGATAGACCAAATATCAAGTAAGGAAAGGCTATTTTAGCTGCAACCGAATATTTTATATTTTTATCTATTCATGTAATTTTATTACCTCCCAATTTCACACAATATATCAATATTCAAGGGTCTGGATCATTTCTGGACTGATTTAATTTTCGCCACCCAACTACATTATATCCAAGTTTTTTTGTTGACATAATTTATTCCACCGGATGTTTGAAGACACTAATATTAGATATATGGGAGCTAGGGGAATACACATTATTAGAAGAAAAAATATTTTCTCTGAACTTTTTTACTCGTCTATTAAAAAAAAATAATAAACAATTATCCATGAGGTCTTAATATTCGATATCTGGGGCCATGAAAAGTTACAATTCGATTTCGGTGATTTTAGAGGGACGATGTCACACTAGAACTACAGTATTTGTGCAAAGTTTTGTTCCAATATCTTTACTGGTGCTTAATTGAGATATTGTAAAGTGAACAACACAGATGGACTTCAAAATTGTCGTATAAGGAAAGTGGACGTGGTTGTGGATCGATTTCGCCCATTTTCTATCCGCAAAATCAGATTGTTAAGGAAATATTTTGTGAAATATTTGGTTGAAATTTGTTGAGTAGTTCCTAAAGAATGGTTTTTGACACAAAAGGTGGTGAAGACCCGCAACGTCTCTGCTGGATCATTTTGATATACATTACTCTATATCTAACTCGTAACCCTAACCCTTTGGGTTATTTTTTTATAAACAGAGATTTAGATTAAAAACTTGTTATTTTGATCAAAGTCCAATCTAGTAGTGATTCAGTTAAGTTTGGACGTAGATCTCAAAATTTCTTCTTAAATAACCTCTTTTAATTGGCTTATGGTTTATAAAAATGCATTTAGAAAACATAAAAAAACTATTAGAATGTCAGATTGAATTGCAATTATTTCACACATTAGTACGAAGCTCACCTTATACACTCAGCAAGGTTAGCAAATGTATTTTTTATTAGCCTCCCACACCTCGTACATCATTGTTACGCCAACAAGTCTCTAACTTCTATAAAAAATAATAGCATTGCGAATCATCAGAGTATTTTTTTTTTTCATTTCATAAAAATACTGAGAAACCGTTTGACTAATCACACATTTATACAGACAACGTAACAGTTCTGAAACAAGTATTTGACATCAATTATTTTTTGTTTCCATTGTTGTTGTTATTGTGAAATAGAGTTCATATACGTCATTATTAATCATAAGTCGCGCTCAGAGTATCATGAGCCTTTCATCAGCTCACTTTAGTATAGTCATTACTCATTGCTTGTTAATTACTTGAGCATTCGTTTAAGTAAATATACTTGTAAGCATGCAAATGTGCATTTTATGTATTGCATATGTAAGATATGCTATTAACACTGAAAAGCGTAAATCCGTTGTAAATTTCATCTCAATCAGTAAAACTCATTACGTATAATGAAATGATATGTTAATGCATCGCACCCACAGATGTAAGTAACGTTGCTACTATTTACGAAAGATGTAGTCATTCTAACTTTACAGGAAATTAGCTGACAGTGGAATATATTATTTTTAACTTTACAAATGAACGTGATTTCGTGAGAGTTTCACTATAAAATAATCAACCAATAATGTTCATTTCGAAAAATAATTATAATAAATATTTCGAAAGTATAAATTTAGAATTTAATAAATTATAAATACGACCAATATCTTCCAAAGCTTTAAGTCAAAATTGGTAATAAAATCCATGGAACGCTGTTAGACTTAGATTAAATTATGATGAATATTAAATATTACGAAAGAGAAACCCAATTTTAATACAAAGAACCCCACAATACGTTTATAAACTAGAGTGGTTCAAGAATGTTACAACTAAATCTATTTTTTCTGAAAGGGTTGCCACATGCACAAAAATTTAGAATCTATAAAATTCTTTTTGAGGTATGATTATAAAATTTAAAGGGGTGAGAGATGAATATACAGTGGAACTTCTCTACCGCGAATCACCACAATCCACAAAAAACTTCGAGTTAGAGAGACTTCGAGTTATAGAATTTTCATTAAAACACAAAAAAAATACTGTAAAATATAGATTTATACACACAGTTTTATTTATTTTACGTGTAATATCATATTTTTTGTTCGCCTCCATACGATATAGGACTATTTTAAAATTCTGCCTCGATAGTAAAATTTTGAGTTTTGTACAGTATACTCTCGAAAAGTAAATTCTCAGAAAGGAAATTTGTATGAAATTTGACTTCTATTGTCAATTAATGAGTTCGAGTTATGGAGAACTTCGAGTTATAGAAGTTCAAGTTGTGGATATGAAAATTGATTTCTGAACACTATTGCCAATTTAAAAGTTCGAGTTATAGAGATCTTCGAGTTACGGAAGTTCCACTGTATTTTTGAAAAGCGTTGTCAGCATTTTAAATAAACTCTCCTACTTGATCCACTGGTTTAAAATGAAAACGATGCAAATTGTCGTACAAAAATGGTCAGAAAATATATTGCAAAAGAAAAAAAACAAAAGAATATTCAAGATTTTTTCTCTTCATAGTAAATACATATGTATGTATGTAAATGTAAATATTCATATTATATAATACACAATTTGACCCACATATTCGATATATATATTGTATAAAGTGCATTGAAACATGGAAACCATAATATTAGGTTAGAAGAACCGAGGTCCTCGTGTTCGATATATGGGGCCTTAAAAAACTATGGTCCGATTAAGAATGGGGCTGCCACACTATTAACATAGTATTTGAAAAAGTAAATACACCAAAATACTTCAATCGATGCTTACTTTATATATTGTAATGTAAACGATTCACATCGTCTTCAAAGTTCTGGTATATAGGAAGTAGGCGTGGTTGTGAAGCGATTTGGCCTATTGTCACATTATATGAGTTCGAGTTATGGAGAACTTCGAGTTATAGAAGTTCAAGTTGTGGATATGAAAATTGAGTAGTTCCTGAGATATGGTTTTTGACCCATAAGTTAACCCACTTTTAGTAATTTTCAACCAAACCTTTGTATAGGAAGTGGTCGTGGTTATTATCCGATTTCTTTCATTTTTGGACTGTATTTAGTGGCTAAAAAAAACGACTACAGAAAGTTTGGTTTATATAGCTCTATTGGCTTGCGAGATATGTACAAAGAACCTATTTGGGGGCGGGGCCATGCCCACTTCCCCAAAAAAATTACATCCAAATATGCCCCTTCATAGTGCGATCCTTCATACTAAATTTTATTTCCATAGCCCTATGGCTTTGTTATGGCACTTTATGTGTTTTCGGTTTTCGCCATTTTGTGGGCGTGGCACTGGTCCGATTTTGCTAATTTTCGAAAGCAACCTTCCTATGGTGCCAATATAAGTGTGCCAAGTTTCAGCAAGATATCTTAATTTTTACTCAAGTTACAGCTTGCACAGACGGACGGACGGACAGACAGACATTCGGATTTGAACTCCACTCTTCACCCTGATCACTTTGGTATATATAACCCTATATCTAACTCGTTTAGTTATGTGAATAAAACTATAACTACAACTTCTCTTTAGCAACTTTGTTGCGAGAGTATAATAAATTAAGTATTATAATATTTTTATTAAATGATAGATTAGGAATGTAATAAAATTTAACTTCAAAAGAATTAAGCATGTAGTCAAAGTAAATGTATTTAAAGTTACCGGCAAAAAGCTTTGGATAAAGCTTTTCTAAAACAATGGTGAGTTCATGAATATACGATATTAGTTTAAAAACACATGACCGTATGCAAGCTTTTATGCCACCACTAAGCTTATTGAATAAACCAAAAGCGTCACCTATTTTCTGAACTTTGATGTGAAATTGGGCAGTGTTTATAAATAATACATACAATTTGAGCCAGCGGTTCTAAGATATAAGTTTTTATTTATTCGAATATTATTAGAGTAACTAGTTATAAATATTTTAGTTTTGTAATCTCGAAATCTGATTGTGGATATACATACATACATACAGTTTGACAAAAAAAAATATTTTTTGGGAATAATTTATAATTTAATTTTCTTTCAATTTAGAAATTCAAGAGTTAAAAAATAAATATTTTTCATATTTATTATTAAATAAATTATTTAACACATCTTTACTATTTATAAAAAAAAAGGTTCCAAAAATTTCGTTAACACTTATTTATTAAGGTGAAAGGAATGTCATAGTGTATCAACTGAAACGTCAAACTGACACTTAAAATTACCTTTTCGAAGTAATTTAACTATAAGTAAGGGATATTTTTGCGCTCTGTGCAGCAATGTTACTCCAGCGCAAGTAATCGAGAGAAACGCCCGCTCGCGTGAGATATCATGCCTTAAAGCGCTCCCATTGCGCATGTCTGACTTTTATAAGGATAACCATTGCAATAAGCGTAGTAAATTACTGCATGCTAGAGCAGAGATGAGCATCTATCAACAGTAATGTTGCGTATGTAAATCTTATACTACGTACGAGTACTTATAATGAGTGTCGATTATGCCACGATGCGGGAGAGTGAATAATTTAGTAAGGTACGCTGGCACTAGGGTGGGATATAATTTGATATCAATATATAATATACGGTGGAACTTCTCTAACTCGAATCACCATAATCCACAAGTTAGTTAGTTTGACGTCTGTATCCCATGCCTTTGTTACACGATATATGCAATCCATAAGTGTAATATCATATTTTTTGTTCGCCTCCAACCGATATGGGGGGACTATTTTAAAATTGTGCCTCGATAGTAAAATTTTAAATTTTGTTTATGCCCTGTTCGAAAAGTTCGTTTTATGGAAGAAAATTTGTATGAAAGTTGCCTTCTAAACGCTATTGCCAATTCAAGTGTTCGAAAAAATATTTAAAATTGTATTATTGGAGTTAAAACAATTTTAGTTTTAAAAATCATATTGTTTTTCTAATACTTATTATTAAAAAAAATTAGACTTTTAATGATAAATGTTTTATTATTTAATAAATTATTATTTTGTTCTGAGTGAGATCATAAAGGATTTCAATATATGTCTAATGCAATTCTTATTTGGTAATTTTTATGACCAAAACTCCTTAGAACCACCCTTATGTAATACCATTTTAGCAGATATATTGCATTTTATGCGATATTTATGCGATATTTGTAGTAAATGTTATAAAGTTAAGGCACAACAAGTAAAAGCAACAACAACCAAAAGTATATTGACGGATTCAAATATGGAGACGAATTGAGTGTCGAAATTAAAAAAGAGATCGCATTACATCCAAAATAGCTCAATAATACTGTGTATTAGTCAATATTTTCGGTTATTTTCAAATATAATAAAGGAATTAAAACACATCTGAACTTTTTATATTAAAAACTTAGAATTTATTCACAAAAAAAAACTATAGTAAAAATGCATGGCATTTGCTTATTCACAAGAAGGGTTAAAGTAAAAATTTGTAGACAACGTAACAGAATAACAAGTGCTTAGAAGTTAACATTGATGTGTGCGGGATCATAGATCACATGAGCCTGCTCCTCGGGATGGTGGATGGAGTGACCGGGCAAACGTTCGTATTGAGCTGTGGCAAAAGGAAATTAATATTGTTTAAACTGTCTAGAAAGTATTTTTTTGTTTCAAAATGCTTACCAATAATTTGTTGTTTAATGGAGTTGATGTCCTGAGCGAAAGCCATGCACAAGAAGCAGGCGGCAAGAACGAATACAATCTGAAGGAGAATTAAGGAATGATATTTTAGTATTTAATGATAATTAATATATATTGTTTACCTCGAGAAACAAAATTTATAAATTTTAAGAAAATTTAAATTAAATTATTTAAGGATTTAATTAAAAACTTATAGTAATTAGGTGTTTTACTTTTATAAAATAGTTCAAAAAACCAATAGTTTTATTTAAATTAATTTCTCAGACCTTTTGAATATTTTTTCAAAACAAAAATTTTTAATAAAAAAAATTTTAACAAATTACTTCAAAAAGTAAATTTTATGTTTTTAAAAAAAACTTGAAAAATTTGTTTAAAAGTTTTACACAATTAATTTTTTTTTTAATAATTGAAGTATTTAATAAAATTTATAAAGGAAATCACCACAAAATTATCACAAATTATTTAAGTTAATTTCCAACTGAAACACTTGTATCCTTAAAAAGGGCGATCCTCTATGAACTTACCAAGAATTTCTGCATATTGGTTGTTTGATTTTTTTTTTGAGCTTAGAATCTTTACTAATAACTTCTCAGTTGCTGAGCTGTACTTTTATACGCTCACTAGAACACCGAAAGAGGAACAAAAAACAAAAAAACTCGTTTGTTTTGGATTTTAGAACAGTTCTTTAGCTGTCTTCTGCATTATTGTTATTAACTTTTTGTTGCTGTTGTTGGTTGGCATGCTGAACATTAATCAAAGGCATGCGTCCCACTACTTTTTGCAAATCACTAGCGTAGACATATTTTTACATACAAATGTATATCTGTATGTATGTAACTAAATATTCAAATATTCAAATGAATGTTTTGATTATCGAGGAACATTTGCATGAATTTTGGGAATAACGTGAACTTATGTAGCTGAAAGTGGGGATAGATATAGTTACATAATTAACAACAAAAAAGTTCGGCTTGATATCAATGTTCAGATGTTTTAGATCTAATAATTTTTCCATGCTGTACCGATTCTATGATGAAATATTCTTGAAATAAATTCACCTTATTTTAAAGCTGTTAATTTAATAAATATTCAACGCATCTTATAGAATTTGGTAGCGAGTTCCTGGAAATCTTCGTTCTGGAAATATTTTTTAGGAAAGAGCTGCCACCTTTCGAGAAAAAACTGTAAATATTACAAAAGGTGTGCCAAATTTAAGCATTCGCGGAAGATATTCCAAAAGCATCCAATTCGAACATAATTTTTCGAACAGAGTTGCACATATCGAAAGAGTAAGTAGTTAAAGAAAGCCATCCGATAGCCTTTGTCGAAGCTTTACTTAAATAAACGAATAAATTCTAATAGAGTTGCCAGAGATGGGAGAAATAAATTCTGATTTATTGAAACATTCTTTTTATACCACTGCCACGCCCACAAAATGGCGAAAACCGAAAACACATAAAGCGCCATAACTAAGCCATAAATAAAGCTATGGAAAAATTTGGTATGAAGGATCCCACTATGAAGGGGCACATTTGGATGTAATTTTTTTGGGGAAGTGGGCGTGGCCCCCAAATAGGTTTTTTGTACATATCTCACAAACCAATAGAGCTATATAAACCAAACTTTCCGCAGTCGCTTTTTTTAGCCACTTCTTAACCTTCAAGCGGGCACGCCATCTTTTGTAACAAAACCGGTCGCGCATAACCGAAAAGACGTTTGAGATGAATAAAAGAAATAAAGCACTAATTATTCAGTAATTATTTATTTATTTGTACTTAGATAGATTATCATTATCCTTAAAGTCTATTTTGTCAAAAAAAGTAATTAAAATTATTTAAAAAAAACAATTATTAAACTAATTAACATAACTCAAATATTCGATCGTAGTCGATTCGACTACGCGCGACCGCTTGAAGGTTAATACAGTCCAAAAATGAAAGAAATCGGATGATAACCACGCCCACCTCCCATACAAAGGTTAGGTTGAAAATTACTAAAAGTGGGTTAACTCACTAACGAAAAACGTCAGAAACACTAAATTTCACATAAGAAATGGCAGATGGAAGCTGCACTAAATTTTTTTTACAAAATGGAAAATGGACGTGGCGTCGCCCACTTATGGGTCAAAAACCATATCTTAGGAACCACTCGACCGATTTCAATGAAACTTGGTTTGTAATAGTTTCCTTTCATCCCAATAATATGTTGTGAAAATAGGCCAAATGTGAATCGATTTGGCCACGCCTACTTCCTATATACCAGAACTTTGAAGACAATCTGAATCGTTTACATTACAATATATAAAGTAAGCACTAGTGACGATATCGGTGAAGAACTTTGCACAAATTCTACGTTTATAGTGTGGCAGCCCCATTCAAAAAATCGCCGAAATCGGACCATAGGTTTTTAAGGCTCCATATATCGAACACGAGGACCTCGGTTCTTCTAACCTAATATTATGGTTTCCAACTCTCAATGGACTTTATACATCGTCATATAACGAATATGTGGGTCAAATTGTGTATTATATAATATAAATAAAGTTAATTAAATAAACTGCGAGAGTATAAAATGTTCGGTTACACCCGAACTTAGCGCTTCCTTACTTGTTAAGTTTAAAGTACCTCAAAATGTATTGTATAATCATTTATTTCCATTGCTGAGATTTAACTGTTATTTTCAAAAAACAAAATCAGAATATTTCTCGCCGTGTATTTAATAGATTCACTTATCAGCGGAACGGAACTTGATAGGGCACTTTCGTTTGGCAGACAAAAAACCCAAAAATTGCCGACAAACAAAACGCTATGATACACGACATGTAATTAGCATAGATATGTAGTTAAACATATATTTTAGGCGGCTTAGACTTTTAACACTATAATTTATTTATATTCAATAGCAGAAAGCATTTTATTCTACAATTTCGTATACAAAATTAGTTCGAGAAATGCTAATGCGAAAGCAAAAAAATTCAAATGACGCTGAAATGCTGAAAGAAATACCGGAACATAGAAAGGAATACCAGTCCCCACATGTGCCTGTGACGTGCATATTTGAAATGTTCGAAAAAGTAAACGAACTGCTTTGACGACGCGTAAACCGCTATTTTTAATTTTTATTTATGGTATGACATTTAGCGCTGGTGGGTGGCTGTTGGAGTGTGAATGTGGCTTGAGGCGGGAGTGAGGTTGCTGGTTATGTGCGCGACCACCCACACTTTGAGACCTACCGCCCTAGAAATTTCCCACTATTTTTCACAACACCTTCGGAGAGAGCGCGCAGCATCCATTTCTTTTGTGCTCTCACTCTCTCTCTCTTTGTGGCGCCCTCTCACATACTGCCGCGCTCGCTTATCATGCCCGTGCTTTGGCATGCGATCCGCTCCGGTACATGGAGGCTGGATAGCTGGCTTAACGGCCTAACTAACAACTAACCACGGCCTGCCTTGCTGCCTGCCTGTTTGCCTGCTGCCAGTTTTGCGGCTGTGTCTGTGTTGGTCCATACGCAGATGGAAAAGTCAATTTTTCATCACGGCGCAGCGCGAAGGGTGTTTTTTGCTTGAAAATCGTGAATAGTTTCCACGTTAAAATTGATTAAACTCCAGCCAGTCACGATGCATATACTCAAAATCAAAGTGTAATTGAAAAGTTTGTGTGGAAAGCGGTTGAGCGCAGCGCATAAAAATCAATAAGGAAATTCAGTAAAATCTATACGAAAGAAAAAATCCTCCATCCATTGTGTACGTGTGTGCGTGTGACGTTTATTTTTTGGTTGGTTGGTGTGTGTCGATTTTGTATTTCGGAAACGCGATGCGAACGCGACGATGAATTTCGTTTTACGCCTTTGGCTGCAGTCGAAATCGACGACAATTGGCAGCAGTGACGCGCGCGTTAACGCCAACGCCGGCAATAACATCCACAAAGCAATTACACGCATGTCAGCACGCAGTGGCAACAGCAACGTCGACTGCGCCAGTGACAGCGACAGCAACAGCGGCTGCGGCAGCCAAGCAAACGCAGTGTAAAAAGTGTCCAAAGTGGAGTTGGCTGTGCGCGCGCGCTTGTATGTGTGTCCGTGTGTGTGTGCGCGCTGAAATCTGTGTGTGAGAAAATTTTATCGGAATTCGGAGCGTAGAAAAATCTATTGACGGAACGCGTGGTGTTTGCGCCCCAGCCAAGCGAGTGCGAGCAGATTTTCGTAAAAAAATCCACAATTGGTAAATTGCAAGTGAATGAAAAGTTTTTAGTTTTGAAAAAAAAAAAAATAAAAATAATAATAATAAATGAGAAAGCACTGTATGCATGTGATGTGAAATGAAATTTATACACAAAAACAACAACAATAAAATTCTATCTTTAACGTATGCGCTACGGAAAGAAAAAGGTTAGACGTCGGCAGCGCCGCGTCAGCTGCCGCGTACGCGCACCTAGACACACGGTGGTCGTGTAGCATTGCTTATGTGCGCTTTTACAAATTGTAGCTACAAGCGGAGGCTGTGGAATATTTATGCAAAAAATAACAATTTTTAAATAAAAAACTCACACAATTGCAATTCTACTAAGCATACAGTCGCCGCTTCTTCATTATTGCCGCGTTCCCAGTTACTAATTTCAATATCAAATCAGCGCTCTTAATCTTGAGCAATTCCTTAGTTATCTACTGAAACCCTTCTACTACTCATTATTGGTTATTAGTTGAGTGAAATAAAAAACGCATAACCTTCGCTCATAAGTAGCGATTATTGTGTTATTTATTCTCCGTTGCGGTCCATTGAGTGGCTAAAGTGTTTATTGACCCATTGTTTCACATATTGCTGAGCGAGCGAGCTTACAATACATCATACACCCCTTCCCACGCCGTCTCACGTCCTCATTACACACACACACACCGCCCTCCCACACCGTCGCTCACTTGTACACATATCGCAGACCATCAGAACGTGATTAGTTGCCCTACCCCTTTTTTTGCGCAGAAACAGGGTGTAATGCACTCGAATGTGTCTCGGCTGTAATTATTGTCTTTTTAGTCGATTAACGGTGTTATTTTAACGTTATAATCACAAGCGATAATTGACAATTATATTGAAGTGATTTCAAAACGGAAGTAGATGTGTAGATTCTTTGGATCGAGATTTATTAATTTCAAAGTGTCACCTTTCTTGTTCTGTAACTGAAAAAGTTCTCTTAATGTCTAAAAATAACTGAAATTCCAACCTTAAAATTTTAGAATAGCTTTTTTAAATATTCCGCGCCCTTAGGTGCGCTAGGCGGACCTCCTGGGCTCATTTTTCGTATGATAATATATTTTATAAATTCCATCAGCTGTTTTGTTGTAGAGACCTCATCTAGCTTCAATAGACTCGCCAAGGAGCAACTATTGAATTAATATATAATATATTATTGGGAAACTTTCAATTTTTCTTGATACGATCTCCGAAACCAATTCAGTTTTTGCAGAATTAAAGGATCCTGAGAGGTATAGGTTCAAGTATCAAAAAACATCAGTTTAAGAAGTAAAACTTAAATATGTAATTTTGTATACCGGATTCTGTTGTTTGTTACCACGATCCCAAAAATTAAGTCAAAATTTAAAATGAATTTTTAACATTACGACAAACCCTGAACGCTTTTACTATGGATTTGTGAATGATAAGTAAACAGGCTGTTCAATAAGTATCATGAATAGGATTGAGGACCTTTAAAAAACAATCTAACTCTCTAGAGACAAATCCTTAAACAATCATCTAATTGTCTAAAGGCGTTAGCACCGCCTCACAAGGAACTCAAATGTTTAGAAGGGATTAGTTAAACATAAAAATAATATTAGTGCTTCTTCTTCTTGACTGGCGTAGACACCGCTTACGCGGTCCTTCCATCGGAGTGGAGGTCTCCCTCTTCCTCTGCTTCCACCAGCGGGTACTGCATCGAATACTTTCAGAGCTGGAGCACTTTCATCCATTCGAACAACATGACCTAGCCAGCGTAGCCGCTGTTTTTTTATTCGCTGGACTATGTCTATGTCGTCGAATAACACATACAGCTCATCGTTCCATCGTCTGCGGTATTCGCCGTTGCCAATTCTTAAGGGACCATAAATCTTCCGCAAAACCTTTCTCTCGAAAACTCCTAGTGCCGTCTCATCGGATGTTGACATCGTCCACGCTTCTGCACCGTAAAGTAGGACGGGAATGATGAGAGACTTGTAGAGTTTAGTTTTTGTTCGTCGAGAGAGGACTTTACTTTTCAATTGCCTACTTAGTCCATAGTAGCACCTGTTGGCAAGAGTGATTCTGCGTTGGATTTCGAGGCTGACATTGTTCGTGTTGTTGATGCTGGTTCCCAGGTATACGAAATTATCTACGACCTCGAAGTTATGACTGTCAACAGTGACGTGGGAGCCAAGACGCGAATGCGCTGACTGTTTGTTTGATGACAGGAGATATTTCGTCTTGTCCTCGTTCACCACCAGACCCATAAGCTTCGCTTCCTTATCCAGTCTGGAGAAAGCAGAACTAACGGCGCGGGTGTTGTTTCCAGTGCTTAGGGGGACTATAAAGCCAACTTGAGTTGAAAATATTTTTGGAGCACTTGTCTGCTTGATTAGTTCTCTGGCTTCCCTTTCTTGTCAAACATTACATGTGAAGGCAATAACAATATTAATTAGTTGAATTCAATACAATATAGTCTGTAGATACCTTATTAAAGTGGTATAACTGCTATTCTTTTTCCGTTTGATTATGATTTTTGTTTGTTCGATTCGCGACTCTGGAATATGGCTGGAAAAGATCAACAGTATATTTTTCTATGTCTACAGTGTTTCAAAACACTTCTAAAAAATATATTGCGTAAATGGTTTCGAAAAAATCGTAATCGAAACTCTGCTTTGGGAATACCTCCTTAGAATATATATGTGTCCCCAATAATCATGTTTTGTTCATATTATAAACTGAAATATTCCTGACTCGGATCTCAATTCGGATATCTCTGGATTAATTTTGAAAGAAAACTGTGCTTGGAACAAGTGTCTGAGCGACATAAATATATATTTATACATATAAAGTTAATAAGCATAATCTACTATTACCACTAGTATACTCGAACTCTTCAGTTTAACAAAGTTTGATTTTGTTAGCTCAGAATCTATTCGGAGTTCCACCTCCTCAGAACAATCAAAGGTTAATTAAATATTTATATTTTTTTAAGATAACTAAGGTTAGAAATCATTCAAATATATTGGCTTGTCTGATTGCTTCTATATTACTTGTAATCCATGGCGGATGAGTGACCTTCAGAAGTGGATCGCACATAAGTCAAATAAATTATCAACTTATAGGATAAATTGGTTTGAATATACCGTTATTTGTAACGGTAAAAATAATAACAAACACATGCAAAGTCCGCATTTTTTCGCAAAATCCACTACAGTTTCATCTTCATTGTTCTGTGCGTTGCTAAGTAGTCTCGTTAAATTTAAAGTACTATATCAATAATAATGTGTGCGCTGATGTTGTGAGTACCACTACTATACGCTGCTAAGCTAATGAGCGCTGCACTTTGACCAGCTCGCATGCATGTATTGACATATGCCTACGAATGTGTGTGTGTGTGTGCGTATGTGTCTACATTACGTTAGTGGCCTTCAGTTTAACTTAGATAAATATTTTCCTTCAATTAGTAACTGTTAAAAGAGAAAAAGGTCAAATATGAATAAATAAAATGTGTCATTATATGTGAAATCCGCTCACTGCTAGAGCTGCTGCCGACGCCGCCGACGCTACCAGTGGCTGAGCTGATTTTTTCCAGGAAAACAGATGTAAATATGCCTACAATACACACACGGGACAAACATACATGAGAGCATACAAAAATACATGTGGATATCCATGCAAATACACGCACATACTAACATGTAGTTAAGCTGGACTTCCATAAGCTCAGTGAGGCAGTAAGTGGCGGGGAGAGCAAGTAACGGATGTCAGTGTAGTAGAGAAATTTTTCGTAGATTTTGCGAAATTCATGCACAAAAGGGAGGAAGTAAAAGGACAAAGTGTGCGTGCTATTAAAAAGGAGCGTATAGTGGAAGAGCTAAAAATGTGTGTAATAGAAGAAGAGCAGCCAACTTCAAGAAGGATTACACAGACACTCAAACGCTACAAAGTTAACGAATGAGATGAAAACATAAACGTCAAATCAGAAAAGGACTAAAGATAGTGAGGAAACGCAAAATAGTGTGAGATTGTACCGAAATTATGCGAGAGTGTGAGAAAGAGAGAGCACAGGTATAGTAGAGAGCTGCCAAATGATGTGTAGGTGTGTAGCATTACGCCGTAAGATTGGGCGTTAATAATGGAAAGCGTAGAACATCGAAATAGGATGATAGGCGAAGTGGATACGAAACATTTGTGTAATGAAATACCAACATGAATATGTGTGTGGAGCAAAGAAATGCCAGTAGAAAGTGTAGAGTAAAAAAAGGAATTCGAGTAACAGCATGAATGAAATTTGTTTGTAGCTGGTGAAGTGGCACTGGTGGTTGTGGAACTAATGTGGATGAATTTAAGTGCGTGTGGAAATGTTGAATAAATGTCTAGTTAAGAGAGAGAACACAATAAAAGATGTTTGAAGGAAAAATAACACAACTGGTTGATGTTTAAATTTATGAAATGGACTTTTCCAGATATTTAAAATTCAATTTATATTTTTTTTTTCATTTATAATTTTAAATTTTACTAACAAAAGATAGTTGCTTTCTCTCAGCAAAAAAGAAAATTAATTGAATGGAAAATTAGTTTGATTTAAATATTTTTGATTATAATTTACCCTGAAACATATCTAACTGTCAAGTTTGTAAGCTACATATAAGAAATCATTGCATACTTCAAGGCGTCGTACATCAGTTATCAAGCTTCGCAGTCTAAATTAGTAGTAAAAAATTATTTAGGAAATTGAAAATGGGATTATAAAGAGCCTTTCGCTGCTGAACCTATAATCTTGAGTGCTCTATGAAACCAATAAGTTAATCCTTTGACCATTTATTTAAAACAAAATGAGAGGAAAACACTTCAAAATTATTATGAATTGGTCACATGTCGGAGTAAATTAAGCTAAAAGTGCAACAAGAATAATTTATTGTAAAATCTTAACCTAAAAAGTTTTTTTGGAGTCACACAGTCCTTTTTGAGAATAAAACTTTTATTAAAATTTATAAATGAATTTTTTCAAACTTTAACTCTCTTTCTAAATCGAAATTCGAAAATGAAAAAATTCATATTTTATAATATTAAAAAAGCTATACTTTGTGTAAACAAATTATTAACAAGAAATTACAAAATCACTTTCAATTACAGCAACAAAAATAACACAATAAAACAATGACATTAAACGAACAGTGTGTAGAAAAGAGCAGTAAGAAAGTAAATAAAATCACTATATGCACTAATACATCTTCGAAAAAACTTAAAACCATAATAACAACAAACACATCGTCTTCCCAGTGAAATCATTGCACAAATAATTAAACCAAAATATAAAAATAATAAATTTAATTCATGCATGTAAATCAATAAATTTAGAAGCAATAGAACAATTATCAACAACGGAGCATTGAGTGTAACGAAATATTGCTTTTGAAACACACTGCAGCAGTCAACAATCAACGCACAAAAAAAGAGAAGCAATAATCGGTGGAGAATTAGAATTTCGAAAATAAATATAATTAATGCATAAAATTGTTGAGACCGCAACGAGAAACTTACACCACATTGCATTTGAGTGAAGCTTGTGTTTTAATGCGTACAGTGGTGGCGGTGGCAGTGTGGCAGCGCGGCGTTACCAGATGGCAGATAACACAGACCCTCGATATCGTGGGCGGCTCTGTTGAGGCATGTCGTAATGGCCAGAGAGGTAAGTGTGGGATTGTATTATTTGCAATTTCTATATGTATAACTTATTAAAGTGTTTAACTAGGTATATATAGATTACAGCAATATCGGGGTTCTGACTCTTGAAAGAAATTTTTTGTTCGAAAACAAGGGGTGAAATGAGTCCTTTTCAGCAAAGTGGAGTTATCTGTCTTTCTCTTTTGCCACTAACTAGTAGCGTTTGAAATACTTTCAATGTTGAAAAGTCTACCCGATCCATTAGTCCCTAAACGAGTATTTTTATCTAGTTCTATTTTACAGATTATTCAAACATGTCCTTCATTAATTTAATTAACAAATTTTATACTATAAAATGTTATCAAAAAGGGGGTTTCTCTTCCGAGGCTCTGATTGTTTTTTCATTGGGGAGGTTTTTTTATGTGGTGGGTCCCAAGCCCTACGCACAACCGCAGAAGCGGGCTTCGCCTTCTCACTTTAGCTCGCCTTCAAACGGATGTCTGTTGGCTACCCAGGGGATACTTGGTCTAAAACCGGAAGTCGTGAGCTGCTTGGGTCATATGTAAAAGAATCGTTCCTGGCCACTCCCAAGTGAATGGCAAACAGAAACTTTCCTCACTTGCGTGAACTTCTACATATGACCCCATCCCCTCTCTCCTCTCTCGACGAACAAAAATCAAACTCTACAAGTCGCTCATTATTCCCCTCCTGATGTATGGCGCTGAAGCGTGGACGATGACAACATCCGATGAGACGACTCTTGGGGTTTTCGAGAGAAAGGTTTTGCGTAAGATTTATGGTCCTCTGAACATTGGCAACGGTGAATACCGCAGACGATGGAACGATGAGCTGTACGATTTATACGACGACATTGACATAGTTCAGCGAATAAAAAGACAGCGGCTACGCTGGCTAGGTCATGTTGTATGAATGGATGAAAACACTCCAGCTCTGAAAGTGTTCGATGCAGTACCCGCTGGAGGAAGCCGCGGAAGAGCTTCACTTGGTGTTTCCAGTTGGCGCCAAAAAGCAAAAAGAAGGAACGAGTTGCGCGCTCTGGTGGATTCGGCTATAATCGCTTAAGCGGTTTCTACGCCAAATATATATATATACTATAAAACGTTAGTGCATGGATATGAATTCAAAGTCTGGATTTCGAGACCGATCTTTTCCAGATCTCCGAGAAATACAAAATTTGCTGAAAATTCAAAATTATAACTGCTTAAGTCTTTCGCACTGAATACTTTCTAGTTTTCTTTATAAAAATTGGTCCCTTGATTTTGAGAAAAGTTGGGAACGCGTTGGGAGAATACATACTTCTCATTTCTCACGAACCACTCTTGGAAGCAGTACCTAAATTTTTTAATTTTTGAAGAATCTTCAATTATGTATAGTATAACAGGAATTCAGATCATATTTTGTATTTAAATCTCGATTTGCTGAGTTTCCATTTTATATTATTGTTTGACTGAATAGTTCAATGAATTTTTATAGAAAAAAAGAGAAATGTTTAACAGGTTTCTGTTACCAAAAATTTATATTACGATTTACCTCATAATTTTCAATTTTTATTAATTTCATAATTTTTATGAAACTAGTTTAGCACAAATTATAAAATAAATATGTATTCTTCAACCTAACCTAACCCAATCCCGACTTTATCTTTTGGAATCTGAATTTTACGATGTTATTAGTTGTTCTACAGTCACATTATATTTCATTGCTCGTCTTTATTATCTTTAAAAATTAGCTAAACAATGATAAACTTGTTTTGATTCAATTTAAGAAAGGTTTTCTTTGCCAGAAACCAGCTTTAACCGGCATGTGTGTCTGAAAGCCGGCAAATTGATTTTGAAGCCGGTAAGCGGATGAGATGTTTTGCTATGGAATACTAATTGATCGGCGCCACTTAGATAACAAGTTTAAGAAATGCGATAATAAAAAGAATGTGAAAATGAGAAGACGAAAATATTTCAAAGATATTATAAAATAACAAGTTCACAGATTTTACGATCTCTTGTACTTATCACAGGCGATTTGTTATTAGCATACCAATTCAAATTCAAATGGGATTGACCGTAGTTATTTTTAGTATTTCAAAAAGAAATATTTGTGGTCAAAATATGGGATCGTTTGGAAATTCCCAAGTCTCATAAATATGTAGACATGAGTCGGTTATGTTAATGCATATTTTAATGGAAAATATTTGCAAATTTGTTAGATTTTTTTACCAATCGAAAATATGCGCGACATAATTGTAATTTGAATAAATTTCTGTTTTCAAAACATAAACATAAATATCGTGGATATAAATATTGTAAAAAAGGAGTGGGTTCGATATGAATGCTTTAATACATACTAGCAGACCCGGCGAACTTCGTACCGCCTTAGTGTAAATTTGATGCACTACTTTATTTTGTATAGCTGACCTATCTTATGTATGCGTACCTATTCAATTTGAACTGGAATCTATAATATCCTCCATATAAAAATGAATACCTATAAGAAATTGTTTATATGGGAGATTAGAAAAGTGTGAATTTTAGACATTTTCAGACAATTTTTCTAAAATTTTCTCTCCGTAAGAACCATTCTCAAACCCCCTGGAATACACACAAAAAGAATCAGCCAAATCGGTCAAGCCGTTTTAATGCTATGTCGTGACAATGGAAAACGGGTTTAATTTTTATATATATAGATTATTATCAAGCGACAATTATTTTTAATTCCGCACAGGACCATTCAAAAATTTAATGGTATGTCAGAATCTAATAATTCAAAAAGTTATATAAAGGTTTTGAAGTATTTTTTTTACATTATCGGATTTTTGGTAAGGAACCCTATTTTTTTTTAAACTAAATATAGCCTATGTCATTCAGGGATAGTATAGCTTTCCAACGGTGAACGAATTTTTCAAATCGGTTCAGTAGTTTCGGAGCCTATTCGAGACAAACAAACAAAAAAACAAATATTTCCTCTTTATAATATTAGTATAGATAAAGGGTGATTTGTTTTAGAGGTGAAATTTTAGTTCAAATAACACACGGAAAGATTAAAAAAATAGTATTTGAACAGTAGGGCGTAGGTTTTAAGAATATTACTCTGGAATATTACTGGGATAAGGTTTTAGGAATATTACTCTGTAGATCCAATTTTGCAACAGTAGAATAATTATATACTACTTCTGAAACAATATCTAACATTTAAATTCTCTAAGTCAACGGCGGCTGTGCTACGTTAAGTTGGATTGCATTAACTACTTTACGTTAAGTTATGTTTGTTAAATTATGTTAAGATCAATTGTTATGTTATGTTAAGTTATGTCACGTAAATTATGTTAAGTTATGTTCTGTTAAGTTTCGATATGTTAAATTGTGTTGTGTTAAGTAATATTATGTTAAGTTATGGTTTGTTTAATTATGTTATGTTAAGTTATAGTTTATTAAATTATGTTATGTCAAGTTATAGTTTGTTAAATTATGCTATGTTAAGTTAAGTTATGTTACGTTACGTTAAGTAAAATTATGTTAAGCTATGTTGTGTTAAGTGTTGCTATGTTAAATTCTGTTATGTTATGTTGTGTTAAATTACATACATTATTTATGTTAAGTTACGTTATGTTAACTCATACAGAACATAATATTTACTTGAGAGAATTACAATAAGTTACTTTTAATTTTAAAAAGGTTTAGACTTGATACCACTACCTCTACAGTACATTACAATAACAGCAAATGCGACATTGCACTGTTAACCTCCAAAGCGACTAACAGTAATGTTAGCCGAACAGCGTTTGCTGCTAACATTGGTTGAATAACATTTGTGCGATGATGATTTATGACTTTACAGCGTTAAATAACTGCGCGCAGTTGCACCGTGAATGACAATTGAGCAATCACACGCTGTGAGTGCCGGAGTAGAGATTCGGGTTCAGCTGATGTGCATCGCTTTAGTTGCCAGCATTAAGCTGTCGCGCATTACTTTCCACACAGAAGTCTTGTGATGTGAACTTATCTGCGTTAGCCTTCAGCTGCTGCTGCTGCAACTGTAAGGCAAATGTTGTGATAATTTACAGTTACACTGAAGCTGCTGCTGCTGCTGCGCGCATTAACAGCCTGACAGTGACTGGGGCAGTCGTTAATGATATAATATATATGTGAGTATGTGTAATGCGTGTTCAAACGTGACAGACAAGCCTCGCTGTGTCGTCTTGCGAGTTGTGCGCGTGTGAGTGGATTTAAAGAAAACACACTCAGCGCCTGCATTCACTCTGCTTGTGCCTTTCATGCACTTCAGTGTCTTTTGCCAATGAAATCTTCGCGACACCACACTCTTTATGCACCGTTGCATTGTCTGTGCAGCTGTGCTGTGAGTGCGCTTAATGATTGCGAGTGGTGCAGGGGGACGGTCATGTGGTTTGCGGGTGTGTTGGCTGCCGTTGATGCAGTCGAGCATTTGTGGGACAACAGCAGTGAGTTCGAGAGTGACTGACTAGCTTTGACCTAAATATCTGCGGGGGGAGGTGGTGCGTTGTATGTGGCGTGTGCAACATACACATTGCCTTTCTACCAAGTGAGGGGAGTGAAGTGGTTCTCCGTTCAAACACTACTACGCTGGCAGTGTCACACGCCACATATGTTTGTTTGTTCGGTGCCTTAGTGGTAAATATATATGTGTGTGTGTGTGTGGAGGTACGTATGTATGTATGTATGCGTGTATGTGAACAACGAACGCTTGATGCCTCACAAGTTCGCCTTTCACTACAGCTGTTTCTGCTGTTGATATTTTACTGTAAGTATTTGTTGTTGTTGTTGCAACGCCAGCAACGATTTGAATTCCTTTCACTTTGCCTCATATGAGAATTTCTTCTTGCTGCTAAAGTTTTCCTTTGTTTGTGTCGTTGTCATACATTTTGGATTGTTTGTTGTTGTTGTTTTATTTTTTTTAATTTTTGTTAACATTGCAGTTGTTGCTATTGCTTTAAACGGCAATGTTGTTATTGTCCTTGCTACTGTGGGTTTATGTATATACATATAATTTATTGTTGTTGTTGTTGTTGTACTCAGCTGTTTAGTTGTCATATGCGCATAAATGCTGTGGCAATCTCGGTAGATAATTTCATAGTTGAGAATTTCGCAACAAAGGCAACAACTTATAACAACAACACATACAACTCTGTGAGTTTGTACGACTGATATGTGTTTGAATAACACAGTTTGCATGGGTGCGTGTCTGTGTGTGCCCGTCAGTGTGCTTTGATGCCGCAGCAATTCAGTTGAAACTAAATTCTTTAATATTACATTTCCTAAGTCGTTGCTTTTTGGGTTCTTTTTTTAATCATAAACTTTTCTGCAGTTATGTGTAATATATATGTACATATGTAACTGACTACTAAACTAAATGTGCTTCTGTATGTAATATGCTAATTTAGTGTCTATGAGTATGTCGTGACATTTTTCGTGAGTTTATTACTCTTGTATTGCATAAATACCTGGCTGCTCTCATACATATTTAAGTTGGAATTCGTTCAAATATGATATGATAGCTTACTATTTATTGTTGTTTTTCTATGTATAATTCCAGTAATATTAGCTTCGCTTTTTATGCGGTTTTAATTTGTTTGTTTGTTCTGAAAACATTATTGATGTTTGGAAACTTAATGCAAATTCCTTAAATCATCCGAATAAATAGACAAGTATTTAAAACAGACTCGAGATTAGAGTATATGAGAGAACCCTCATTTTATTAGATCTTTGTAGGTCCTTTTGTCAAGTTTACTATAGCTTTCTATGACTCATCATATTTGGCACCTATTTTATAATTATTTTTTTTTTTCGTTGGAAGGCAACTATAATCTCAAAATCTCTGCGAACAATTTTAGAAAAGTTTTTTTATAAATACCTTATATCTGTTACAATACAGTTACAATTCTATGTTCGAAAATAGCTGCTTAAGTTCTTCATGAAGCATATTTAGACTCATAACTGGGAAATCCGATTGATGTTTTGTGGCAGAGTATAATTACACATTTTTCTTGCATGCAAATTGACCCCTACGTCAACAACAAAGGTTGTTCGGAAGTAAGTCAGTTTATTGTGAAATGTCAAACAAAACTGAATATAAATCAAGTAACAGCCGGCAAAAACAGCAAATTCGAAAAACGATTTACCTCACAAACAGTGTTACAGTGATCGGATTTAGTTCAAATATGTGCCGTTTCGTTCGATAATCTATTTCCATCTAGGCGGCAACTTCATATAATCCCCCTCATTGAAGCCCCCCTCCTTATTTGCGAAGAACTCGGACAGCCACTTTTTATAAGAATCTTTTAAGTTCAACTTTCCACCATCAAGGGCGTTCGCCATGGACAGGAACAGGCAGTAATCACTTGGCGCTATGTCCGGAAGTGGAAGCGATAAAACCTCCCATCTGAGCTCCCGTAACTTCTGACGAGTCATCAACGAAGTGTTTGTTCTGGCGTCGTCCTGGTGAAACACTACACCCTTCTTGTTGGCCATTTCTGGACGCTTCTGGTCGATCGCCTGCTTCAAGCGGTGCAGTTGTTCGCAGTAGATGGTAGAATTGAGCGTCTGGCCATATGGGAACAACTCATAGTGGATGATTCACTTCCAATCCAACCAAACAAACAGCAAAACCTTCCAGGCCGTCAACCCCGGTTTGGCCACTGTTTGGGACGTTTCACCAGCCTTCGATCATGATCGTTTTCGTTTGATATTGTGGTATGTGATCCATTTTTCGTCGACAGTCACCGTCCGCTTCAAAAATGGGTTGAGTGCGTTCCGTTTCAGAAGCATATCGCAGGCGTCGATTCGGTCCAGAGGGACCATGCGTCAAATCATGCGGCACCCAAACATCAAGCTTTTTTGTGCATCCACCCTTCTGCAGATGGTTTAAAATGGTTTGGTGACTAACTCCCATCTCCTGGGCGATGTCAAAGACAAAAAGGTGGAAGGGAACCTAATATAACGGTGAATTAGTAAAATAATATTTTATCAGAAAATATTACTCATACGACCTGTACATACGGTTCAAATAAAGTAATAGACATCCTTGGTAGGAGTGAAATAACAATTTACTGTAAATGGGCTTCACAATCCTTAAGGCGGTAGTCTGCTTTAGAAACCGAAAAAAGTGTTTTTTTAGCAATTTTTTTTTAAGGGATGGAAATAATTGCCGTAAACGGAATTTTAAGACGATAGTGTACTATATTTAAGGCTTAATAAACAATATTTATTATTAAAAAATATTGAAATTTTTTGAAAGTTGTAAGAGCGCCTGCACTTGTAAATGGGTGCCGGTGATGGCACGACCTCCATCTGAAACAGTCGAACCAATTTTTTTTTTAATATTTATAAGTTTCTTTTATGAATTAAAAAAATACCGAAGAAGTTATAAAATTCCAAACTTTTTCGAAGTTTGAAAAAAAGTTCACTTTTTTAAGAAAACAAGTAAGGAAGGGCTAAGTTCGGGTGTAACCGAACATTTTATACTCTCGCAATTTATTTATTTAATATTATATAATAGACAATTTGACTCACATATACGTCATATATATTGTATAAAGTCCATTGAAAGTTGGAAACCATAATATTAGGTTAGAAGCACCGAGGTCCTCGTGTTCGATATATGGGGCCTTAAAAACCTGTGGTCCGATTTCGGCGATTTTTAGAATGGGGCTGCCACACTATAAACATAGTATTTGTGCGAAGTTCTGCACCGATATCTTCACTAGTGCTTACTTTATATATTGTAATGTAAACGATTCAGATCGTCTTCAAAGTTCTGGTATATAGGAAGTAGGCGTGGTTGTGAAGCGATTTGGCCTATTTTCACAACATATTATTGGGATGTAAGGAAACTATTACAAACCAAGTTTCATTGAAATCGGTCCAGTAGTTTCTGAGATATGTTTTTTGACCCATAAGTGGTCGACGCCACGCCCATTTTACATTTTGTAAAAAAATCTAAGTGTAGCTTCCCACCTCTTATGTGAAATTTTGCCATTTCTTATGTGAAATTTAGTGTTTCTGACGTTTTTCGTTAGTGAATTAACCCAATTTTAGTAATTTTCAACCTAACCTTTGTATGGGAGGTGGGCGTGGTTATTATCCGATTTCTGTCATTTTTGGACCGTATTAAGAAATGGCTAAAAGAAACGACTGCAGAAAGTTTGGTTTATATAGCTCTATTGATTTGCGAGATATGTACAAAAATTACATCCAAATATGCCCCTTCATAGTGCGATCCTTTATACCAAAGTTTATTTCCATAGCTTACTTTATGGCTTAGTTATGGCACTTTATGTGTTTTCGGTTTTCACCATTTTGTGGGCGTGGCAGTGGTCCGATGTTGCTCATTTTCGAAAACAACCTTCCTATGGTGCCAAGAAATAAGTGTGCCAAGTTTCATCAATATATCTGAATTTTTACTCAAGTTGCAGCTTGCACAGACGAACGGACGGACAGACAGACATTCGGATTTGAACTCCACTCTTCACCCTGATCACTTTGGTATATATAACCCTATATCTAACTCGTTTAGTTTTGGGTGTTACAAACAACCGTTTTTTAACACTTATGAAAATGAAAACTCGAGAAAACGCGCTTTAAAGTCTGCCTGAGCACTCGCACCTGCTCGACGCTCGGCCACTAAAACTGCTCTAGCTTCGTAAATATGTCGAATTGGCCTCTGGAAGTTTAAAGACATATTCTTGGATAGTTTTGGAAGAGATTTAAAACAAAACAAAAGACTACTTAGTTTTCTGTGATCATTTTCATTAAATTTTAGAGTTCAACTGTATTAACAGTTTTTATTTTGCATTAAGCTAAAGTAAATAACAAATCAGAAAGTGATTTATTTTAAAAAACCTACACAGTAGAAATATTGTTTCGAATTGGGCTTTTGCCATACAAAGACTCCATGTGTTTTAAACAACCTGAATAACTTCCTCTAAAACTAATTTGTTGCAAAAATCAAAAACATCTTTGCTAAAAGCATAATGTCGGTCAAACAGCTAATAATGCTACAATCCGCACGTTACAGTTACACATATACACCCTTGTGTGTGTCCTTGAAGTTCGCCACTGAACGGATTATGCCAATTTGACAGTGACACAACAACATCGATGAGATGTTAAAAACTATGCGAATACATGAATTCCATCATATGTTTGCATGATAACTTTCGATGTTTAAATGTTTTACAACTATGTACACACGCTTAGCACTTGGCCATATTCTCCGTGACCCATGAGGAAGAAGATAGCGCAATGAAACCTTTGAAATTAACCGACAATGGCAACTGAATAACTGCAATGGCTTCGCGGGTTGTCGTTGTTGTGCGCGCTGCTGATGGGCATTCGAGGTTGGTTGGAAAATTGTAACTTGAACAGAACCAGCAGACACTCCCAAATGCACGACGACAACAGCAATGGCAACGATGATTGACCGAGCGAGCAAAAAAAAAAAAATAAAGCACGGATCGGCAGTAGAAATTGCAAAAACAAAAATAAAATGAAAAAATAGGAAAGTAACAACAAAGCGGAAAGAGATGTGGAAGGAAGCTTGACACCTGAGCAATGAGCAGCAGCATGTAAAATGCGAAGTAAATAAAATCGAATTAAGAAACATGGAAGAATTAAAAAAAAACTCATTGTTAACAACGAACGAACCAGCTTTTTTCTTCGATTCGTGATGCTAACAGTTGTTCAATGAGGATGAGGCATCGGCATCGGTATGTTAACAGCGCAGCATAAACATACAAACACATAAGCATACAAATGAACATAGCGAGACACACTTCACTTTCACACAGCCTTCAAAACCATGAACGGAGGATGGGGGGGAGTGCAGTGCAGCAGCAGCAGCGGCAGTGGCAGCGATGGAGGTAGTTGCCGAAGTGAAATTGGGTCAAATCTAATGCTGTGCTCTGTGCCGAGCAAAAGCGATGCTGACAACAACTGCGAATGTGTATGTGTGCGAGTGCATGGCAGAGAAATGCAGCGCAGAGCAACGTAGAGTGAGGGCAGCGCATATGGAGGGAGAAAAGCAATGTTGAGTCTATCAGAGTGCAAACTGAATATCCGCCCCGACTATGATGTCGTTGGTGTTGACGATGCATAGGGATGCAGTGCCAGTGTTGCCACTGTTTTGTATTAAAATAATGTTGCCACCCGTAAATTGGAATGTTTAGCTAAGCATTTTGTTAAAATAATACGACGATATTGTAACGGATTTCCAAAATCTGTCGTTTACTCTAAAACTCTACCCTGAGTTCGATCACTGGATTGTCAAATAAAAGTCACACTTTAATGGCTATACACTAATCTTTATTTCTATTTCCTTATAACTTAACACTTTAGTACTCAATACTCTACTTTACAACTCTAACTTATAACTTTGCTCGACAACTCTCTCCTTAGAATTGTCCTCACTCGACAACTCTCTTATCAGAACTGTGTCTTGCTGCCAGTCCGACAGCCCTTTTATAGTCGATTGCTAGCATGTTATCGTCACTCGAACATTCTGGCAACTACGAATATCGATGTCTAGATAGATCTGGCAAGTTATCGATTTCGATTGTCAATTCTAGTTTGTTCTGGTGCCATTTTCGTTACACTGCCCTCCACTTAAGTCTGATCGTCCCGATTAGACATACTTCCAGAACCAAACCCTTAGTATTTCTTCCTTTCATCTCGTCTTCTAGGACACTGTTGTCCTCCTTAGCGTTTCTGTCTCCATTGGCATTAATCCTAAACTTTAAATCATTCTGTAACCAAAAATTATACTCGCAGTGGTCTACGCCGTTGATTCCAGGAACATGGATATATGGACGTCCTCTGTATCTGTGACGATACCTGTCCACCAACTTTCTAAAATGCTCTTCCAAGTTTCGGCTGAATCTTTCCACCATGATATCGGATCGTGGATGTGATGCAGCTTCACTTATTTTCCGGACACATTTCATCTGGCACATCTCCCAACTTTTGATGTCTACGTCCACCATCTCGTCAATCTTTTGGCTTAGAATTGGGTATTTCTTCATCCTAGCCATCAAACCACTCCGGTTTCCCGATCTGCTGGTAGGTAATGGACCAGCTACAACCATGGCAAATTGCTCAAATGGCGTTCCCGAACTGTACTGCTTTTTCTGACCATGTGTCTTGGAACTCGACATCTCATTTGCAATGCAATCTCTCATTGATTGACGACAACCAACCCAACAAAACTGATTCTTCAACCTTCCCAAGGTTTCCGTGATTCTTATGTGCCCTTCACTTGGACCTTTGTGCATCTCGTAGCGAACTTTAGGTAATCTCTCATTCCGACAAACCATGAAAGATCGGGAGATATGTCCTTCTTTACTTTTCCATACCCGATATAAGCAACCAGCCACTAACTTGAAGCTTTTGTACTGTGCCTTTGCGACTAGAGATTCTGCAGCCTTTTCTTCTTTTTCTGGACTTTCCTTGGACGTTTGAGAGTCTTCTTCCTTCAGATCATAATCTTTTGTCCATGACACGTCTGTCTTCTCTGGGATCACCTGCGTCGATATATGTACCTCCTGTTCCTTCAACTGTGTCGACACCTGTGCCGAAACCTGCGATGGTATACCCTCTCCATGCACTTCCAGCTGTGTTGACACCTCTTCTCTTTGTAAGGTCACCTCCATCGACTCCTCCTCTTTCGACTGTGAGGACATCCCATTCACTTCTAATTGTGTTAACAAAGTCTCTTCATGCGCTTCTAAAGGTCTTAACATATACGTCTGATTCGCTTCCAACTGTGTGGACATTTTCTCTCCATGTACTTCCAGTTGTGTTGACACCTCTGCTCTATTTGAGACCATATCCATTGACTCCTCCTGCTCTTCCAACTGTAAAGACACTCCATTCGCTTCCGACTGTGTTGACAAAACTTGCCCATGCGCTTCCAAAGGCTTTGACATACACGCATCATTCGCTTCGGTCTGTGTTAACAAAATTTCTTCATGCTTTTCCAGCTGTGAAGATATCCCATTCGCTTCCGAATTCCGCTCTTTTAACTGTGAAGAAAATTGAGCTGATATTTGGGATAACTTTGTTGTTAAGCGTATCTCCCGTTCTTTCATTCGCTTTGCCCAACGCGCGTCCTGCGCTTCAAACTGAGATTGCTGCTGAGCTTTCATCTTTAATAACTGCGCCTGGAACTGTGACGACATTGCAGACAAAAACATGTTCATGTCCAGTATTCCCGAGGAACATGAAGTCTCTTCCTTTTCTGTTATCTTAGTTGTTGATTCCTCTAACAGCGATTCAAAAACAAATTCGTCCACGTTGATGTTGTCTTCTTCCATGGCCTCTCGCAAACGGGCTTGTAACTCAGCTTTCAACCCATTCGTTGCCAAGCCTCGTTGTTCCAACTCCTTTTTGAGTTGTGGTATCTTTAAATCGTTGAACTTAACCATTATCTCCTTGGAATTTTATTTGTCAATCCCACTTCTGACACCAATTGTAACGGATTTCCAAAATCTGTCGTTTACTCTAAAACTCTACCCTGAGTTCGATCACTGGATTGTCAAATAAAAGTCACACTTTAATGGCTATACACTAATCTTTATTTCTATTTCCTTATAACTTAACACTTTAGTACTCAATACTCTACTTTACAACTCTAACTTATAACTTTGCTCGACAACTCTCTCCTTAGAATTGTCCTCACTCGACAACTCTCTTATCAGAACTGTGTCTTGCTGCCAGTCCGACAGCCCTTTTATAGTCGATTGCTAGCATGTTATCGTCACTCGAACATTCTGGCAACTACGAATATCGATGTCTAGATAGATCTGGCAAGTTATCGATTTCGATTGTCAATTCTAGTTTGTTCTGGTGCCATTTTCGTTACAATATATTAAATCGCTTGTATAATAAAAATACGCAGATTACATAACTAAAATCAAAAGCTTAACTCTCTACATTATATGAACTTCAACTCCATTGATATTGTTTGATACATGGTGGAACATAAAATCTTTAAAGACGATTGGGTAACGGCATTTAATGAGACGAATTTTCAAGGGAATTAGTCCTCTAATTTATTTAAGTATTAGGTGTGAAATCAGTATTAGTTTAAAAATCTTAGGCTGCGCCAAAATGTAGGCAACGTTTTTTTTAATTTTTCGTATAATTGTTGTTGTTAGACAAAGAGAGTGTGAAAGTGAAAACTGCTTAAGAATGATGGTTCAGCGACCGCAATAATTATAATGCAATCAGAATACTTCAACTGAATTAGGGTGTAAGTTGTCTCGAAGCCTATTGGTGAAGAGAAAGCTCATCTAAAGAGTTGAAAAATAACCTAAATTGGTTCGATTAGACTTCGATTTAAATTTTGAAAACTTTTTCTTCCTTTGATTGAAAAAGATTGTGAAAAGATTTTCACAATCATAAATTATTAGAAGTTTATTTTATCTGGCCACTAATGTGGTAAATATCTTAAAAAAATCTAAAAATTTGTAAATAATATATTCCTAAAAATATATATAATATTTTCCTAATAACGTGGCAACTTCACTGACAGTGCAACGACGAACTGCCACAGCTCTCTTTCTACGAAACGGTAATGAGCGAATATGAGTTGCAGCAGTAGTGGTACGAACAGCTGGCTTGATTCGTGTGCAACACGAGTGTCGCCACCCCATTGGTGAGTACGATTTGAGCGAATGCACAAACGAGTGCAGCAGCAATGGCTACAACAACATCATGAAATAACAAAAACAACATATGCACATAGTAATGTTATTGGCAAATAGCAAAGACAGCGACAGGAGCAACTGCAGCATCCTGCAACATAAACGACGACGCTCCGACACTTGCTCCAGCTCTTTTGGCTACGAGTACGACTAAAGCTAAAACTATGGCTCTGGCTTCCTTTGACTTTGTCTACGATTGCTCTTGCCTGCCTGCTGACTGCTGGCGATTGCAGTTTGTGTTACTCATTCGTGTCGGACGGAACATCTCGCATCATCACCTCCACGCAACCGAAAAAATACTATAACACACTAATAAGAAAAAAAATATGAAAAATGAAATTGAATAAAAAAAGAAAATTACAATAAAAATCCACACATGAAATACATGCAACTACAACAACTACTGACTGACACAGTATACCAACACATACACACATACACTCACGCGTATGGAGAAATGGCAATTTTCAGTACTCAGGACTACCAAGTGAATGCAAATCGACTGGTTGGAAATAAAAGTAATATTTACACATAAATAAAATTGAACGCATACGAGCCAGAGCTAGCGAAAAAGGAGTGCAAGCAGCACCAAGGCAAGTGCAGCCTTAAAATATGCAATACCTAAATGGGGCGAAAAATGTTCGCAGTCAATGCACATTGGAGTTCGGGAAAAAGTAAAAGTTATCGCAACGAAGTCAGTCACAGCAAATGCACACTGATAGAGAAAATCACCAGAGTTTGCTTCAGATGTGCGAAATGGGTGTGCAATATGAAAAATAACGCACAAAAGTATGTTAAATGAATGAAATGAATTTTCATGTAGAAAGCGGAAGCGGGCCAAATATACGTATAACAGCAGCTACAGGGCGTTAAGAACTGTGCTGAAGCAGAGTATAAGAGCTGCAGTTCGCAACGAAAAGAAAATTAAAAGCGAAAAAGTAGTAAGACAGCGCCTAAATGTATGCTGCATGTATATAGCAATGGCAACCTGGAAGTGAAAGTTCAGGGTTTTACGCTGTCACTGCAGATAAGCGTGGAAATACATCAACGACGACAAGGCAGCGCAACAACAACGCGAACAGCAAGAACAATTGCAACAAAAGCACTAACAACAAATGCATCAGCTATAGTGGCACAACAAAAGCAAACGGCCACAGCATTGGCAATTAGAAATAATACGAGACGCCAACTAGAGCAGCAGCAGCTAAGCTAACTGTAAACGTAGCGCACATGGAGGTGTAGCATACAGTATTGCAGTGTTGCATTGAAGGTGCAGTTACGCAATCTTTTAGGCGCAACAAATTGTTAAGGCGCACAAAAACAACAGTTGCTGCGCACACAAGCGCATATGTGCCTGTATCAATATATATATATGTATATGTATGTGTGTATGTATATGTAATACATAACGCAACATATGTAATTTTGGGTTTTAAGCATCGTGCTCGCGTCGTTCCTGTGTGTGTGCGTCGTGCGAAACACACCCTTAAAAATACAAAAACACAGAAAAAAAACTATGAAATGAAAGTGAATGTGACGGAAATAGATATGTGAATAACGGTTTATACGATAAAAAACCAAGTTTCAGAAAAAAAATACAAAAATAAAAGTTTTTTGAAATATTTTTTGAAAAAACAAATTTTGAAATTTCCAAAAAAAAACTTAAAAAAAGTTTAATTCCAAAAAATTTTAAGTTCAAAAAAATTTTCGAAATTTTACAAAAAAAATTTTGAACCTCAAAAAAATTAGTTTTGAAACCAAAAAATTATTTCGCACACCTCAGCGCTGTTGGGCTACACGCCCAATCAAGAATTCTGTGACAATGTGCATGTTCGTCATTTGTATGCTCTGCACGGAGAAGCGCAAAGACGCTGGCGGTTATGCCAATAAGAGTGTTACAAGCATGCCCGTTACGAAAAAGCGTCACAGCACATCGGCCTCCTACTCATCGGCAGTGTCTACCAGTTCGACCAGTTCATCTGCATCCACGGGATCAGCTGCTAGCTGCTCATATGGCCCCGCTATACATGCCACAACATTGGGCGCTGCCACATTGATACCTTTCGGTAATGCCACATGCAATATTATGGGTGCAACAACAGCGCCACCACATACTACACCACCATTGGCGAGCATCAAATACAATCTCGTGCAGAAGACTGTCTCACCAGCTGTGGTCTTTCAAGAGTTGCCGCCACGTTATCGCGCCTGGTTGTAAGCGCTTCAGGTGAAGAAGTGAGTGTTTGAGAGTGATGAAAGTGAAATTTAAAAGAAAAGCTTGTGTAAAAACTTTTGGAGAAAAAGTGAAGAAATAGTGAGAAGAACAAGATAATACAGTAATAAAATTGTTGATTGAACAAAACAGTAATTGAAATATATAGTATTTATGAGCCAAAAGTGTTAAGATATTAAAAGAAAGTCATTTGTGGTTAAAAAGGTGTGAACGCCTAAATGTATGCAAAGTGTTAATTGAGCAAAAAATGAGTGTGTAGCCTTGTTTGTCAGCGTCTGAAACACACGTCCACATATATAAGCACGCAGTTTGCTTCGTGATTGCATTTTGTACAACGTTTCTGTGACATGTGTTGTGCGCCTAAAAGCATGCTAGGCATTCTTTAGACATTTGCAATTGTGCAAATACTGTTTGAAATAAAGACTCGAACGTAAAGGGCCAAAATAGTGGACGAAAAAAGAATTGAAAAGCACAAACTTCCAAACACAGTCACACACACATTCAACAAGCAATCGCCCATTGTACACACACACATACACTAGCAGATACAAAGTGAAAATAAACGAAAGGCAAATAATCATTAACATGTAAACGTGACAGCAAAGAAGACTACAGCAACGACAACAACTGCAATAATTGCTGAGTACAACATACAACAACAATACGAGTAGTAGCAAATAAAAAGGCCAGCAGCTGAATGGAATCACAACAATAGCTGCAACGGAACCTTGTAAAATCAGCAGCAAATAACAACAACAACTGCAGTAGTAATTGAAAAAAAAACAACAACAAATCAACGAACACACGAAAAATCAACAACAATGAGCGACAGTCAGCAGTGATTTGTGTGTTCAATTTGTTACATGTCCAAAGCGCACCGAGCATCAAGCAGCAGCAGCAGCAACATCATCACCATCCAGCAGCATTTAATTGCATACAAACAGGCGCACATACTAGTACACATTTGAATAATGTATGCATATACATACCAAAGCAACTCTACAGCCATATGCATGTGAGTGATTGTGTGTGTGTGCGTTCGACTGCCTTGCCTGCCTGCATTTGTGTACATTGCCCTGATTATATCACACACGAATGTAGGCCGAAGCTGAGCTGAGAACTCAACGTACAACAACTGCCAAGCCAAGCTAACGGAACGACTGCCAACAACGATAAATTCGAAAATAATACAATAACAACAACCGAAAAATATATACGCTAATGACAACAACAATAACAAAATACTACAAAAATAAACGTGCGAAAAGCGCAGAATTAGAGCAAAAACATTTAAAATTAAAATTGAAAAAAAATGTGAAGTGGCACACATTCTAAATGCGAAGTGAAAATTAAACGAAAACAAAATTGTAATCATACAAAATAGTGTGTTAAGTTTAAAAACATAAATAACTATTTAAAAAAAGCTAAAACACTGCCAAAAATAGCTAAATTATTGTGTTTGCGCCTAAAAGTAGACTACGACGTCGGAAATTGTGCGCATACGGTTTCACACTGAAGTGTTGTAAGTTTCAAAAATAAAATAAAAACAATTTAAATGAATTAAATTAAATAAAATATTAATAAATAACAATTTGGAAACATACACTGCCAACAACAACAAAGAGTAACAAGCACTAACACTCTCACGTTTCGAAATGCTGAGCGAGTGATAAATAGAAATATATTAAAATCAGAAAATAAAATTAAAAAATAATAATAACAACAACAATAAATACATATAGTTGTTAAAAATAATTTATTTCCATTGTGCAACGGCATTGTGTCGAAAATTCGAAATTTTAACTGGGTGTGACGCTGTAGATTTGGCAAAAGTCAGCCGCTGCCAAGCAGCTGTAGCGGCAGTGAAAGTAACAGTGCAGCAACAACCAGCTGTGACAACAACAGCACAATGAAATTAACAACAAAAACAAACAACAACACTTAGTCAGCTGCTGCAATAACAATAAAAATTAATGTGCGCATAAGGAAAAGAACAAAAAGTTGAAAAACAAAAATAAATATGAAATAATTAAAAACAAAATATTTAAAAAAAATATTTTAAAAAATATTTCAAAATATATTTAAAAAAAAAATATTTAAAAAAAAATTTGAAAAAAAAAATATTTCAAAAAAAATTTGAAAAAAATTAAAAAAAATTTAAAAAACATTAAAAAAAAAAATTAATAAAAAAACTTCAAAATTTTGGAAATAAAAAAATTTAAAAAAGTGAAACTAAAATTTGTATTCACAAATCCAATACTTCGGATGTGACCTCCAGTGTGTGTGTATGTAAAATAAAATAACAGTACAGCATTGTACCAAGAATTTATGTGGTTTCACGCAAAAAAAAAGTTAAAATAAAATAAATTAAAAAGAGATCTCTAAAAGAAGCTTGAAATAAAGGAATAAATGTTAATAAAGTATTTTGCGGTTTAACAGATAAGCAAAAAAACATAATTAAATTTTAATATAAACGAGTAAATTGTTGCTACAGAACAACTAACGAATTTGTGGTGCGGTAAAAATTTATTAATTTTTTTTATTTAATAGTCAAATATTTAAAAATGCTATACTTGAAGTGATTTTTTTTATAAAATAATATCAGGTTGTGCACACAGTGTTGCCACCTATTTTCCAATTAAAACCAATAAAATTGTTAATATAAGTTCACAGGAAACAAATTAGAAAATTGAAGAGCTTTAAGAAACTATACAGTTATATATATATATTTTATATAAGGTTGCCACCTTTTCAAGAAATTTTAATTAAATAAAAGTGTTCAGTTAATTGAAACATTAAAATATATATCAAAGCAACGTTGATTAAGAGGACATAATATTAAAATATTGTTGAATAGGGTTGCCACCAGTTTAAACTTATAAAATAATGATTATTTCGGAACAATTTCAAAGTAATATCGCGCTATACTAATTCTCTCACTCACTCAAGTATGGGATTTTAATATGATAATTTGGGGTTACCATGTATTGGACTACAACTTTGCTTCCGTTTTTTTGTAAATTTAAGGTTTTTTTCACTTAGGACAGCCTCACCGTACGTATTCGAAGGCATTCGATGAGCCTCAGTCGCATTTTTCTTGGAATTAAAAAGGAAAAGCAAAATTTCCCGCAAATGTCGAGAATTCGGCTCAAAAAGTGACATTTTCAGTTGAGAATAAGTTTGGGCTGCCAACAGATCTCTACAAATATTTTGTTGGGTTAATGTTGACACAAATGTCCAAGATCGATTTAAAACGATTTAATCGATTTAATCGACCAGTGCTTGACCCTAGAGCCATCTATTGGAAAACGGCGGAAGCAAAGTTGTAGACCTAATATCTTGCTTTTAAAATATACTGGGTGTAAAACCCTAAACCTAACATGGTACCCCGAAAAGACGGAAAAATAACATCTTCATTTATTTACAGTTGCATTTTAACTGCATTTAAATCAAAATAAACAAACATAAGCATTTACGGCGCACAAGAACGGGCCTCAGATTATTTACTGCAGAGCAGAAAAAAAGCACTTTTCATAGCAATTAAAGGAGAAAAATAAAAAAAAACAATCAAAACAACTCTTCCGTAGTTCTTTATGCCTAACTTCGTGTGAAATGATAATATTTGTTTAAAACGAAAAACAACTTTTTTAACAACAACAACAACAACAAATGAATATTGTGAACTTTTGTAATACAAGCATTTTGTAACGACGGTCTTTTTTGATAAACGCTTTTTTCGTTAATGGTTATTCATATAACTAATGTTAACATTTTTCTAACAACAACAAAGACTTAATTAAGTGTGTGGTTTTTAAAACGTATAAAATCTAAGCGAACTGCATTTTGTGATTGGACGAATTTCAGGTTGCTTCATTTTTGTATGCAAAGGCAGAGTCAAAAAAAAGAAATCAGTTGAAATTACAATAAAAATGCTATAAAAATATATTATAATAATAAATAATAAATTTGAAGGCAATCAAGTTTGTTTTTAAAGTAAAATAAAATAAAAATAATTAGCGTTAAAAATCTACTATAAGTTGTTCGCACAAGCGGGTTCATCACTATTAATATAATAAACTCAAAACAAAAAAAAAATAAATAAATATTTATATACACAAAAATAAATATATTTTTAAACGAAACTAAAAAAAAAAAAATAGTTAATTAAATGGCATGATTTTAACAAAACAAAACGCTAACGACTATTAAATTTAATCAACCAAACTAAAAAAGTAAAAGAATTTAAGAGAAGCAAGGAGCAAAATAAAAGATAAAAACAAAACTAAAAATTAAGTATACAGAACGGAGCGCGCGCTAAACTCAACTACTTCAGATTGTTAACTACCTAAACGTAGCTATTAGTATAACAGATAAATAGTTTATGAAAAAAAATAAAAAAATAATAAAAATTATAAAAAATTACACTTTAAGTAAAATAAATTACATGAAAAAGCTGCTCACTAAATAACATAAATAATTAACTAAATTCTATAAGCGAAAAAAATCTACCTGGCTATTAGCTGTGTGTGTATTCAACGCTTAAACGTGGCTAGCAAAAGTGAAACTATGTGGTCCAATGCCTTGTGCACATTGGGCGTCACTAAACCCCTATGCAATTGCCTCAGCATACGACAGGTGGCGGCTGCGGCAGCGGCGGCGGCCAGTCAAGGTGCTGCAATTACCACCGGCCCAACATCAGCTAACAGTAACACTGCCGGGGTAATTACCATTATAGTACTACATGTTTTAATTATTGTTATTATTGTTACTGTTGTTCATAAATTACTTTTACTATTGTAAAATTACATATTTCAATTTAAACCTAACCTCATATATTTATTTAAATTAAATTAAAGAGATTATGGAATTTACATACTTTTTAACAGGTTATGTTATCTTAATGTTATCTCAATGTTTTCTTTCCAGTGTCAATAAAATACATAAATTTATAACAAAATAACACTGCCAGCGATTTTTAATATACGTATGCATGTTTTCATAAAATCGCATGACATAAAATTTTACTGCAAAAATCGCATGGGATTTTTAATGAAATTTTTTATTTAAAAATGCAGTTTAAAAACTATTTTCGGCAAATATTTTTCAAAATTCATTTCAAGAGAATTCAAATCTCATCATTGATCGTATACCACAGTGAAACCAAGAACAAGATCTGGAACAATTCAAGAACTGTGTTCCCTGGAATATAACGCAGTGTCCATATACGGAAATTAACCTTAATTCAATTCTTTTAGCAGATAAACATCGCTTTTCTATCTTTGTTATTTTTGCTGGGAAGTTAAATTAAACCTTTTATGATATATGACTTTCTGTAAAATCTTATTAGGAAAATATCGAAAAAAGTTTCGCAAGATTATACGGATATCATTACGCCTCTCTGTTTTGAGTAGAGATCATCGTCTAAGAAGACATAAAATAATTGTTGATTAGCATTCGGACTATCCAATTGGAATATTTCTGAAAGTATTCTGTACCGAAAAGGCATATGTGATGCTGAAAGAAAAATTGTGAAAGTTCCATAGCGGCTTTGTAGCGACACTCTGTCTGCTATTCTCTATGAAAGTATAGGCATTAGCCAGATAACGTAATTACTAATATTTGAGTCAAGTAATTGAATTTAATTGATTGATTTTTCTCGAAATATCAGGATTTCTTTCAATCATTTCGATTTATTAAAAAATCAGTAGGTAGATCTGATAATTACTGAGACGATTATCATACAATTGAAACCTAAATTTGCTCTCAAGATACAGGTATATTTAGAATTTCTGAGGAACGGTTATTTTCAGAGATAAAATAAAAATAATAATGAAATGTTGATATTAAGTGGAAAGTGATGGATCGAACTGTTTTTTAAAGCAAAAATGCACTCGGTGATTTACTGTTGTCTGCTGTGGAATAACCACTATTAGAAACAAATATTTTTATATTGTTCGATGACTGGAATCGATCCTACAGAGACCTACCTACAGTACTAATATTCACAAATTCACCAACATGAATCTTAAGAGATTTGGATTCATAATTAAGTTTACGAACCCACTTATTAATTCGATGGATTTATTTAAACTGGTTTTCTCAAGAATAGTTTGAAATAGTCGCTATAACTCTTTAAGCCGTTAAGGTTGAGGATCTCACTATACTTGTTTCTTTCTTTGAAAGATGTCCATTTAAAAATCAATAGAAAATATATTTAAATTAAACGATTCATATTCAGATTACTGAGTTCTGTTGCAAATCATGTCAATAATATTGATTAATAAATTAAAAGACAGTTAATTGAAGTGTATAAAGCCATTTGACCTCACAACAGAGCCTTGTGTTCGAAGCACAATCACTGCAGTAGCAAGAGTAAAGACAAGCAAAACACCCTGTCAACTTCGTAGGCGACGGGAGAGCTGGGGCATGCGGTTGCCGAGCACAGCTGATGACAAAAGTGAAAACGGGCAATTACACGTTGTCCTACACATGCATACATATATATGAATTATTAAGTTTGTATGCACTTGTATTTCTTCGTTAGTTTGCTTGTATGCGAATGTGAATGCGAATGAATGACAGAGGGCGTGCGAATCAAATTGGGTGCGGATGTTGAGTAAAGGATATTACATATATATTGCACAAAAGGAGCGAAATGTAGAGAAAGCCAACCAAGTAGGTGGTGCACAAACGAAAAGATTTGATCGATGTCGTACATTTGAATGCTGCAAGTGGCAGTGCTGTTGGCATGAAACGAACCGAACCCAAACGCAACGCAACTGAACTCAACTCTGCTCAACTGAAATGTGCGGAACTGAACCGAACTGGGCGGATGCAGGATGCGTCAGTTGCGACCGCAGTTGTTGTTTGTTGTACAACTGTGCTGCATTTGTTGTTGTTGTTGCATTATGTACATGACCAACGCAATTTGTGGCAGCCTCATTCGCCAACGCAGCTTGGCACGAAAGGATAAACGAACTTACGAATGAAGCTCGGCGCTTAGGTGGGAGGGGTGTTGAGCTGTGAGGTGTATTAGAGCTGAATTGAAAGTGTAATTTGAAGATGCTGTTTTGGGGTAAGGCAAACCGAATTTCAGTCAAATTCGACGGAATGAAGTGGAATGGAAATGGAATGAACTACTGATTTTTCCCATTTTGTGACATTGTTGTTGTTATTGCAAGTGGTGTTACATGCCAAGTTTCTTTGTGTGTGTGTGTTCGTGTAAGTAGTTGTTGTTGTTGTTGTCTATTTTGTCATGGTCTTCGCGTAGCAGACTTTGTTGTTGCTACTGTCAGCGCTGCTGCGACGTCAGCTTACTGGGTCACTAGGACTCTCACACGATGTCCTTGCAAATGCGTTGCAACATATATGTACATACAAGTGAGTGTTTGTATGTACATATGTATGTATATATGTATATATAAGCTATGTATATAACTTAACATATATATTAGCGTATATACTTAAATACATATATGTATGTGCATACTCACAGCTGTATGGCTTTTATATATCCATATATGCGTATAGGAATATATATATGTATGTATGTGTATGTGTTTGGGCAAAAGTAATATCGGTTCAGTTTAGTTTCACATTTATTTCATTTCATTTGTGGTTGTTGTTTTCTGCTGTTTTTTCTCTTGCTTTAAATACACTTGTGCAACATTTATTGTTGTTGTTGCTGCCACAAAATGCTTCACTTTACTGCAATATCCATACATGGCTCGCTGGCCGCCCTTGAGCTGCGCCGCTGCAGCATCAATGTTGCGAATTTGTTTGATTAAAATCTACCAAAATATATATTCACACACATGCGCTCACATGCAGTCTCGACATACTTTTGAATCGTGTAAGTATTTCCTTATAGGCATTTGCCAACAAGGAATTTAATTCAAATCCTTTTACTATACGCGGGTGTATTTACATACATACATACAGACATACAGACATACAGACATACATATATACATGTGTGCATATGCTTTTTGCAATTTCAACGCTGTCAAACACACACTAATCTGGCAATTTTCAGGCGTCCATTGTTCGGGCATGGCGCCTTTGTTGCAGTGCAACGTGTTTATCTTGTTAGATGTGATTATATGTACTTAGATAGATACATATGTATATATAGTACATATATACTCAAATATATGCTTATCTTCGCTGCAAAGGCGGGTGTGCGGTAAAGTATATACAATCCTTTAATTATCCTTTAACTGCGGACCGCTTTCGCTGGCACTCCGCCTGCATTGGACACTTGCATTGCTCTAATCACAAAATCTGCAAATATTAACTATGTGCTAACCACTTGCTGTGTGTATTTGTTGTTGTATGTGGTGCTATAAGTACGTGTATTTGTAGTTGGATGCAGATAAGACACAATTTGCAGTGGCGTTTAGCGTTGAAATGTACTTGAAGTCGTGTGGAGTTCTTTGCGTGTAATTTGCGCAGTGCAGTCCACTTTGGAGAGTCACACTGTTACTTTAATAAGTCTTTAAATAAGTAAGCCGACACTCCAAACGGTTTTTAAAGAAGTTTTCGACTCCGACTCATCTCATTAATATATAGGAAGTCTTAAAATTGTTAAATAAAAGTTATGCAGCCCTAGCCTAACCAAAAAGCATATAATTGCCGGGTTAGATGGTCCGAATGCTTAAAAATGACTGCCAAACACGAACTGAAGGACCTTTTCCCTCTGAAAAACGTTTGTGTCTCAAGCCAGATTAAGCAATAGTTATCCCACTCAGCTTCAGAGCAATTTGTCCGTTCGGCTTTACTTCTGAAATTAAAGAAAGTTAATTATTGACAGCTCTGATGACGAAATGAATTCCTTTAACCCAACGATGTTTATCAAGTATATGAGGATGATTCTGAATACTGATTGATATATATTTGAAGACTACGAGGAAAAGTAAATCAATTATTATCGTTTTAGAGCCTATGAAACCCACAGTCGAACAAATGTAGTTCAATAAAATATCGTCAACCAGTAATACGTGATGGTAAACCCTTGAGTATAGAATTTATGAAGGGAACGCAAGAGAACTTGCTGTTTTCAGAGAGCAACTTGAGGATGGATCTAATATTGATTTCTAATATTCACATCGTATTTTTATAATCCATTTATGAAATGTAAAACCTACAGTTTTTGAACGACACTTCGATCCTGAAGTAAATGCATTGGCCTGCTCAGCCTATGATAGTATAGTACGATATAATGAGTAAAATCGTATGTAATCTGAATATAATCTCATTGGTAAAATAGTCCAGAGGTCTTCGAAAATTGTTGTAACCCAATTTTACACCTTTTTTCAAGACATAGTTGACGATAGTCAGCAGGGTCTTCGAGGAACTTCAAGGAAATGTCACCAAATTATTGAGAAATACATTCAAAAGCATATCGTTACCACCGGATGCACAAGAAATTTTGGAGACTAGTTTTCCAAATGAAATTTGATATTTAAGACATTACGACCCATGACCCACATACTCAGTCACCTCAAATTTATTAATAAATATATAACTAACTCCTTGTTTTATTTTAATTTCAGGAGTCTCGTGGCAAGAGACCCCTTAAAATTTGGGATAGTTGGCGAAATGTGCGCAAAGGCGTAGTTGTTGGAACATACGAGGAGCTATTAGTCAGAGGTAAGTGCCAATTATTGTTACGAAATATCGCTAACTAAATTTTCAATTGCGCTTATCAACAGGAAAGGATAAATTAGGGGTTCCTGCCTCAGAACCGGTGCGTGTTGTTCTGGAGTGCGATGGAACCCAAATTGAAGATGGCGAATATTTTCGTACATTGGCGAACAACACGGTGCTACTATTGTTAAGACAGGGCGAGCGCTGGTATCCAACTGGTGTGGATGTTATAAAAGCTGGTAGGTCATTGAACACAATAAACGCTATACACAATTAACTATTTTTGGTTTGGGGTTACAGCGATATCAGCTATACCGAAGATCGTCTGTGAGACGATTCATGCGCTCGAGTTACACGATGAGACGCCATCTTGGAAGATTATGGATAATAAGGGTCGTGTCACGGTGGTCCTGCATTGGGATCAGCGTCAGGGAGGTGGAGGCGGTGGAGGAGGCGGCGGCGGCGGAGGAGGCGGAGGTGGTGTCGGCGGCGTTGGTGGCATGGGACCGAGCGGTAGTGGTGCCAGCGGCAGTAACGGACTCATGTCATCAGACAAATATTCACCATCGAAGAAAGGCTTGTCGGCGCAAAGTTCGCTCGACACCAAATCGGTGTCGTCACAATCGTCACAACAACGCTATGCCAGCCCACAAATAACCGTCATCAGTGATGAGGGACCAGCTAGCATATACCATCCGGGCGGTGTGGTGCTGCCACCCGGTGTTGTAATACCCGGCACCAGTAGACGCCTCTCCAAACAGGGCGGCTCATTTGATAGCGCCGTGGGGGCGGTGCATGTGCATACACCGGAATGTGCGCATCATGCGCATACGCCCAGTCGGGCGGGCAGTCCCAGCACTACGGAATGCGATTTTCATTGTTGTGCGCTGCACGAGGAGGGACGCAAAATAGCGGTGCACAAAAGTGTGGCCACATCGCCCATACAGGACGGCACCACCAGCCCTCAGCCGCAGCAACAACAAGCGACGCTATCTATGTCATCGGTTGTGGATCCTATGATGGGCGGCAGCATGCAACGACGCTCATCGGGCGTCAAAGGCCATGTACGCTTTCTGGATATAGCGCCGGAGCGTGATAGCTCCGAGAGTGAAACAGAGAACACCGTCATGGAGGATGATAAGACGACGACTGAGAAATTCCTGCTGCTCATCGATCAGCTGTCTGTCGATCAGAAACGACATCTCAGCATCAAAGATATCGGCATCATATTGGAGCGTCTCAATTCGAAGATACTCGACGTCGAGCGGCTGGATCGAGAATCGGAATCGGACGATTGTTACAATTGGACGATAAAGGCGACAATACGTGGGGATGCGCTGCGCGAGTTGGGCGTCATCTATAATGGTAACTATTACGCCATATCCGAACATCCCGGCTACAAGGAGGAGGTCGAAGAGAATGGCGAAGAGGTGGAGGAGGAGGACGAAGAGGATAGAATATAGAAATGCAATTAATTAAATTTAATAAAAAAAGAGATAACAAAAACAAAAAAGAAATCAGCAGATTAAGCATTAAAACCACAACACAAACACACACACACTCAAACGCATTCACAAGCAAATGATTATATAATAAACTAAAGAATCAGCAAACAAAAGAAAATAATAAGAACAAGGAATGTGACATAAAATGGTTAAAGCAAATGAAAAAAGAAACCGCAAGAAAAGTGCATAAATAAGCTAAAGCATACGTTTAAGTAAAGTATATAGTGAAACAATTTTAGTAAATTGTAGTAAATTAATTAAGAAGAAGAAGCAGCAGAAGAAGTGGGAGAATAAGTAATAAACAATAGCAGTTAAAACGTACAGTGCGGCATGGCGAAAACAGGGAGGTGATAGTAAACGAAAACACTCACACACTTATACATTAACACATTACATACACACATAACAGACAGACATGAAACACACATCTAACGCGTGAGCATAACTGTAAGCATTAATAATGAAAAACATAAAAAATACCAGAATGCAATTCAATAGCGTTTAAGTAATAGTTAAAGCAAGCAGTAAGCAAAAAAAAAATTAAATAAAACAAACAAAAAACTAAAATAAATTTAACAAAATTGAAGAAGAAACCACAACTTGGCGCTAAACCTAACCCCAAAATGAAATAAATTCACCTAAAATACACACACACGAAACATTAGTAGGTTAATAGAGCTGTTGATAGCGCGTAGTACACAGTGAGAAATTTGCATAACCAAACCCAAAGTATGTACCGGAAAGCAGCAAAACACGCATTAACATTAACGCAGAAATAACAAAAAATAATAACAGTAAATAAATAAATAATAAATTTAAATTAAATAAAAATTGAGAAAATCGCAGAAAAATTAAACAAACAAAAGTTTTCCATACACACACATACATACATACATGTAGGCTACAACATTCATGAACTATTTGTGAACATAAATTTTATTTATTATCAAATGGTTAAACCTTAGACCCATAGTTTATATTATATATAAGTGATTTATATAAAAACCGTAACTCATTTACCTATTATGTGAACCAATGGAATTATTTAAGACAGAAAAGCACAGTTAAGTTTTTCTCATACAAATCTCAATGCAAACAAATGTGATCTTAATCAATCTAAACACTCATTTAAGTATTTATGTCTAATTATATATGTATGTATATGTATATAACGGTACACATAGTGCACATACAAAATAACTGTTTATGTGTAGCAATAATTTGAATTTAATATTTAAGTGTACATATTACATTATTAACTTCAAAGCACAGTGACGGGCATTGAAATAGAACCAGAATGTATAAAATATCAAACAATTGATTCTTTAAATGCTTTCTTTATTTTTTTGGAATGAATTAATATTTGTACCTCCGCTTTAAGCTAATATGCTAATTTTTTTTGTTTTTCGTTTTGAAGTTTAAAAAAAATGTATATGAACTTGTAATTTTTGAAAATATTTATATTTTTTTAATTTAGTATTGAAAAACAAATATTATTTTAATTTTTTAATCGTTTTTGTGCTATTTTTGTATCAGGTTCTATTTTTATGCCTACCACTGTGTTCTGAAAAGTTTATAAACAACTCATTTTAACTCACTAATCAATAACAACTATTTTCTTATTTTAAATAACCTCCAAAAGTTACACACCCACATATACTCTTACTTTCACAAACCATATATTATATAAAAGTGATTCTTGAAATGTTTTAAACAAGTGATTTTCACGCACATAAATACCTCTTTATAAATATATATAAATATAAATACATATGTGTTAAGTAGTTGGCAATAAAAATAATTGTAAAATGTACTTCCAGATATTAGATTGTATTTAGTTCAGGAATTGAAAAAAATCTACTATTTTCTAATATTACTTTTATTTAATTTATTTATAGTGTATGTACTTAAATTATATAATTTAACTTAAGCAGAAAACTACATGCATGTCTAGCTAAGTATGAGTTGCTTTAGTTGACATGAAAGCTCTCAACATTACGACGAAAGCTCATTTGATTGCAATGAAAGTTCATTCGGTCACGATGAAAGCTCTATTTTTGATCTGAAATGTAAGCACAATAAAATAACTAATGGAACTAATTTTAATTTGTAAAAAATTTAAAGCACGGTCACCAAGAAGTTATGTGTGATTAAGACGAAAGCTCTCTGGATTACAATGAAAGCTCGAAAGTAATACTGAAAGCTAAATTTTAAATTGAAAGCTTCTAAAAAAGTTAGAGCTTTTATGGAGCCAAATAAATTTAGATGAAAAATCTAATCATAAAATAAAAGCTAAATTTTTTATTTACGAGCTTTTATAAGTTCATAGATATAAAACAATTATCTTTATCAGTCAGGTCATACATACATTAGATCTGTTAGAAATTCCTTAATATACTTATTTTAACTTCAAACTTAAAGCTTAAGCTTAAGCTCGCGCTCAAACCACCTTTATTTTAGCACATTACTCAGGTCACTTGGAATTTATGTTTAGTACATACATATGTACATAAGTTTAGATATATTAATTGCAGTTATTACAGTTATAGAACTTAGTCAAACACATAAGTTAATTTATTTTAATCACTATTGCAGAACAAGCTTGGGCGAAGTTTTAACGAGGCAGGAAAAATTGTTCGAAAGTTTTAACGAAACTATTGGGGTCCCGAAAAAGTCTTTATTGAACGATCTATTGCTTATTTATTACAAAAATAATAGAATGGAGGCTAAACAAGTAATAAAATATTAATCTGCCTGCGGTTTTAAACTCCAACTATCATTAGATGAAGTGCTGAAGCATACCTTTAAGAGTCACAACAGGAATTTGGATCCTGAGTGTGTTTCGAAGAAAATTATTGTAAATCTAATGATTAAGATGAGGTCTTGTCTTAAGATTAAACATGACTGAGGGAATTTTACGAACCCTCGCAATAAATTTTGAATATGTAAGACTTTCCTTCAAGTCTGAAACCTTATTTAAATACGGAAAATCATGTTTGAAAAATTTTAAAATTTGTCTCCAACTGTAGTGTTCTCTTTTCTCACTCAGCGACATCGCTCATGCGCCTTAAGTTTATCTGAAATATCACTTCCATATATTTACTGTGTGCAGCAACCATTAGTACCCCGCTTCTAACTTCACATATAGTAAATACTAAAATCATACAATAAATGTTAAATAAGTGTTCTCTCTATTTTGTTGTTTCTTTTTTTAATGAATTACATAATAAATAAATAAAACTGCCATAGTATTTAATAGTGTACATGATGAGGAAATTACCACAAACAATAACAACAACAAAACACGCATAATTTTTAAATATCAGAATTAGTAGAAAACACGAAGTAAAAATAAAACGAAAAGAAAATATAAAATCTGAATAAATTATAAAAAATACTGAATAATTTTAAAACGAATAAACAGTAAAGCAAAATTAATAAAGAACAGACATAACCCTAATAATAAATAAAAAATACAAATGTAACGAAAATATTTACGAAAATGTAAACTAAAACAAAACACATAAAATTCTCCTCGTAGTGATATTGGTTTTTAGAAATTTCATAATTGAATTGAACAGCAAATGAAGAAGTGAAAAGAATTAAAAATTAAATACTTAAAAAACAATTGCAAGGAGAAACTACTCAATAAAAAAATATATAATAAAGTACGCAAACGATGAATTGAGGATCAAGATACACTGCCATTATAAGTTTTCTCCTCAACTATTTTGTAATTATAGAGAACAAAGAAGATTTAGCGTAATAAATTGCGTAAAAATATGTGTAATTTAATAAGAACAACCAAATGTTTTGGTTGTTAGTACGCCCAGTTATGTAAGCTCATAAACAAAGCACAAATAGATGAAGTAGTTAAAGTAAAATTAAAAAATTATAAAAATTGCAAAAAATAAATAAAATAATAAAATTAATACACAACAACTTATCACAAATAGTTTTGACATTTCCTTTTCACATCCACATTTGTTAACAAAGCGGCAAAACTAAGAAATAAAATAATTGATAAAAAATAATAATTTATAAAACAAAGTATAAATAAAAAATGAATTAATAAAAAAATGTAATAAATTACAACACACCACAATGAAAACATTTCCACCTTTACTGCAAACATCAAGCGTCGCACAGTGCAGCGAAAATTACGAACATTTCGAAATTCGTCGAACATAACCAAACAAAATTGAATGAAAATATGAAAAAAAGTAAATTGAAGTCAAACTATTGTACTTAATCAATGTTCAAAGCACAAATCCACATATAAAACATAAATAAATTGTGTAATATGCGAAATGTGAAATGAGAAATTAATAAAAAAGGGTGTTCGTAATTAGAAAATACAACTTGCACCGGCATTAAATTGAAAACGATATTTAATGCTTGTTAAATAAAAATAAATACATAAAAAATGATAATTGTAGAAAATTGAAGATCATTATTAGAAATTACACAGAAGATTAGGGGCGGTTGATATACAAAAATACACACAAAAACAAAAAAAAATCATTGGATGAAATGAAGGGGTGAGAGGCAGTTTGTTTTGAAAAAAAAATGTTTTTCTTTATTAAAAATAGCAATTATTATTTAATGTTTTTCTAATCTCTTTTTTATTTATATAAATTTAATTAAAATATTATATTTTAAAAAAAATTTTAAATAATAATAAAATATTATTTTAAAGAATTCGATATTATTTTCTAATATATCATAATATATTTATTTTAATTTTGCATAATACTTTAATTAATTAACATTTTATTTATAATTTGTACTTTTATTTTTAAAATTACTGTTTAGTTTATGAATATAAAAAAGCGTGTATTAATTTATTAAAACAGTTTTTATTAAAATACTCTAACAGATCATTAAAATCTTTAAACCAACTCGTTCCCAATGAAAAAAAAAAATAATATATAAAATATATTTTAGTTATTTTTATTAAAATTTCCAAAACATTTTTTTTTAATTTTTTTATTATTCTTTAAATCAGTTTTTATTTAAATACTCTAACAGATCATTAAAATCTTTTGACCAACTCATTCCTAATAAAAAAAATATATAAAATGTATTTTGATATTTTTTTTCATTTAAATTAAAATTTTTTTATCAATGATCAGGATTTGGCTTCGAAGAGGTCTTCATTTTATATCAAGATAGAATCGCCCACTTTCAGATCTTCATTAAATATTTTTATAAATATTTATGTATATTATATTTCGAATAATTCATTGGAGACTGGACACATCTAAAAAATTTCCAAGAAATAACATTCTGTACTTCGAATTTTTTTTTTTTTAATTGCGAAAATGAGAAATCATGAAAAAAAGCATAGAACAGTCAACTTTAAAATGATGAACTTGCATCAATTCGAGCGTATATTTTACTCCAACAAATGTTCTCAAATGCCTCTCGCCCTACAAAGAAATCAATGTTTTAACACACGCACAGAACACAAAAACCTTCCACAAACTCAAAACATAAAAATATTCTCTAAAAATCAGAAAAATAATAAAAGTCGCACTACGTCAAAACCAAAAAAACTAAAACAAAAACAAAATAAATTAACCCAACACACATTTCCAATCACTCACTAATCACTTACGAACCCATTCACAAGCTCACTTCCAAAATAATGCGTGAAAAAGCATTAAAATATTTTTCTTTTGTTTTTTGTAGTTCATAAGCGCCGGTACACAAATAAAATTATAGAGAAAGAAAAAAATATGTATATTATATAAAATAAGTAAAACTATAAATAAAGCAAGAAATAATAATAATAAACAATTCAGAAATCATAAAATGTTCCCAAAAAACATAGAAAATTAATTTTTTTGCGGTATAAATGCAATCAGCTAAGTGAGGAGAGGTTATAAATTAAGAGAAAGTTAAATTAAACATAAATTATAAAATGCGGAAATATTTGAAAATAAGTGGGGGCATAAAAATTCAGAAAAGTAAATAAATAAAATTAATTAAAATTCAAATTGGAAAACGTAAACAAGTAAAGTCTAAAAGTGTTGCATAAAACTGATTAGTGTATAAAAAAAATTAAATGAAATATTAAAACTAACATTATAAACACGCAAATCATTTTTATTAGCATAACACAAGGAGAAATGCGAAGCAGAGCGTAAAACACAAGCAAGCTGAGAAGAGAGAGTATATAAAAATATTAAAAAATAAATAAAATAAAATAAAATGCATTAGTTTATAAAGCTAGCGCAAAAACAACAACAAAAAATGATTGCTAAAAGTAAATAAAATATTAAAATTAAAAATAAAAATAAAAAATAATAAAAACAACACACAACTAGCATATTATTGTAATTAAAAAAAAAAATAAAAAAATATTGATCAATTAAATTGTTTTTATTAATTTTGTTACAACCTAAATGAAGGGCAAGCAGAAATATATGAAATAAATAATAATAATAATAGTAAGCGTAGCAAAGCAGCAGTACTTAGAAGCAGATAAAGTTCAAGTTAAAACCGCAAAACAAAAAGCAACAAACAAAAATAAAAAAGAAAAACAAGTTAAGTAAAGCATATAAGAGAGAAAGAAAGCGAGAAAGAGAGAGCGCGCGAAATATGATGAGTATAGTAATTTAATGAAATTAAAAAGAAATAAAAATAAATTAAAAAATAAAAAATTTAAGAAATTGCATAAAAATTATATTAATTTAGTTGTAAGCATTATGATTATACTGATTATTATTATTACTATGATTATCATTATTATTAAAAAAAAACATTTAAAATGAATAATTATTTCCATTAATTGAAGTAAATAAAAAATAATAAATATTATAAATAAATTGAAAAACAAAAAAACGCATAATTCATACATACAAACATACATACATAAGAGAAATTGAAAGAATTGCAGTAGTTTTCAAATAACAACAATAACAACAATGCGCTGACAACAAAATTACAAACGAGAACTGACTTTCATACACAGGACACACACAGGCAGGCAACTTGTTAGTATAATACAGCAACAACAACAACAAGCGTAAAATAAATACAATTAAGTAACACTAATTAACAATAAATAGGAAAACAATTAAATAACTAAACAAAAAAACAAAATGCGAGCAAACATACATACTTACATATATGGAAGGCAATTTTGCATTCAACGAACTTAATTGAACATTGGACATACAGTTAGTCAGTCAGTCAGTCAGTCAGTCAATCAAATAAGTCAGCGTAACAGTCAGTCAGTCAAAGAAGCCACAATTCAACACACACACACAAACACACACACGACACAATTGAATTATACATGAGTATGTAAGAAATATCGCAAAATAATAAAAATTAATATTTACAAACACATACATACAAACATACATACGAACATAATTAAATAGTGAATGCGTTGCGTTGCGAGAGTTAATGATGAGAGATGCTATAACGAACGATGCTGAGTAGCAGACATGCATACAAACATAAATTTCAAATTATGTATGATGTATGTAAAATGAAATGCAACAACAACAACAACAACAACAAGTATAAAAAATAAATACAAAATAATAAATAATAATTAATAAATAAACAGTTTAAAACAGTGATGAGCAGCATAGATGAATAACAAATAACAAACGACAAGAACAACAACAACAAACAAACAACAAAGTTATTTATGATGAAAAATAATAAAATGCAAAAAAATTACAAAAAAAATTAACATTGCAACAATTGTTTTAATTTTTTTGCTGAGAGCGGACCTTTATGCATACTATATAGAAATAGAAAAATATAGAAATTGCAGTGTACTTACCACAAGTTGTAGCAATGCTTGATACAGCATAGTTAATTTTGTAGGCATTTTGAGTTTTGTTTGATTCTTCAGCAGCTCAGGAGCTTATTTGACATTATTAATTGCCAAAAAACAAATGTTAGTAAATATTAGTGCACAACAACAAAGAGTTAACATTATTAATACAATTTTTTGCGCTCAAATTGATTTGCAAACATTTAATGATAACATCTTTAAGTACATTTATTTATTTTTCACTAAAACTATGAGATAGACGATGCAAAAATGGCATTTAACTATATACTCTAAAAAAAATTAAGCTAAAAATATATGAACTGCAAATACAGTTGAACTTCCATAACCCGAACTGCTCTAACTCGAAGTTCTCCATAATTCGAACTATTGAATTGGAAGAAGAAGTCCAAGTTCATACAAATTACCTTCTGTAACTCGGAAGTCCATCGACGTTTTTTTGTGGATTATGGTGATTCGAGTTAGAGCAGTTCCACGGTATTTGAAAAGGCACAGCACATGGCAAACAACAGTTAATCTCATTGTACATTTTTGGTTTCTTGAAAATTCGCCAGCTAATGCGCACACGCCTTGCTGTTGCTTAATTAAGGCACCATTTGCGTTATTCTTGTACTTTATGCTTCTTGATCCAGTCGGGCTTTTTCAAGAACTTCTTTTTTCCCGCGGGTTTTTCAACACCCGTTTTAATTCTTGATTTAGTTTTGGGTTTAATTTCAACTTCATCAACCAATGGTGTGTCGGGAGGTTTTGGTGCACTTGGTAACGCTGATATGGTGCTATAAATACAAATGAAAAAATAAAAAATTACAATGAAATAAATGTCTCAAACGCAATAAGCACTACAAATATTTCGCTTACTGATTATATTCTGCGGTTTTTGTTAGTGGCGGTAATTCTTTAACGCTTAAAGAGTCGACTAATAGACCCCAAAAATGATCGCTATGATATTTTAAAGTATGTAGGCCACGTAAACGACGCGGTAAATGTAAGCCGTATTGTAATGGAATGATTTTGCGGCGATTTTCCTCTGCAATGTAACATTAGCGTTTAAAAAAATAAATAAGTAAAGTACTCAGGTTTCTACTCACGCAATTGCAACGTTTGCGCATTGTGAAAGAAGAAACAACTCTCGTAATCCCGACTAAAATTTGGTGTTACAATTAACAGCACATAATTACAGCGATCCTCCATGAGTTCGGTCACGGCATCGTGAAAGAAAGTGCCACCGAGAAGGTCACGATTCTTAAACACAAGCTGCAACAACAAATAAAATGTTTAAATACAAATGTAATGCCAGCTGGCATTTGTGACTTGCCTGGAAATTATACTCAGTATACTTTTCTAATTTTTGTTGCATTTCATTGGCGTAATATTGATCCGAGTCGGCGTACAATACGAAGGCGTCGTATTTTGTTAGCGGCAAGCCTCTGCGTAAACGCGCGGCATCTTGACGTGTTAGCGGATTCACTTCATCTACGTATTTATCATCACCGCATTCTTCAGTCATTAGCTTCTGCGTTGGCATAGCTACATGCATTGCTTCCGGCACAGCAAGTTCCATTGGTGGTGCGGTTGGTTGAGCATTTGCACTTGTTAATATCGTAACACGTTCAATTAGAGATTCCACATCTGGTGGTGGACTTGGCGGTGGACTTGGTGAGCTTGAACTTGAACCACCATTGTCGTTTTCTTCATCATCGGTATTGTCGCTGCAAACATCGCCATTATTTTCATTGTTCACAGCTAAATGGTTTACACTACTCTGATTCGCACTAATTGACACAATCTCACATCTATGTGCGTCACTTGTTGCACTTGAGCTTCTGCACTCAAAATTGCGTGCATCTTTTACTAAAATTAAATCGTTTTTTAATAACCATTTTATGCGGGATATGTTTTACTTACCCAAAAACGTAAAAATATCGTCACTCACATCCCAACGGTCGATTTTAGAAAGAAAAAGCAGCAAATTCAAACAGCTAGCCTCCTCCTGATGCCGCTGGTTCCACTGGCTCAGCACGGTCTGCATTGGATCATCAGAGTTGTTATTACAGAAGTTACGCACTTTTGCCAGTTCGGCTATGCCACGCCAGTCACGATCATGCCCATCATGTCTCAAAATCTTACGGACATTCAACATTTCCGAGAGCTTAATGCATGTATCAGTGCTTAACACTGAGAGTGGTGTTTCAGCGAGCAGCCGTCCTTCTTCACTATTAGTGAATGCTGGTATTTGCATAGAGAAGTACATGGCATTTTCGGAATTTGTGTCCAGCACCATTTTAACCAAATATCAGCTATATGAACACTTAAAGCGAGTTAAACATACAAACAGTTCGTGTAGTTATCTGAAAACAATATAAAAGCACTGTTGTAAAAATTACTTTAGTTAAACAATAAAGTTAATTAATAAAAGCTAATTTAGAGAAAAAGTGCTTTTATCACAACTAAATCATCACCTATCCTGATACCGCCGTTTCATTCATCTACCTGTTGTTATTATCACAAATACATTGTTTTAATTAAAATACTCAAAAGAGCCGTGCTTTTAGTATGTCAATGTGAATTATAGCTGTATATTGTGCGCTAAATTAAACGCGATATAGAATAATTAACTTTTAAACAATCACTGCTGTTGAAACAATAATAAATGACAATTCGCATATGTGAAGCAATTACAACAAATTACCGGCACAAATGTTGTCAGCGCTCTGCAAAGAGAGGGATTTTTTTATAAAAAATTTTAATATGAAAAGTATTACATTTAATTAATATTTTTTTTGTGTGCGCCTTTTTTATATTTATAATACAATTTTGTTGTAAAATTAAACTCAAGCAATATTTGGATTCTTAAACAAAATTTAAAATGCTCAGAAGTGTTAAAAATAAAAAAGTGGCAGGCCGTCATATGTTGCACAGGGTGACTACGATGACTAGTTTCAGATATATTAAATATTTAAACAATTTCAGCGCAATTATTTGTTTTAAATGGTTTTTCTAAACTCATACTGCATTTATATATAATTTGTATCATATTTTGCATTGTTGAATAAATTTTTAAATTCAAATATGACTTAAAAATCATGTGAAAATGTTTGTACGTATGGTTACATCCAGTGTATTTCCGGCATTTGTCAAAATCAAAACGGTACATCAGGTTTTTGCGCGCATCCGTATTCTACGCAGGAAGAAAAGTATTTGATGTGAATTTAATAAGAAAATAATTGTATTTTTATAAAATTAATAAGATATTAGATGTTATCTAAAATAAAGTGCTTTGTTTTATAAAAGTATTGTATTTATTGATGTGGTTTACAAAGGAAGAATGTTTTAAGGCATTCTGCCTTTAAGTGGCTGCAGAAAATTTCCAGCAAAGTAACCTCAATATTTTTTTATGTGAATAAAGTGATTAATTCGTTGAAATAAATCGGGTAAAGTGGATTACTATCTCATATGATGCATTATTAAAATGCAGCTTCAAAAATATTATGGATAAATGTCTTTCGAGGAAACTTTGTTCCGGCTGCAGTTCTTCAGCGGATGTCGAAGATCTGTTCGCTGGTAAGTACATGTAAATTAGCTAATCATTAATATTTATATATCTAAATTACTATTTTAAAATTGATTGAGGGATATAATAAAGAAATTCGTTTTCAAACCAAAAAGAATAATTTTAACTGAGCCGTATAACCATAGCTATGCTTACACATTTCCATAGAACATTGTATGGCTGAGACAGCATATCTTAAACACCGCTAGTTTAAACACCGCTAGTTTAAGATATGCTGTCTATAAATATTTCTTATTAAAAATTATACTTCATAATATTATTGTGTCAAACACCTACCAAAACTTATGTAGCTTTTAATTTCGTGGAATTCAGATCAAATATAATAGTGTGCCGCATCATCATTTCTCGATTAGTTAAAAATATTTTAACTAACCACTAACTTTCTCATTGGGACGACATCAATTTGTTTAAATATTCATAATGCTCCAGCCATTGCTATAATAAATTTTCCATAACAAAATCAATTGTATTCAAAACACATTTCCACTGTGATTGTTCGAATTTAACTTGTTATTGGTTTCTACGATTTCATTCATGAAAACAATATATAATTAAGGTAATTATTTATTATTCCACTGCATTGCCAATGCAGAAACTAAACGAATGCATTGTGTTCACTGCAAACTAATTTTTTTATGAATCATAATTGATGAATATGCTAATGATAGCATGGGTTTTTTTTTGTTTTTGATAAGATTGCATATTGTCTTTATTCGTTGTCTTAAAATAGTACATTCTTTACGAATATGTATACATATATATAAATATAACTCTCTTAATAATTGTTTTATAAAGCACTTTATGGCTTGCTAATATGTTTGCAAATATTCAAACAGTTAATTTAACAGTTAAAATAATTATAATTGTAATGACACTGATTTGTGCAGCTATGTTTATAGAATCTTATAAATTCAATTATCCGATAGATATGTATATACATGAGTGCGCGTGCTAAATTGTTCGCTAAATGTTGATGTTTGTTTGTGTTTTTGTGTGTGTTTGTATGAGCAATTGTGAGCGAAGTAAGAAATGCAACAAGTTGCTAAGGAATTATGTGTGGTGAGCACTGGAAAGCTTAAATGTATATTTGAAAAATATTTTAAAAGCGTTATTAGAAAGTGGCTGCGCGTCAAAATTGACCTTACAATTATTAACAAACAACAAATAGACTGTATATAAAATAAACTAATTATAACGCGCAATTACATTTCTTTTTTAAATTTTTTTTTGTAAAAATACGACGACTGACTGTTTGAGCGGGTGAATAGCGCAGAAAAGCGTGTAAAGCGCTTGAAATTTATATGTGTTTTGTGAGTGTTGGCTGCTTGTTATGTCACAGTTTCGTAGTTAAAACCAAGATTCGTACAATTAAATTAATACATAAATAATAATATACAATACATTATAACATAACAGTTTCTCAATTTTTTTGCTTGCATTTTTTGTTACGTATTCATTGGTTTTGCTAAAGAATAATACATATACTCGTATAACGGATATTTTTTTATAAATACAATCTTAAAATCAATTTACAATTAAGCAAACAAAAATAATAAAATAAAACAAATACAAATTACAATAAAAAATACTACTATTCTGCTGTTTGTTGTAGTTTCGGACTACTGCGGCTAAACACCCGCTTGAGCACAGCTTTAATCGGTTTCTTCTTCTTCTTCTTCGTCTCATTACTTATGCTGAGATCACTCATGCTGACACTATTATCAACATTAACGCCAGCATTTAGCTGACTAGTAGAATGTGCATTACGCAAACCATTCACGACTTGACTTATGCGATTGTTGTTGTTATTGTGACTATAGACACTGTTGTGATGACGCAGGGATGAACGTTTGGTGAAATGATAACGTTGCTCCTTCTGTTGAAATACATCATCCTCCTCCTCTTCGGGTGTGTAAGCATGTCCGTTAATATTGATGCTCGGTATGGGTGAGGTGGGTGTGGTTACTGTAGTAGTGCGGGGGGTTGGTAAGCTTGTATAGCTCGTGTCGGATGATAGCTGCCTAATGGCGGGCAGGCTGTGGAAGTGAAAGAAAATATTTATATGTTAATATGAATTAATAAAGATAAAATAAGTAAATATTTAACTATCATACATATGTATATATGTATAGTAATAAGAGGTGTGATTAGGTGCTAGGCAAATATGTATAAAACAGTGCAGAATGCTTGACTTGTGTGTGCTCGAGCAGTTTATCTGATCGTGTGATTATAATTTACTTTATTGTTATTAACTATAAGTTGTTATAAAAACAGAAATAAAAAGTTGAGAGCTCTGCTTTGTTTTTGCTAAAATAATTTGATTACTAGTTGTTGTTGTACTTATTTCAATACACTTTCGGTATTGTTTTAACAGTTATCTGGTAAGAATTAGAGGTTATGATCGAGATTTTCGAATGCAAGGTTAGAAAAATTATCTACTTCGATAGAATAAGCCCAGAGACAGGCGAAATGGTAACAGATTTGCATAATTTTATAGGTTAGAGTAAATTAATTTACAAAATTTTGAGTTTTAAGCTCAAATCATCTGCACTTACTTGTCAACTTCATTTAGGCCATATGGCGACGGGTCCGTGGCATTGTAAGAGCGTCGTATTGAGTCGCCAAGACGCGCCCAAAAGTCAAATAACGTTGTAGGCACTGGTGTGTACTTGAGGTGTGTGTATATTTTCAAGGCACGTGGTATAACAACCGAATCTTCATAAATAAGCGGTATGATCTTGCGCGTATTATTCTCTGTGTAACCCAAAAAAAAAGCAAGAGAAAAATGTAATTAAATTATTATAAATGAAATTTTCCTTTATTATTAGCAACAAATGCACTCACGTATTTGCAGCGCGTGTGTGTAATTCATCAAAAATTGATTCTCTGGACTATCGAGAAATTCTTTTGTTAAGATCACAAGTAAGTAGCGGCAACGCTCCTCGATCAGTTGCGTCAATGCAACATGCGTGAACGGTACGCCACCGAGTAGATCACGATTCTTGAAGCATAACTGCAATGCAAATAAAGAAATATTTAGTCAAAAAATATTTTTTTTTATAAATTTTGTAAATAATTTACACAACCTACATACCTTGAAATTGTATTTCTCATTTTCTTCGAATTTGGTTTGTATTTCGGCGGCCTGTTCAATATCCGCATCGGCGAATAGCACGAATGCGTCATACTGTTGTGGCGGCAGTCCTTTTTGGGCGAGTATCACATCGTCACGTGTCAATATGGTCATAGTTGGGTCGCTGCCATTGCCGTTGCAAACATCGTTGCCATTAACACCGTTGCTAACACCATTGCTGCTCGGTATAAATGGTGACGCTGGGTTCGACCAAAATGTGGCCGCCGAAGATGTAGCGTCGGTTGTATCGTTGGCGATTAACGATTTTTGTCGCAATTTTATGGCATACCTTTTAGCATCCTCAACTGTAAGTAAAAGCAAGTAGTAGAAGTTAATGCATTAGCCAGAGAATTAATTATCAATAATTTCTGCAAACAAATTGGTATTATGAGCGGTACTTAATCAATTCGTAGAAGTTATCATAAATAAAGTGTCGCCGAGCGCTAAGTGGGAACCCCCCACTTTATTTAAGAGTAAATAACAATAATTTTATTTGCAAATTATCTGGTTTGACAGCTGGTTTGATGTCATTTGCAGAAGGTACTCTTGAACGGGTTTATATTGAGACAATAAACTTCTTATATGAAAATCAAATATATATTTTGTCCTAAAGCATATCACAAACCTCTAAAGTAAGCTTATGCGTAGGTTCTACGCTATTTGGACCTTAAAAGTGGAAGAATTTCGCTTTTTGGCACACATCCAGCTCAAAGAACTTATAAACGAACTCTGTAACTCAATCGAAAAAACTTTCTCGATACTCGATAGGAGAAATAGTGAGGTTAGGTTAGGTTTCGAGGTTGTTCGAGGACAGGGATCACAGGAATCCTACTTGAATTGTTCTATGCAGACAACTTTGACAATTTGAGTTCGTCGTGTGTGGTTTTTAAGTGTTAATAAACTATAATATAGGAAAATTGTGTCATTTTATTTTTCATACTTTATAGGACTATCTCTATTATTCCTACAGTGTCTTTACAGTGTGTATATTGTTGGAGTCTGAGAAGAAGAAAATGTCACTGAGGGACAGATCCGGATAATACCATGAGTGTTGGACTCCGGCAACTATGCAGAATCTCAGAATAATTTTTCTTCAAAATTCGATTTTTTTCTCACTATCTTATTCGTCGTCATTACAAATTTTGCTTATTTCCAAAAATAAAGAATTTATGACATTGATAGCATATATTTCGGCGTATGCATCAGCAGCTGAGCAACCACCTGTGAGCAGCAGCTGCTTAACTATGTATCTATAAATACTTGTGCCATATAAATAATGCCAAAAAAATACTTTATAAAATATTAAATACTCAACATAGAGTGCAATAAATATTATATTCGCATACAATTATTTGTACTGCCACATAAGGCAATCAAATTGTGCTTAGTGCTTGAAAATATGATGGATTAGCACACGTGACAACCGATTAGGTAGGTTTGTATGTATGTATACATGATTTTTGCGCCGCTCATTATAGGCCATTGGCCATATACACTGCATACGATAAGTATGTATACAATGAATTACATGTAAATATAACAAAAATATATATAAAATATTAGTTAATTCTAATAATGTTTTTTGTTGTTTTTAGCTGCCGGTGTGTTCACTTCTGTGTATGTATGTCTGTATGTATATTGCTGATGGGCACTTCAAAAAAAATATTACGCTGCTTATCGGCACATATTGTTTGGCCTTGTGAGTGGCACATGACGCTGATGAGCGTTCTTCAATTGCTCCCTGTGTGTGTGTGTAAAGCACTTTGATTAGCATTCTAATGCGCGAAATACATACTTACAAACCAACACATGACTATCACATATATATTGCAATAACACTTTATGGACCTTTTTTGATATTTACCTCTTCTAATTTGGCATTCATAATCGATGACTGTCAGTCAAAACCGAAAAAAAATTACACATTTTGTTTATTCATATTAAGTTGTATGTATGTATGTATGTGTGCATTTAATTGTTGCTTGTGAATTCGTTCACACTCATCTGACGATATCAACTTTTGCTGCCGCAGGCATTGCATATGTTTACACTGGCAGTCATTCACACGTAGAACTGAGTGTGCGCACCTACAGTGGATGCGACCAGTAAACGACTGAGCTTTAAGTTGAAATTTCTGATATTTTTGTCTCTATGTAAAATGAATTTTTCTTCAATGGAAGTCTTCAATGAGATTCCTAATTTGAACTACATTCCATAATAGTAGCTTATTAGGCATTCGGAGATCATTTGGAGACATTCTAAAGGGTTTTTCAAAAGGGACGCTACAAATGTGTATAGATAGGGCCAGTAACGACGCCATATTTTTTCCGCTCTTTTGACATTTCAATTGAGTTATTTCAGTTGATATTTCATCATGCTCGCCCTAATCGTCCTGTCTAATAGAAAAATGTGAGATAAAAAAGTGTTGCCGCTAGCGTATCAATTGAGGAAGACCCAAATCAGTCTCTCATACGTCGTTGGGCATCTCTGTGATGTCGTTGTGGCGAATTTTGCGAAAAGAACCTGGCCTACATCCTTACAAGATCAAATTGACGCAAGAACTGAAGCCGCTTGACTACCAGAATCGTCGTATGTTCGTGAATTGGGGTGATCCGGTTATCATCGAATAGTCAGCTTCAGCGATGAGGCTTATTTCTGGCTGAATGGCTTTATTGTTCAGGCAGCAATCAACACGTACTCCATGAGTCACCATTCCATACCGAAAAAATTAGGGTTTGGTGCGGTTTATGGGCTGGCGGCGTCATTGGTCCGTACTTCTACTGTGATGACAGGCACATTACTGTGAATAGGAATCGCTACCGCTCAATGATAACCGAAAATTGAAAATCAAGTTTATTGAACGTGTAATCTCACAAAATGCACCAGTCAGTTGACCGCCTCGGTCGTGCGATTTACGCCGTTAGACTATTTTCTGTGGGGGTACGCCAATTATATGGTATATGCCAACAAGCCGTTTGATGAACTTCGTACGTATATCGAACGTGAAATTGCAGCAATATCGGGCGATTTATGCTTGAAAACTGACGGAAGTTGGGTTCAGCGTCTAGACTTCTGCTAGTGTGCTCGTGGTGGCCATGCAAAAGAAATCGAGTGTACTTCCACACGAGTAAAGAATTTCATTGATATCCCAAACCGTTTTTTATGTTTTATTTAAAAAACTTGCGTAGCCACTTTAGTGAAAAACCCTTTAATACAATTGTATAATTGATTGGTTATTTCTAATAGACAATAGTGCCCCTCGAAAAGACATTTATACTTTTAAAGACGTTTAATTTCATCTTAGAATATCCCGTTATTATAATTCTTGGTTAGATTTATATCATTTCAGTGTTTCCAGCTTCTACTAGTTAATTGATAGTTATTATTTTTTATATTTTTTGGTGTCTTGAAAGATAACAAGAGAAATTATTTTATTATTTTGAATATTTTAAACTCGACGATAGTGTTATCTACTCAACTAAGAACTAACTAAACAGCTGATTTTTTTTCTGCTCGATAGGAGTTGCCTGTTATATAATATTTCCAGACTATCTGTCACATATTTGAAATTTATTTTTTTTTTTTACAAATGGTATTCATGATTTTGTTGCTCAATAGAGTGCCTTTTATACAATTTGAATTAATAATTTAGATATTTTAGAAATTTTCCTTTCACTTGTCAATTTTCTCATTGCAGCCACTGTATGCATTTTCCTACTATAAACTTAACAGCTACTGCACGCAGATTTATTGTTGTTTTCTCTTGCACAAATAAACAGTTTTTCGCTATTAAAAAACGTATAGTGTGCTTTGCGGAATGCGAAAGTGGGGTTTTTTTTGCACAATTAAAAAGAAGAATTTCATTTTCGAAAAAATAAAATTAAAAGAAAAACGTTTGAGAAAAATAATAGCAACACATTTTTGCCAGGCGAACAAAATCATAAAGCACCTACACTTATACATACATACAGAAACAGAAACAGAACTTAACAGATCGACAACACGCTAATGGCGTTCCAGCTCTAATGACTACCACCCACTCCCCTACACACACTGCGCCAAAAGTATGCGCAAGTGTGTTTATGCGCAGTTCATGAAAAACTGCAGTGCAAATACTTGGTAACAACAAAAGTTTAGCGAAAACTAAAAAAAAAATTAAAAATAATTGCTTTGAAAATTTAGCGGCACTGTGGCTCTGGATTTGCGTGTTGCCATTTGCCATTTCATTTAATTTAATTTAGTATTTCCTCGTAAATTTCTAACTATCAGCTAAGATCAATATTTAACCAAAGTAGTCATTATAAATTCACACAAACACATAAATAACTGTTTACAACTGCATGTGTATTTGTAAGTGTGTAAACATTCGCATGATTTCGTCGTGTTATATCACACAACACGCGCCGCCATTGAAATTGCACTTCATTGTGATTTTTCCCGACAATTTGCGCTAATTAATCGCCGATTGTGGAGTTCAATATGCAATAAAGCTCCGTTGCTCCGTCGCTGCTCATTATTTTGACGAGTCGTCAATAAAGCGGAATGCCAGCTAATAAATTACTATATAAAAAGGTGTTTAACGCCGGCAAAAGGAAGCGAGTGTGAACAATAAAAAATAATACAACAAAAAAGTAAATTAAATAAAATAAAATGAAAAAAAAACAATGTCGGGCAAGAGGAAAATTCCATGACATTTCGTACACAAATTAATTAGCGCCTAATTAGTTGATATACAAATGTGCGCTGCGCTTAATAAATAAGAATGCACAAGCAGTTAACAAAAGGTATATTAGCCGAGTGTGGCAACATGGCTTTTTAATTTAGTTATTATGTAACGTACGCAAATTAGTTGTTTGCGAAAACAAGTAGACACAATTTTGTGTTAATTAATTAGCGCGAATTGTTGTTAATTTACGAGCAACGAATTCGTGGAGCAGAACATTTTGTTTTGAAGAATTCGTTTGTTTCCATTTATTCTTAGTTACGGAATATCAAAGATACATAATAAACTATGTACCTTTTAAACTAACTTTTGTACACAAATTTACTTAGCTGAAAAATTATTATGTTAAATTTGTGGAAATGACAGTCACTATGTAAGTCTTCAAAGTAAAGCTTTAAAAAAAAATTGAGACCAACGTATCATAATTTTTAAAAAGCAAACTAATTTTTAGACGAACACAAACCTTTAAAACCATGTTTTAGCATTATTGCCAATTTCAGTCAAATATTTCTTTTTTAATTCAATTTTCGATCTAGGTGGCAACGTCAAATTATTCAATTATAATATTGTATTTTTCATATAGCATCCATCCATAGCCATATTGTAGTAGTTTTGTAGTTTTAAATTTTATTTTTAAGCATTTCTAAATGTAATACTGTTGGCAACCCTGTTTCAGCTTTTACAAAAACGGAAATCTCCAAAAGAGTTTCAAGTATTATGACCATACTACACTTATTTTTAACATGTATTCATAAAATAAATATTTTTGTAAACAGGTGGCAACTCTATAAATTAACTCTTTAAATTATAATAAATACATATCTTTCGCCAAACAATTTAATTTTTATAATGTTTATCTCAAATTTTTAATTAAAAATGTGTGGCAACCCTTTTACAATCTGGCCAGGTGCTGAACCCTAAAATCTTCAAAAAATTCAAAGTTTTCAAAATTAGAAAATGAATTCCAAAAACCAAAAGAGCCGAACCGATTTTAAGTTCTAGACCAATGTCTTAATTTCATTGTAAATTTCCTCCTCATAAAACAAAAACTAACTGCGTTATATTATGCAAAGCGGCAATAAATAGACTATCAGCTGAAAACAAAGGCGCAGCTGGAAACGCAGTTCCCTTAAACTGCCACAGACCTTTCCATTCATTTAAGAGCTGCTTAAAGCACTGGATGCTAGGGAAACATCTCAGGTCTTGGACCATTTGCAACACAGGTGGTATCACAAAGCAACTATGAGTTAATTATGACAATGGACAGACCAAAAAAACTTCTTATTCTGAGCAAAAGAAAACTAAGCTGTATCACAGGTGTGATCAAGGAGCACTTACCCCTAAGAGACCACCTGCAGAGACTTGGTTCGGTGGAATTGGCAGAATGCAGGGCATGCGCGGAGGATGACGAGACGCTAGAGCATTATCTTTGCGGATGCCCAGTTTTTAGTCGGCTAAGAAGAGACACCTTCCACGGCTACCAATACTATATATATATATATATCACAGGTGTGATCAGGGGGCACTTACCCCTAAGAGACCACCTGCAGAGAATTGGTATAGTGGAATTGGCAGAATGCAGGGCATGTGCGGAGGATGACGAGACGCTAGAGCATTATCTTTGCGGATGCCCAGCATTCAGTCGGCTAAGAAGAGACACCTTCCACGGCTCCCAATACTATAACCTAAGAGAAATTGGGCATCAGGGATGGAAAAAACTTAGAAGATTTGTTCAATCGATCGAGTTGTTTACGCTTATCACTGTACCTCTGGGGAGCAGAATGGGCCTAAGTGCGGCCAGTCAGGCTCACTTTGCCTCCCTTTTCAACCAACCAACCAAATTGAATTTTACAATTTAGTAGGGAATCTACTTTCGTGTAACCCTAAAAAGTAATGAATTTTTACTTTCAGGTTCGAGTTGACAATTAAACTCACTTTCAATTGAAATTTGTTCATTAATTAATTGTTTTTGAAAAAAAAAAACTGGTTACTGATTACTTCAGAGAGATGATCAAATTAAAATTTTAAGATTTATAAGTGTATTTTTTATAAATTTTATATATGTATGTATGGGGACTTCCTACTGTGCCAACCAAAAAAAAATAATAAAATTTTTTTATTGAAATAAAATCATTAAACAACAGTTATTGTTGCCGCTAACTGCGCAAAGCCATTAAACACAGTGGTGTGTGCAACAATTTGTGTGAAACAAATTTACTTATTTCTTAAATTATTATTATATAATTAATTTTACACATAAACATATGAAAATATATAAACAATTTCGTTTTTGTTCATAAATTTTTGCGCAATTAGCTGCACATTGCTAATTTTTTTAAAGTAGGATTGCTAAATAAAATATCTTTACAAAGAAAAAATAATAATAATAAAAAAACAATAAAAAATCAAATACATATATAAAAAACAAAAATAAAAAAGAAATAAAAATCAAAAAGAAATTTAATATTATTTAACAACAACAGACAACGAAAAAGACAGACGAATGTGCATAAAAAGGAAATAAAGAAATTAAATAATTTTTTATTGAACAAGTTTTGGTCGAAACCTTCAAAGCGGCGCTGCGAAGTGTTATTAAGTAGATTTTTAGTATCAAAAAAAAAAAAATCAAAAACAAAAAAAAAATAATAAATAAATATATGTGTGTGATTGTGTGTTTGCCTGCATTCAATTTCAGCTTTATAATGCATTTTTCGCTGGCGATTGCTTTTCATATTCAAATCTGAGTATACATGACCTTATGCGGGAATTTCTTTGAACAAACTCCAGTTTTTCGCTAATCGTTTTATAGAAATACAACAACAACACATGACGACATGACAAAGAAAAAAACAACAAAAACGAAAACAAAAGTGCAGCAGACAAAATGACAAACATTGTTGAGACATATTTAAGTGCATAGGTATACAGGTGAGACATGCATACATACATGTGCTTGTATCTATATATATATGTATGTCATGCTGTTACCTGTTTACTTAAGTCCATATTATACATATATGTTTGTATGTTTTTGGAATACTGATTTCCGTAACGCTTAAAAATTTCTAGTTATTTAAATTCACGTGCGCATTTGTTGACTAACAACAACAGAAACAACGTCAGTACAATTGTAGCAACCAAACAAAAAAAACCGAAGAAACGTAAACAAAACAAAAACAAAGAAATGATGGTTTGAGACGAAAAACCCCCGGTAGCTTAATGACTTATCTAGTCGCCAAATATTTTTAGATTTACATAAAATTAACTAGTTTTTTTCTAAGCAATTTGTTTTTCTGTGTTAATTGGAATACATTATAAATTCATCGATAATAAATTATTGCTGACAAAATTATTAATTATGTTCCGGTTTTTATTTGATTTTTTTTACGTCTCACTTCCTTCCTATTAAAATAGTGCTAGTGGACCACATAAAAAAAACATATTTTTGCGAATTCGTCATGAAATAGAGTTGCCATATTCAACTAGAAAAAATTAAAAATTATGAAAATATGAAAGGATTTTTTATTATGAATCATTACATGACTTTAATGTGGTTTTAAAATAAAGTAAATAATTATTTTTTTCTGGATATGAAAAGGGTATATTAAGAGATAGAGAGAGAGGGCGAGAGAGATAGTGAGTGTGAGAGTGAGAAAGAGAAATGTTGCAATTAAAGAGAGAGAAAGAGAGGGAGAGAGAGGGAGAGGGAGGAAGAGAGAGGGAGAGAGAGAGAGTTATCGTAAGAGAGGTAAAAAGTGTAGTAAGACCAGTGGTCGGCACGAGAGGAATTGTGATTGTGTAAGTGAGCACGAAATAATGAATACCCAGTGAGAACTCTGTAGCCTAAAATTTTAATAATGTTTTTTATTGTTTCATAAAACATGCATTTTTGGGCTCATTTGTTCATTTTAATTATTTTATTATTAAAACAAATATATTACTGTCTTTAAACAGCTTAAAACCTGAAATATAATACATAACATCAAAACAGTAAGGCATTTCGCACAGGGCACTTAAACAAAGTGCCACAGTCATGCGCGATGTTTACTCGTTGCTGGTTCCACAACGACTGAATGATAGAGCGTAAGCGTACGTGTGACTTGAGTCGGCACAAATGTGGTATGGAGTGCCGACCACTGAGTAAGACACAGAAAGTGACTGGGGGAGAGAGAATAATAAGAATAAAGTTTAAAATTAAAAGAGATAGACAATTAGATAGAGAGAGAGGGGGACAGAGTAATCGAGCTGAAGAAGAGAGAGGGAAAAGTGTAGTAAGGCACTACAAGTGAGTGAGAGAAGAGAGGGAGAGATGCCAAGAAAATATTTTGATATTACTTAGAAAGCATGCCGTTTATGAGATGAAAGAAAGAGAGAAGCTCATCATAAAAAGTGAGCTTAAGCTCATACTCAATTTAAGCACTGACTTATTGCAAGTTAAGTCAAATCCTCACTTCATAATGATCATGGTCTTAATGTAGACAAATAAATTCATTTGTAGAAATGTAAAGTCGGAAGAATGTAGTCGAATTTCAAATCACTTTGTGGTAATTGTGTTCTTTTTCTCTGAAAGTAAGGATGTATTGGTAAGTCCGCGTTCATACCGGTTAACTTTTATTGCGGCAACTTTAATTTTGTCAATGGATCAAAAGATTAGAACAAAATCACTGAAAATCTCCTACTCTGTCAACCCACTTTAACTTGTTCTCAACTGCCGATAACTACAAACAAAAGTAACGCTGTGTAAACACAGCCTAAATATAAAAGCTTCTGTTGCCAATTCAACTCTATAATACAAATAAAACTCCAAAAATATGTGTAAAATTTGCGCAAAAACGAGAAACATTTTTAACAAATCAAATATATGTTACTAAATATAGTGTTGAAGGCTAACATTGGCGATTTCTTTATATCATTATTTTTAGCCAAACTATGGACGGCAACTGTATGTATGTATGTATTCAGGCACATGTGATAACTTCTAATACAACATTCTGTCAAATCATGAACCATTGTATTTTGAATTGCAGGCCGCAACGCCAAGCTTGACTTTTATTATTTTTTTATCAACAAAAAAGCTTGTACAAACAAACAAGCCAGACTCGTGTTTGTATACAAAGCAATTTAGTCGCAAATGTTAACAATTTGGTCATGTTATTGTTGTTGAATTGAAGAATGTGATTAGACCATGACCGACGTAAGAAGCTGAGTTTGGACGCATTTTTAAACGGCGCGAATGAATAAACCAAACTCGATTGTGTCGTCTGATGACGCTGGGGATGTACTATTGTAGATACAACGAAATGTGTGTTAAATGGTAAATAATATTTGAATTCTATGAAGCTCCGCTTTCCTTCTATGAGAAGTAAACTAAGACTAAGAACACGGTCCAAATCTGTGTACGTACCCACGTCTTCGCCACCTCAGTACCCAATCGAGTATTAGCATTATTTATTATTACGGCACGTAATTGATTTCATAAATTATTATCAAACAGGTTCGTTTATGTGCGTTATGAAAATCAGTGGTTGATAAGATCTAGCTTTATTGCAATTGTTTGCGTTGAAATAATAAACGTGATGCCAAAGTACGTTAAAAATAAATTTTATAGTCGATCGCAAGTTTCATATGGGTGTGTGTATGTACGTGTGGATGTCTATAATTATGGCCATAAAATATGCAATTAAATATATAATATTACTTTTTTGCGTCATTTTAATGGCAGACACAGGTTATTGTAATGAGCATATTTATCATATTGTGCCACAGCGATGAGCAGGTTGTGACAGAATTGTAAAGCTGGTAAAGAACATGAGAATTGCATGTAAGATATGTGGTGGCGAGAGGTTGGGGGTGATAGGAAAAAAACTTGTTATTATATGGTGACTTGTGGTAAGAACTATTAGGTAACTTGTTGTTTTAGTGGAGCTTTGCATACTATCTCCTACATACATATAGTAAAATCGTTCAGCAATAGCACAGAGATAACCTTCTTCTTTTGTAAACAAGTTGCAAAAGAAAATTCGGTCGATAATTCACTTTAATAGTTTATAGAAGTTGTTTTATGGAAGATGACTAGTCTCAGCTGACTTTTCAGTGGTGTAACCTGTTTTCTTAATTTCCAAGATTTTAGTAAAAGTTTCTGGTTTTAACCAACGATTGAGCTACTCAATATCTGCCTTTAAGACTTGATTCGTTAATATATAAGTCTATCCTTTGTAGTATCTCTTAAAAAGACTAAGTCTAAATCTAATCTAAATTTACCAAACTTATGTCTACTTGAACTGTTATGTTGCTGATACCATCTGATGACTTTTCGAACAAAACTGTTCTAATGATGTCCTAACCTCAAAATTTGCATAAGATTATCAGTGTATGAGACTAATAGTATGTTTACATATGAAAATAATCGTTCTAAGCTCGTTCAATAATCTAACCGTTTACATATAGCCAAATGAGATTATCAATTGTCAAATGTGTTGCATTTGTTGTTGTATTACACATCTTTCTCTCGCTGTCGGCCATTTTTGTTTACATTTTCATTTGACTTTTGTAAATTTGAAAATTTTGTATGAGAATTTAATTACAGATTATCGAGTTAAGCTCGTAAGTGGAGGTAATCTCGTTATATGTAAACATAGTATTAGATATGTTTCCATAATAACAAGATTAAGACAAACAAATAAGGAAAGGCTAAGTTCGGGTGCAACCGAACATTTTATATTCTCGCAACTTATTGACATATTTTTATTAAGATAACACACAATTTGACCCAATTTGGAAATCCTATAATTAGGTATATGAGAGGTATATGGGGGAAGTTATGAACCGATTTTAACCATTTTTGGTACAGAGACACACTATTAGAAGAAAAATATTTCCTCTAAATTAAATTAAGATACCTGAGAGATTTACCGAAATTTTCGGTGAAACATTACCATGAGGCACTGAATTCTTCATATTCGGTATTCGGGGCTTTGAAAAGTTAGTCCGATTTCGACAATTTTTTCACAAGTGATGCCACAGATCATATACAGTATTTATATAAAGTTTTATTTCGCTATCTTCATTGGTTCCTTATGTATATATTATAAAGTGAAGGAATAAGATGGAGTTCAAAATTGAGTTACATGGGAAGTTGTCGTGGTTGTGAACCAATTTCATCAATTTTCCACACGTGTCATCAGGGTGCCAAGAAAATATTATAACCGAATTTCATTCGAATCGGTCGAGTAGTTCGAAGAAAAACGTGTTGGAATCTTTGATTTTAACGAGCACAAGTGTTGAATTTCCTACAGATTACTAGCTTTAATTGCAAGATATGTTACGACATCCGATTGAGGTTTCGATACCCAAGATTTCAACGCAACTACATAATTGTAATAGTAGTGGAACAAAGAAGGCGTGCAACCAAGGGTTGGGAACCCCTGACCGTCATAAAGAAGATAATTTTGTGACTTGTCTTCAAACATTGAGCTTAGATAACGGAAACTAGCATATATTCTTGGACAAATTACATACTCAGTTCACTTATTTGGCCTCTTCACGCCTAGTGTTGAGTGTTATTTACAGTACAGTTCGAATGTAATGCAATGGAAGAGGTAAAATTCTAGAAAAAAGCGAAATCTTTATGAAATCAAGAACTAGCACCACAGATTGCGTCAAATTACGAAGAAAAAAAGGAAAATTCTGGATACAAACAAAAAATAAAATCGGCACAATGTAAGAGCCGTAAAAACACTTGCTGCACATTGCCGATCGTTAAATATTTTGACAACTTTGAGCAACTGCTGCGTACGCTGCTGGCATACAAATGGACGTAGAACAAAAGAGCACAAACATTAAAAAAAAATCAGTTGTTTATGCGTGATGATGTGTGTGTGTTGGTATGAGGGACTACGCCGAAGGGTTGATGGACTTTGCGCACAACCTGGCCTGCTAGCCGCCAAATTACGTCAAAACTCGCCCAACCAGCCAGTGACGGCGAGCGGCAGCTGTTTTAACACGGCAAGCAGCTAGAGAAGGCAGGTGAACTGGCGGGGAACAGGTGTAGGGAGCTGGGCTAATTTAGTTTTTGCAAATAAACAATTAAACGAATTATTGACTCACGATGCGAGCGGGTGAGTTGGAGAGCGAACAGACCAAAGCTAGAACAAAAGCGTGAATAAGCAAAACATGTTTAATTAATATATGAGCGGTACATATATTTATGTATATATGTATGTGTGTGTGTGTTTGTATATGTATATGTATGGAAATTGGTTAGTGTTTTGCACTTAACCGCTTGTTAGTTGTTGCTATTTCAATTGGGTATGAGCGCTTTCAAGTGCGCTAAATATATTTGTATGCCTGGCTGTGTGTATATATGTATATGTTTACATGTGTGCTTGTGTATGTAAAAAAATATATACATAGCTAGAGCTGCAAATCAAAAGTGCACGGATGTTGCGAATTTTCAGCAGAAATTTTATGTTATTTTTACGCGCGCATTTGCCGCTGTCTAGTATCCATTGTTGCCTATAATTTGTTTTGTCGTTGTTTTTGCTTTTATTGTTATTGTTATGTGTTTTTTTTTCAGTTTTAGTCTTTTGCTTAAAATTTATATTGTTTTTGTTTTTAGTAAACTTTTATTTGTTTATTTTCACGTTCCGGTGTAGAAATATACATACATATGTAAGTATAGGTGGGTGTATGTATATGTGTATTTATGTATATAAATAAGTATGATCTTCAACTCGTGCACGCTTGTTTATGCATTTTACTGAGCACATCTGTATGTAAAATATAAATAGATTAGAGCATATACTAAATCTATAATATATATGTATGTATGTATGAATGTGTGCGTTGTTGCTGTTGTAAAATATATTGCGTGTGCACTGATTTTAACACTTTTGCCTTTGTTTTTAGCTTTGGGGGGTTTTATATGCTTTATTGACTGTCTGCCTCAATTTAATAGCTTGAGTTGAGCAAATCTCGGCTGTTCCATATAATTCGCGCTATCAACATGATTTGTCGTCAGCAACGTAGCGCAGCGAAACAAGTGCATAAACACACAAAGAAGCATATACACCGATTTCTATATAGTATATGCACTTCATTTGTTGCCATCGGCTGGTCAATTTGACGCAGTATAAACAATTACAAATCAGTCAATGTCATCGGTGGACAATAACAAAAACAGTAACAGCAAAAATAACAACAACAACACTAACAGCAGCAGCAGCAACCAAATATCGACAATAACAATAACGTAAAGCATTTAAAATACACAAAATTCATGTACTTTGTAGGTGTATGTATGTTTGTATGAAACAAAAAAAAAACAATATGTGCGCCATTGTACATTTGCACTACAGGCATATGCAAAATACAATAAGCTACAAAATGCTGACATACAAACATACCCATATGTACACACGTGTAAGCGCCGTATGTTAATGCGCGCAAAATTTGTTTGATGGAATTATTTTATTGCGAAAAGTTCGGAGAAAGTGGCTGACGCAAGGAAATTTATATGTACAAATGTATGTGCTTCGCTTATAAACTTTAGGGCATAAAAACTACATTCATCCACATTCATGTATGTGTGTGTGTGTGTGTGTCTGTACAAATTTTTAATTTATTGCACAAAGCAGTATTGAATAATATTGCGAACACATGTAAGTAGCACACAAATACATGTATGCACACTAACAATGATGTGCAAAATATTGGCAGTGCAGATATTGATGAAAAAATTTTTATAATATAAGACTTTCTTAATAACTTGGATCTCCAAGCGGGAGAGTGATGCCAGTCAAAAACTTGTTTAAAACAATTTCTATGTAAAAAATAAATCTCCAATAAAACTTCAAACCCTCAAATTAACACCGAAATTATACGCAAAAAACGTAACAGTGTTAATAATCGTGGAAAATATTTAGCGAATTATTTTAGTTTTTCAATTATTTTTTTCCAAAATAGATGATTGCTTTCAATGAAAGATGTAATATAAGAAATTATGGCAATAATAACTTTCATCAGCATGGATGCCATCTAATTTTATTTCCAAACTAACTTTTAACAAATTAAATTCGATAGTACTCTCTGTGCGTCTGTTAGTGTTGGAGAACATAATTTTTTTGAACAAATTAATCCCCAAAGGGTTCTAAGACAGACTTGTCTTAACAATTAAGAAATTTATTCAATTTGCTTGGTTTATAAAACTTTCGCCAAAGAGTACTGCCACCTAAAAACAATAAGATTTTACCTCTTTACTATTTAGAGAAAATGTATAACAATAAATATTATGCGTCCTAATTTTTTTTCAATAAAATTGTTAAAAAACAGTCTGTTGTTAAAATTTATAGAAATAAATCGCACCCAAAACTCTTTTATACCTATATTTTATTCAGTTTGGTACTTAGAGAAGACGTTTTTTGAAAAATTACAAAAAATAAATTAGAATTAAAAAAATATTGTTTAATAAGGTCTATATGCCAACGCTGATTTCCTTCGCAAAGTAAAAATTTCATTTTAATATAACAATAGTAACATATAGCGTATATTTCAGGAGTGTTATGTAAGTAACATGAATAATATTTAATAATTAATTGCCATAATTTTGCACGCAACTGTTCTTACGTCACTCATTGTTATAAACATAATTACGCCCCACAGGGAAAACCTACATTGGTCATAGCTTAGGCATACATATTTTTGTGATACTAACCATTTGATTAAAAAGTTGGAATTATCCCTAGAATGGGAAATCCAGACGAAAATTCAAACAAATTGGATCGACCTATTCATATCGGCAACTTCATAGTCTGGGAAACAGACAAGTATTTTTTTCGTTACGTTCGTATTATTGTTATATGCTTACAGTAAAGCCCTTTAGTAATGGTAGACTAGAAAGTAAGATTCTTAGATTGCCCTATAATATCAGAAACAGAAAAGATCTGTTTTTTAAGTGAGTAACAGTCGGATTGTCAACTCAGAGGCAATATTCCATACAAATAGCTAACTAAACGCTGCATATGAAGCGATCTTGGCTGCGGTTATTTGATTTTCACGAACAATTTTTCAAAATTTTATTTACATAGAGCTGTACCTTAGCGTTCTATTTTTGAAATCATATCATGGTTAGCTAACCTCACTGAACGCTTAAGAACATCAATTTTTTGTGTTATTGTTTTATTAGACTTTTATTATTTAAGCGAGTGTTCTATTCGTCTGTCGCTCGCTTGCAAGAGAAAGTGGCTAATAACGATTATTTGGTGCATATATTAGGACTACAACTTTGCTCCCCCGTTTTTTTTGTAATTTTTTTTTGTAAATTTAAGTATTTTTGAATAAAAACGGTTACAAATGTCGATGAGCCTCAGCCGCAATTTTCTTGGAATTAAAAAAGAAAAGCAAAATTACCCGCAAATGTCGAGAATTCGGCTCAAAAAGTGACATTTTCAGTTGAGAATAAATTTGGAATGCAAACAGATCTCTACAAAATTTTGTTGGGTTAATGTTGACACAAATGTCCAAGATCGATATAAAAAAATCGATTTAATCGACCAGTGCTTGACCCTAGAGACATCTATTGGAAAACGGCGAAAGCAAAGTTGTAGACCAATATCTTTGTTATATGACGCTTGAAAAAGTTTGTATCCTAATTATACAGGGAATTTATCTAAACTTTTCGTAATTAAGTGAGCTCTTCAAGTTTTAAACTACCACCAAAGGGTTGATACATTTGAATGTGAAGATTTTTTGTGATACCAATACAATGAAGAGTTGAAATGCACCATTGGGGATCAAAGAAAGTATAACAACTGGTCTAATAGATGATAATTCAGCCTTCGAAATTCCATTAAATTTCCTACAATTCACAACCTATTCGCTTTCCCACCATTTCCTACAGGGCCATGCACTTGGCTCACATGCAAATTCGTTTGCATTATTTTTATTTTTGTTTTCCTTTATCATCATGCATATTTGTTTATTGCTTAGCAATGATTTATATTATTTTTAGATTTTCGCTCATTGTATGTATTCTCGAATTACACTGTGACAATTATACTGTCATGCTGTCACAGCAAGCACACTCACATGAACAAATGTGTGGATGTGTCAGTTGACATATTAATCTGGCGACGCTGTATGGGGACGTGTTATTTGAAAGTCATTGAGCCATGCAAAATACGTTAAGCCCCACAAACAGTTGGAGTTTAAAGTCGCTAATCACTGCCGCACGGCCCAAAAAACTCGGCTGAGCCACGGGAACAAGCAATGCACGCGCTCACGCACATATACGCACACAAATATATGTATGTATGTGCGTGTGTTTGTACCTTAACGAGGCGTGCAAATAAAAGCGCGTCACCAACGTCACCGTTGTATCCAAATTGACACCAACTAAAGCCGAAGCAGCGCAGTGAAATGTGTGTGGAGAGAGTGGGGAGTGGAGTGCGTGTGTGTGTATGTGTGGTGCTGCGTTGAAGAATGTTGACAACGAGACTGCGCCGAATGTAAATTTGCACGGCTGCTGCTGCTGCTGCGTCTGTCATTCTGTTTTTATTTTATTTCATTTTTGTTTGTTTGCTGCTCATTTCGGGCTTTTCGAGTTGGATGGTTGGCTGCTGAGCTGTTTAATCTTGCGCGCGACTGCGACGCTGCTAAATTTGGCTTAAAGTGATTGCTCTTTTCGCTTTTGTTTCGTGATAAATCGCCTATATTTATTTTTGTTTGTATGTATTATATGTGATGTGTGTATGCTTGTTTGTAAATGTAGAACGTCAAGTGATTTTCGACAAAAAACAATGACAAACAACAAGATAAACAAGCGTACGCGCGGCGGCTGTGGTGGATTAACAACAAATAGGGTGCGGAGCGCAAAAAAAAAAAATAAAATGAAATAAAATAAAATTAAATTAAATATTATAAAATAAATAGTAATAAAAACAAATTTAAATAAAATTAAATATAATAAAATAAAATAAAATAAAATAAAAATAAATAAAATATAAAGTAAAATAAAATAAAATAAAAACAAAAATTATGAAATAAAATAAAAACAAAAATGATAAAATTAAATAAAAAAATTAAAAATTAATAATCAAAAAACAAAAAAATAAAATTAAAAATATAAAAAGAAAATTGATAAAATTAAACTAAAAAAAAATGAAAAAAATTAGTAATAAAAAAAATAAATTGAATTAAAAAAAAAATAATATTTTTTACGTTTTATAATATTAGTAGCGTGCACTAAAAATTAGTACAAATTAGCATGCATGAGTTTTACTGCCGTTATGTACATATGTGTATATGTCTGTATGTTTCCGTTTGAAATTCTTAGTAATAATGCAGCGTCCGTGTATAAATAAGTATTGCAGCATGTTTACTTTGTTGATGAAACAAACAATTTTTACGCTAGCATTTTATTATCAACACAGTTGTTTTTTGTTGCACATAATTATGATTTTATTGCAAAATCAAAAACAATGTTCTTATTTACATAAACAATATTAGTCAGCCAAAAGACTGCACAAACATTATGCATTAAGATTTTTATTTTTTTGTTATTTTTGTTTAAGATTCTTTAGATAAAACGTAAATGCTTTATTAAGATTAATCACATCCACACTAATAATATATGTACTCTAAATAATGCACTAATCGTTAGTGCATGACTATGAGGGTCCCGACGGGGAGCTACCGAAAACAACAAAATATTTATTGCCGCTCATAAATACCGACATATTTGTTATTAAAACCCATTGAAAGTCAAATTAGATTTTTTTGTGTTGAAATAAAATTTTTTAACCCGCCATAGACAAAGGGTCGCGGAGACCCTTTTAAGTTTTCTTTAAGTTGGATTTTGCAGAAGTTTTAATGTTAAATTAACTTTAATATCTAAAAAATATAAAATACAAAAACTGCTAATAAAGGGTGTGTTTTCAGAGTCATTAACATTTTTCTTTCATATTTGTCAAGAGCGCCCAACAAGGAGCTCCCGCAAATAATAAAAAGTTTATTGTCGATCATAAATACCGTTATATTTGTTATTAAAATCCATTAAAAGTCAAATTTAACGTTTTTTGTGTTGAAACAAAATTGTTTAACCCGCCATTGACAAAGGGTCGCGGAGACCGAATTTTTTATGCAGAATTTCGAAGAAGTTTCAATGATACTTTAACCTTTATACCTAAACCAATATTTAAAGAGATCATTTCCACAAATAGAGGGTGTTCTTTTTGATTTTTAGAACTAAGAACATTGTCAATTCCAAGTCATACCGAAAAGAAATGTCAAACGGTTCTACCTTGACACTGATTTGACAGCTTTCTCTAAAAGGAATTATATACGTCTAAAAATATCCTTTATTTTTTCTATAGATCACCTAAAATATTACAAATCCAATACTTTATAGTTATTATATTTAAGTCAATTCACTTTCAATTGAAAATCACTTTTTTTTTTTTAATTTCAACAGTCATTTATGGGTTAAAGACATTCAAATTTTAACGCTTTACAATAAAAATTTCAATAAATTCTACTGTTTTTGTTACTTTGGCAAAAAATATTATGATAATCAACCACTTTTGGGCGTAAAAAGCATTTACCCGCAGCATTTACGATCGTCGCAAATAAAAGTGAGCCGTTTACCGATTTTGCAAATATTAAATGGTTAATTAATTCAATGATCCCCCAAAATCTTGTGTCGCAGTGAAATATAAAATTATAATGCAGCTCACTCACATTGCGTCATTGCACATTGTTGAGACGGTGACTAATTTGAATTAGTGTATGAGAGAGTGGGGTCCCTCGGATATGAAAAGTGAAATCCATAATTAGACGCAAGCGTACTTATTGTTTATTGTGAGAGAGTTTTCAGCGTATTTAAAGTGAGTTTTGTTATTTGTATTTGATTTGTACTACAAAAAGTACTGTTTCGATATTGGTGAAGTCATGAACTCGTATACCAGGAATAGAAGCTGACAAAGGGTTCACTGAAACTGGGTGATTTTGCATAGTTTGGTGGTGAGAATTGACTTTAATATGTTAGAAACAACCTTAAGAATAGTTATTTTTGTGCCTGTAGGAATATTTCTGTCGAGGGAAATTTTATATTTTTTTTAGGAAGTTTGGGTAAATTTTTTTAGCAAAAGAGCTCAGGGTGTTAACACCAAATTTTAAGATACATTTTTTTGGAAATTTCAATGTTTTATTTCCATTTTAATAAAATATAATTTGAAATTAAGTATTATGATATAATATTTAGACAGAATATAAATGCGCCTAGGCAAGATTTGTATATAAAGCTGGCAACTCTGCAGTAACATTTCAAACGGTTTTATGCCAACATAAATATCAAATGAGTTAAGAAAATTTAATTTTTTACTAGAAATCTAATCTCCTAACGAAAACTACTGATACTTCCGTGCATTTACTAACACCCATTAGACAGTTACAACATCACAGGAACGAAAATACTGTTAGGAAACGCAATCGTTGATGGCAAGGTGGCAACCGCACAGCGCATTATGTCATCACCACCGAGTGACTGTCATATGAGCCTTTCGCATAATTCACCACGCCAACACATGGTCATTAACCACATGAGGCGCGTAATAAAGGTTATTGTGGCGCGTCGCTTTCACCGCACTGTTTTTTTTTGCTGTTGTTCTTGTGCTTGTTGTTTCGAAAAGAATGCGAGAATAATTTACTTGACGTTTTTCATTACAACAACCTTGCAAAGTGTTCATGCACACACATAATATGCCTGACAACGAGCAAACAGTGAGACAAGAAGGAAGTATAATTAGCGGGTTTTAAATATAGAACACGTGCCCAGGGGATGCCTGCATCGTGTAAACAGAAGCGTCTGGCCCTACGCAACATTTATAATAATAGCTATGTGTATGGAGGCGTATGGGCTCGACATCTCTGACTCACCCATATTCTCGTAAATATCATCGCTGACATCCCAGCGATCGATGATGCCGAGGCACTGTTGCAAGCGCGCAAATGTCGCCGTCTGCGGCCGGTGGGAACACCACTCACGCAGCACGGTGCGCATGGGGTCGTCATTGTTGCTGCTGCAGAAGCTGCGCACCTCAGCCAGCTCCGCGACGCCGCGCCAATCGCGCTCGTACCCATCTTCGGAACGCAAGATCTTGCGACAGTTCAAGAGCTGCGACAACTGAAGCCGCGTATTGGTGCTCAGCTCTTGGAGCGGTGTCTCCACGAACATGGCGATATCGGCGCTGCTCACTTCCGTAGCCGGCGAGTCCATTGACGCCGATAGGCTGCCATTGTAGGTGGAGGAGGTGGTTGACGAGACGGAACCGGGTGTGCTGACGCCGACTGACGAGATGGACGACATGCGGTTGGTAATATTTGGTATGGCGATGGCCAGACGTTGTTGTTGCACCATATTTGAGCTGTTTTTTTGTTGTTGTAAATATTTTAATGCTTTTGGTTTTCTTTAAAATTGTTTGTTATTAATTTGTTGTTATTTTTGGTTTTTTGTTTTTGTCAAAAGTTGCTGTTGTTGTCGTTGTCGTTGACTGGGTGTACGGTTATCGTTTTTGGCGGTTGTTGCTGGTGTAGAATATCACACGCGAGTTTATTGGCTTGCAGCGTTCAACGAACGCTTACGACAAACGAAAACACACACATACATCTACTGCAGCGGCGACGTTGACAGCGGCAGCGCTGGAACAGCGATGACGACACGAAAGACTGCATGTAAAAGAAAGAAAGAAAGAAAGAAAGACGTTGAGAATATATGACAATCAATCAAATTATTATTATTTAGGCTGCATATAATCTTAATTACTAAAACTAAAACAATAATAACAACAACAACAACAATCACAACGAGTGCAATAAAATTATAAAACTGATAAGCGCTAATCCAATGTTCAGGCATTAAAGTGAGTTAACAACAACATGATTTATTCGCTGATCAGCTGACAGCGTCAAAGATTACCACCGACATACCGGAGACATACTTACATACAAGCACGTATAGAGATAAGTATGGAAGTTAGTTATTTTGAATCGTATACTTAAACAATATATTTTAGCTAGAAACTAAACTAGAGTTTTTCTTTATTATTAGGCCGTCTGCAGATTTCTCCTTGCTGATAGAAAAAAGTTCTAATCTACACCAATGTAAGTACTTCACTGAAAATAAGGTCAACTATTTTTGAAGGACGAATTTAGCCGAGTACTTGTGTAGTTCTTATTCATACAATGCTTCGAATAGGGGTTCTAGTAAATTTTACGACGCCTCTGAATGGTTGAGGCTATTTATTGGAGGGTTTTCTCATAGCATAAATATGGTGAAAGGGTTTCCATAGTCTTTTTTGGGCCGTAAAAGATTTTAATCTTGAAATTGTTCCGAAACTGGAGTCGAATCGGGGTTTGGGGTAGGTTCCATTCATTTTAGGATTATTATAAATTCAGGCTCATAAGGTTCAAACATTCACAATAATAAAAGTAAGGGTTATAACTAAAGTCTTTCCCGAGACTATGTACCTTCATTAATGTACCGTTATGCCACAGCTGTACGTCTTCTGATTTATTCGGTAAACCGCAGACTCAAATAGCGGTAAGACAGACAGACTGACGGATAGGGCCAGATGACTCAAAACTGACCTTTATTATTTTATAGCGTGAAAACAGAAAACATTTTCCTTCACTAAAATAATAAAACAATTAACTGACATCATAAAAGACTGTATCACATAATGTCATAAATTCATAGCATTACACTATTTTTACAATGAATGCTTGATAATTCAATGAATTTCTGGAGAAATTTTATTGGAATAAAATCCAAATATTGGGAAAATTTAGACAATATATGAGTATTCCAAATGGCTCTTGTTAAGGTTATATAAACGTGGTGTTCAAGTGAGGAATAGGTGGTACTTATTTCAAATCTTAAGAGCAGTACTTAAATACTCAAAGTTTGGGATCGGGCGTAGGAGGGTGATGACGAAGTCCGTAATGTTTGGAGATAATGAAATTTGAAAAACACTGGACTAACTGATTAGGAGTGGTGTTATTTAGGTAAATTTTTCTCACCTTTATAAAAAAAAAGAATTTATACAGCGTCTCATTGAGCCAACCTCGTAAAGTGAGACTGTATCAATTTATATTACAGTGCTTTTAAAATGCATATCTGTATATGTATGTATGTATTTTAAACTGCCGTCTGCGCCTATTATGTTGATTTGTTGAAATAATATTGATTTGTGTGCTTATCTGATCAACTTTAGCTTTGGACTATGAACTAAAGTTAAATGACTATTGTTATTTATGTGTCATCAAGTGTACGTGCTCGCATACAATGGACACTACAACGATAATTAAGCGAGAATTTACTGGCAGAGCGCGCCTGTTGCCAGCTGATATTTTTTATAAAACAAAATTTTTGATTTGAAAAACTATGAAACACAAAGAAAGAAAAAGTACAGAGTTGCAACAGCTTTTGGTATTTGTTATAAATAATTTAATTATTTTATTTAAAATTGGATGGATACTAAAAGCATTTAAAAATATTTTACAACCAAAAAACTTAGTATTTAATAATAATTTAATTTATGACAAATGACAGGAGACTTGTAGACCACAAAACATGTGTGTGGTTTTCTTATGAATGCTGCAATTCATTCAACACTTTCATAATAGCCACTTGAAAGCTTTATCGCATTTCGTTAATATATTATCGATGCATACATATACATATGTACTTATATACATATAAGCTTATATAGTACATACATATTCGTGTATTGTTGACAGCTGGCGTTGCGATAAAATATATTATATGTATACATATCGTAAATAAGCTACATACATATATTTGAACACTAATGAGACATATGTATTTTTTCTAATCGTTAATTAAATAATGTTCAAACTAATATGTATGGCATGTACATAAATTGATACGCATATAAATATGCATTACTACATTAGGGTGGTCGACTTTTTTTGAATTAAATTGAAGTAACAAAGAAATTTAATTTTCTATATTATTATTAGTCTATACTGGGAACCATAGAGAAAATAAATGCAAAAAATTAATAAATTTATATATATAGGGTGTTTTTTAAGTACCCAATTTCCAGAACTTTTGAACATTTCCAGATTTAGATATATTTTTGTCTTAAAAGACACTTAAATATGTAAAATTGACTAACTAGGAGTGCGAATAAGCCTGAAGAGGCTCTCCAAACTTTCTGTCAACAAGAAAAAGTAACTGCTTGACAAAGCTTGCATTTCGAAGACATCCTACATTCTTCCATATTTATTTTTTAAATGAAGAAGTTAAATTATTGGAAGACGATGCATTTAAAGAAGATGACTATTAATTGATTATATTTTTTGTAAAAGTTTGACGAGTCAAAGTTCTATGCTGATAAAATAGCTACGAATGATAATTTGGAAATAATTAATATTCGAGGCATTATTGACGAGATTAGATAGATTTTATTAAACATTGGTCCAAATTGTGGTCTTTTTAAGATTGAAGCGGGGTTGCCATATGACTGACATTTTTTTAAACACTAATGCCATATAATTTTTTTAGTAATAAATTAAAAAAAATATATTTTTTATAATTTTTCGACGTTTTATTGCAAATAAATTTCTGTAACTCAAAAAAGACACCCTCTATATAAACAATACTAATGCTAGTCAAATTATAAAAAACAATATTTTCCACAACCACTGTAGTTTACTTCTCATAAAAAAATAATTTCGTCCTCCAACTAATTCCGACCACCCTAATGTGCACACAAATTGACAAACTCATCGATATACTATATACAAATATGTGCACAATTAAACTACTGATGACTAAGAACTAGTATAGAGCGGTATTCATACCAATTAAAGTTGGTTTGTTAAATAACAAATTGCAGTCATATTTACAGGCAGCGAAGCGTTTGACTTTACAAGTGTCGAGCTATCTAAGCTGATGTAAGCTAAAACAAACACGACACTCATACATATGTAAATATTTAAACGCATTTCCCTTCTATGGGTAAATTTAAATAAATACACACAAACACAGTTACAGACAATTTGGTAAAACCACAATAACTGGTTTAAAAAAAAAGTAAAATAAAGTAAAAATAAATTAAAATAAAATATGAGTGATAGCCTCATTACCCATCGCTGAATTATTATGCATGCACATACAGACATATCTACGTTGTATATTGCACTGTACATAGGGACATACATACATACAAGCAAGCATATGTAAATACAAGTGCCCCGTTCCCACGACAGTCGGTTCTACGTAACCGGAACGGACCCGGATTTTTACCCGGCCAAGGACTGTCAAATCGGCAGCATTCCTCAAAATTATTTGGGGAATGTTTTATGCCGCTACAACAACAACAACAACAACAAGTGTGCCCATCCGTTTCAAAAGAAAATAAGTGAACAAAAACAATATACATAAATAAAAAAAATTATAAAAAACAAACTTAAAAATGAAATAATTAAAAAATATTACAAAATAACAAAAATTTCAATAATTTTCCAAAAAAAAAATTCACAAAAATTACTAAAAAAAATGTAAAGACAAAATTTGAAAAAAAAAAATTTTAAAAAAAATTATAAAATAAATCTAAAAATAACAAAAATTTAAATAATTTTGAAAAACAAAAATAAAATAAAAAATAACAAACATGTAACTAATAAAAAAAAAATTAAAAAATAAAATTCATAATAACAAAAATTTAAATAATTTTGAAAACAAAAATATTTGACGTAAACAAAGAAAAAAAAAAAAAAAATTTAAATAAAATTTATAAAATAAATCTAAAAATAACAAAAATTTAAATAATAAAAAAATACAAAAACAATTTATAAAAATTATTATGAAAAATTATAAAAAACGAATTTAAAAATAAAATTAATTAAAAAAAATTACAAAATAAAATTAAAAATAACAAAAATTTAAATAATTTTGAAAAGAAAAAATTTTACAAAATTGCAAAAAAATATTATATATAAAATTTAAAAAAATGTATAAAATAAATCTAAAACTAACAAAAATTTTAATAATTTTGAAAAAGAAATACAAAAACAATTTATAAAAATTATTATGTAATTCAAACAAAATTATAAAGTTGAAAAAAAAAACGTGTTTTAATTATCAAATCAACTTTGCGCTTCTCCATTATACACCACTTACATACTTAAGTATATGGTCTAGTAATGGGAGCGCCCGGAATACTTAAGTATATGGTCTAGTAATGGGCTTTCGAGATGTATGTATATGCATGTGTGTGTTCGTATTGGAAAAATTTTAATTGACTGTCACATTAATAATAATCTTAAAATGTTTATACACAATTACGGTAATTAAAATGGGGCCCGACTTGACAGTTGATCTAGAAAAAGCCGGTTAAGGCACGACGAAGTAGGCATGACAGCTACACTTTATATAACTATTTTCTATTTGTTTTTTTCTACTCTGTTATAATTTTCCACTTTGTAACAAATTATTTATATAATCGCGCATATGTACATTTGTGGAGTAGTTTCATGTGTTCGCGGAAAAACGAATGAAAATAAATCTAAATTGTATTATTTGACACTTGCAACGAGTATAGAAAACTGGTAAAATAGCGTTAAAATATAGTTTTATTTACGATTAAAGAAAGCTATAATTTACAATTATACTGAGAGTCAAATAGAATTCACACGAAAACTGTTGAACATTATTATTGGACAACAAAGATGACTAACTTAATGATTTTCTTTTGTTTTTGTTCACAAAAAGTTGCATTGAGTGATGTTGCGGAGAATTACAGTTATTTGCTGGTTAAAAAATTTTAGCCATTTCCGGTTTTATGAGTCTGACTTTCGTCAAAGTGAAATAGTGGGAATGTATTGATCCATACTTGATATGCCGAAGAGCTTAAAGTTTGACCTTGACAGAGTTATTGCTTTAATATTTGTTTTTGTTGTTGTTGTAATATCTTATTTATAAAAAATATTATTTTTTGTTTAAAATGTATTTGCATTTAACTAGAATGATAATTTATAGATATTTATAAACGAATAACGTGATATATGAGATTTATAAAATCCAATTAAAACGACTTAAGTCGAAATTTGTGGTTTCGGTCCGTTAATATCTAGTAATGAGCTTTAGTGTATCGTGTCCGGTCATAATTAATTTGCCGGTGATTATTTTAGTTTTAAATAAACATAAATACATATATATTTGAAACTACATATATGCACATATATGTATATATTCAATTCATTGCAAGGCGGTGAAAACCACAGCAACATCATTAAATGAGACATTTAAAAGTTTGTACCTATTTGTGGAACATATAAAATTATATAAATAACTATATAGAAGTCTATGAGTTACCAAGTTAATCAAATGTATATAAATACATAAATAAACGCAGATTTTATACTTATGTGGACTTATTACACAGGATACACGTGTTTACAACAGGTAACCCATACCCGGTTTTTGAACTTATTTAGTAAAATAATTTGACTAAATTAATTTATTCAACAATTGTTTAATTTTTTTTGCTTTTCTCCTAAAAAATCCGCAGTGTATAACAAATAAATCTGATTTATTTTAAACAATCAAACGAGTTGACGGATTTTTTTTTGGTTGGCTCGCTTTTGTGGTCAGTGTTTTTGTGGCGAAGTATGAATGAATACATTTGTCTTATTTTTTTTTAATTTCCCTTTTAATTTTTGTTTATTAAAACTTTTTTTATGAGTAATATTTTGTGGTTTCATTATTTTTAAATAATGTAATAATTTTAGCTTTAAATGTTGATATTTTAGTGGTGGATCTTAATAAGTACTGTGTAAGGTGTTTTTATATTTATTTAATTTAGTTTTGCTGTAAAAATTTAAACTTTGCTACGCTTTGTATTTGTTTAATAAATTAATTCAATTATTCATATTAAATTCGGAAAATAAATTTAATTAGATTAAATAAAAGAGCATTTTACGGTTTTTGAAGATGAAAAATTCTGTTTATAAAATCACACGTAGGTATTTTTATGACTTTTTCACAAAAAAAAAATTAATTAATTTTATTCGTAGCAATGACCTGATGATTGTGATAGATTTCTAGATTTAAGCCAAAGATATAAATTTAAAAGCTTCCATTAAAGATAAGTGTCTACAAACAACAACAACAATTTAGTCTCATAAAATTAATTTCACCTGCCATACCTCTAATGACCATTACAACGAATTTTACGACTCCAAAGGGTTATTTTTGTTTTTATCGTTTTTCAATTCGATATCTTATTTTCACTAGAATCACCATAATGATTTATGTAAAGAAACCTTCCTTGTTCCAGACGGCCCGTCGAGCACAATACAATAGCGCTCTACTTTACATTCCAATGTTCGGCTCAATTATTACCAGACAGATGATATGTTATCTGACCGTTTTCTACTCAGCGTGATGTCAAGTTCGAAAAAGTCAGTTATTTACATTTTTGAAATCACTCTTAATTTAAGAACCTATTCTCAGTTTCCATTTTAAAACAGGTCAATTAGTTAAGGCTACGATGCTAATTGAATAATTATTTTAGGTAATCAAAAATAATTAATTTGGCGTAAATAATTTGCTTTAGATTTTCCTACTCTCACTGAACACACTTCACAGGGCTATACGGTGCCATTTAGAAATTGAAAAGAATTATGGCTTATAACCTTTTTGCAAAGCCAAACTAATTTAATATATTATGTTTATAATTGAGAAACCTGTTTTTGCCTTTCGCACAGCCGGCTACTCAATTAACGATCAGCTGTTATCCAGTTTTTTTGTAGTTCATAAGAAATTGGTAAATTTCATCAGCGCATTGCTATTTTATCAATAACCACAACCAAATTTGCAATTCCAGTTTCAACTCGATTTGTATTCGATCAAAAAATAATGTAGTCAAATAAGATTTTTCTTTTGTATGCTAAATCGAACCAATTCGCACTTTCATGGGCAACGCCGGTTAACTGATCAATTGATTCCTGTGCGAAAAGGCTATTACAATGCCTTTCAAACCTTTCTTCAATGCTCAATTAAGGGTCTGTTTGAACACTATGTTATAATGGAAGAACACTTTGCTATTACTCCAGAATCTTCGTCCAGTGATTCACCGCCGAAATGAACTCACAGTTAAAGAGCAGAAACGCTAGAACTCACTGGGTAAATCTGATTGAAAGGTTCCTATTCTAAAAAAGATTTTTACAAGCAAGAAATTACAGATGAATTTGAATCTGCTAAGTGCGAAATCATTAGCTCTACCGCAATTAGATACGCATGTAAACAAATTACAGTAGCGAGTGTGAGTTTCTTTAATTTCCGGGTGCGCAAATGTAAAAAACGGAAATCGAATTAAATGCATTAATTTATGCGTGTTAATTTCAAGGTTTTCATTCATTTCATTATAAGAAGTACGAGTGCGCGATAGCCGGCACAATTAATTGCTTTAATGAAATAAAAAATCGACAAAGAACTCTGCGATCCTTTCACTTATTGTGCGAGTTAGAAAGTGTACGTACACTAAACAGCAAATATTTTTTTTTTGCAATATTTTTCTTTTTAATTAACTAGTTGATTATAATTAGAAAGGAAGACTGATAGGTCTGTTTAACATTATCCGTTTATTTTTAGCACAATTTGGAGCGAAACAAAAAATTTAAAGCAAACACTTCACTTTATTTTATTATTAATATATTAAGCTGCTCGATAGGTTTATAAATAAATATTTTGGCAAACAAACGTGAGCTGATACCGAGTATGATAGTGATGTTTATGCTATATATAATGTGTATGCGTAAATATATTTTGATAAAAGGTTGTCTGTCTGTATGTATGTATGAGATTTAAATGTACTAATCAACTGCTTTTATCAGTCTGTGTATTCACATGCGCTTATTCGTTTTAAATTTATTAATTTATAATGCTAGCATCAATGTAATCGAAATATTTTTTGTTTTATTTAAAATTTAAAACGCACTTATTTTGAGATTATTGTTTGCTAAACTGCTATTTAACATGTATTTCCAAGCATAAACTCCATTAAGAACAACAAATAAGCAGCACTTAAAGCCCAAAAACGTGCACACTCACTCACTCACAGCACCTGTGGTCGCTGACGCCTTTTAAAAACTGTTTTATACGCAATTAATTCATCTACTGTTTTTTGTGTATACATTTTTTTTTCATTTTTAATTAACAATATTTTTTTTTTAATTTTTTTTTTCTTCCCATCATCGATAGGTTAATGTCAGAAACGTGTATGTTAAATTCCAAACAGCTATAAATCTCTATTCAGACGCTACAAATACACACAGTTTTAATAAAAAAAAAAACAAAAACAAATTGAGAAAAAAACACAAGAGGAAAACTCAATAAAAATCAAATACACAACCGTCTATAGCTATATAGATGCCCACACACTTACTTACTCACTTACTTACTTTACGTATAAACGTTGATAAAAGCAATACAAATTAAAAATGCTAATTTACTAAACTACAAACTATAAAATTTTGTGTCTAGAAAATAAACCGTAACTTGCACGCCGCACACGAAAGACCAGTTAAAGCAATGACAAAACAAAAAAACGAGTTACTCGCCTTTTGCTTCAAGCTTGAGTAGGTTTGAAGTTAGTAATAAATATATTTTAGAGTATATATAATCATATTATAGGTGTATATACATAAGTATATCTGTGTGCGTGCGTATATGTTTGAGCTTTAAGATCTAAACAAGATAAGCAGTCATAAATAAGAGACAAATTCGCTAAAAGATAGCACAGTGTTTGAGTAATTCTTCTATGTAGAATATACTCATGCACATAGAAGCGTGTGTTTGCTGGATCAGCAATAACAAGGTCGGTCAAGATCTTAGATCCGGCGTTATGAATACTAAATTAAATGAAATTTTATGGATTTTAAATACAATTTTTAAAGTTTTTAGGAAAATATTTGAGATATTTGTTATATTTAAATAGATATTTTTTAATTAATTTTTTTAATAATTTATTTTTGAAATACTTTTTTTTAATTTTTGAGAAAATATTTAAATTTTTTGGTTATACATAAAAAAGTGTACTTTTTTAACATATCAAATAGATATTTTTTTTAAATATTTTTTAAACATAATTCTTTATTTAATAATTTCAATCAATTTTTTTTGTTAATTTTTAAGGAAATATTTGAATTTTTTGGTGATAAATTAAAAATAAAAAATATATTTTTTTTAACATATTAAATTCATATTTTTTTTATATTTTCTTTAAATACTTTTTTAATATTTTTTTATATACATTTTTTATAATATTTTTTTTTAATAATTCGTTTTTTAATAATTTTTTTAATTTTTTTTTTTCAATAAGTTTAATTTATTACTAATTTTTTTCTTTAATTAAAATGTTGTTAAACATTTCGGCGGTACCCAACACGGTTTTTCCTTAAATTCCAAACAATAAAATCAGAATAACAATATTAATTTCCAGAAATTTTGGACCAGTGACTAATATATGTTTTTTTTTTAAGCTTCAAAAGCTTCACACGAAATTTGTTAACATTATCTCATATTTCTTTACTTGTTTGTGCACTTTTCTAAAGAAATTTCACATAAGTTCAAGTAGATATTTCAACCAAATTTTATAATCACTTAAAAAAAGGTTTATCTGCCACGAAAACAAAGTCACTTGATAAGCAGCGCGTACTATCTGTAGACGCATTTTATAATATCACAGCTAACAATGGGCAAACTGGAGACAAATGAGGTGTTCCTATCGCTAAAAACGTCTATCAAAGTGAATGGCATAGCATGTCGTACCACTTGTGTGCTAATTGGCAAATAGTATGTGTACAGCCACACATACACACATATAAATATCGAATAAATGCACAACAAAAAAAAAAAAACAAATTCACACATGCCGTGCAAAAGCACTTATCGACAAGCAGTCTGTCGATCGGTACGTTGGTCCGTCACAATGACCATAGCTATGTACATGCGACCTTGTGCCGAGAAAACGTTTCCAATGGGAAAGCGCATGAACTCGGTACTAATTTTTTTAAATTAATTTATAGGTTTATGACAGTCACATGGTCGTCGTCTCTCTCCCAATTGGCGTATGGCCAAAGAATGCAGACGTGCAGAAAGTGGAAAGTAACAATTGTGTTTTAGCAAAAACAAAAAAATTGGAGTGTTTGCACGCTCTGATTAGGCTCTTTGTTGGTGCTGTAAGTGGTTAGAGGCTTTGTTCGTATAAAGACTTAGCATTATGAGATATGACTCTTTTGAGTTCTTGGTATTATCTAGATTGAACTAAAGTGTTCTGGATAGCGAAAAATATATATACGCATCCCCCCTGTTTTTTAAGGATTTATTTCAGCATTTAATGGTTTCTTAAGTGTGTTTTAATCACCGGAGTAGTAGTAGCGTTCCCGGTATGGACCTAGAGTTTTATCATTTCCAGGGCTATCCTCAGTTTTCGAAATATCAATTCTTCAAAATTATTTCTAGCTTTCTTTATATCGCTAAAAAAGCCACAACAACAACACTAAAACTGTCATAGAAACACCTTTAAGTTTAGCCAAGTATTACTTGAGTCGAAATCGAGTTCTACACTCTACTAAAAATCTTGTTGATTCTAGTGTGGACTACTGTGAAAATTGAGAAAAACAATATTGTTTTTACAAGTGCTATTTTGCTTTCTATGAGGTGTTCGCAACAAAAACAACAGTAGAGTGATGCTTGCTCTTTCGCCATTTACTATTTTTAACAAATAGTTTAAGCATTGTTTTTGATGTAAATAACAATATTTTTCGAATTTCTTTCGTTCAACGAATATACATAACATACACACCAGCATATATTTGTATAAACTTAAATATTTTGCTTTCCGTTGGGTGTAAAATTTAATTGCTTTAGGTTGACAAGTTTGCACTTTTCTGTTTATATGTGTCTACAGCTGTGTTTATCAGTTGTCGCTTTTATATTACAATTATTACGTTTTTAATTGTGCACACTATACATTTATATTTACAGACATATATATGTATATGTACTATATGAAAATATATACGCTGGCTGTATATTATCTACATTTATATTTGAGTGTACATAAGTACATGCTTTTGAAAGGCATTTTGCGGTTTTACTGAGTAATTGAAATATATTTTTGCCACAAGCTATGCATAATTACCAACAATCCAGGTGCTAAGGGCGCTTTGTGGGGTTGGAAAACACTAGGTCTAAGTAATTAGGCGACAAGCGCGATAATTTCAAATTATTCGGTTTGAGTGAAAAGCTACATATGTACATACACACAATGGGGGAGTAAAATATATTTAGTAACCTGAGTTGTGAATATGAATATGTACAAATGCTTGTCAAATGCTTGCATACATAGAAAACTCAAACTGATGACGTTCCAGTCATCAAACGCTTGTGTTTAGATTATACTGAAATGATGGATGTTGGAATTGTTGCTATTATGATAACTCACAGTGCGATAAATGACTCGAAATATTAGTTAGATACAATTTTTTGCATATTCGCACACTTTTACTTGCCTAGCTGCTATAGGCACAATATTTGTCTGCCTGTCGCAATAAACGCAATAATGGAAACTATATCAAATGTATACCTCGTTGTGTAAATTATTTTCAATTAACCAAATACATAGGTAACTGTATAGAATATAAAATAAATACACTAAATAAGCACGTCAATATACAAACACACAAGTATTTTTTTATATAGAACGTTGCAAAGAGTAAGAGTAAGAGTAGCACAACACACAGAAATTCATATATAAAATAAACTGGCAACCGCTGTTGCTGTTGTTGTTGCGATTGTTATTGTCGTCGCGGTGAAAGAATGAATGTTGTTAAACGAAAATACAAAAACAAATAATAAGAATAAAACAAACAAAATATAGCTAAATGTGAATTGTGTTCACCTTCAGGCTGTCTGCGTCTCCGTCTGTGTCTTTCTATCTGTCAGCTGCGAGTGCGATTGCCTCAATGTCCAAGGCGTACGTCGTATGCGTAAAACTGACGCACAGAGTGCGGGTGCGGCGCGGTTGTTGCGGCGACGGCGACAGCTACGACGACTCGGCTCCACAAGTTTTTGTTTTGCTCCACAACTGTTACCTCCACACTATACGATATATGAGATATATGTTTTCGGTGTTCTCGTTAGTAGTACACTTTAATTTTGCTATTACAATATGTTTGTGTTTTGCTGTTGTTGTTGTTGCTAGTGCAACCTTTTAAATGCGCGAATTTCAATTGTTTGCATATGACACGCACAACAAACACCAACGATCACAACTGATTGCCTCCGGACACATAACACAACAACAATCAGAAATGTGTGTAGTATGCTCATATACTAGCAGCAATAATAATAATCATAACAATAATAATGACACTATATGCGAACACGTTTATTTATTTGAATCAATTAACTTTTGCAATTTGTTTTAAACTTTTCGTACTCAAAAATATATGAGCCAACACATCGAATATCTGTATGAAATTAGCTTTACTTGTTGAGTAGCCTCTTTGCGCTTGAATTTTGCAATTAATGCGAGTGTAAAACACAAAAAAACGACACTTTGTCAATTTATTGGTTCAAAAAGATCAAATTTTTGCTGGTTTTATCACACTTGGACACGACGACGAATTACTTGTTGCGCTTCTCCTGCCACTCCAACCGAATCACAAGCCACATATCAACATTTTTTTTAGCAATCGATTGAATGTTGTCCGCATAGCTGGCACACTGCCACACAAGAGCCCCAAGTGTAGCCAAATAATAGCAAATGCAAAATAAACGATAATATCTATTATATTTGTATATGTAGTTATGATAGCACAGCCCGAAGACAATAGAGGAACACAATTTTCTTTCAATTAGTTAATTTAGCAAAAATGCAAATTTCTTGTGACTTAGTTATTTTCTTAATAAATTCATTGTTATTTAGCGAACACCATATGCGCGAATGTCGAACACCAAAATAATACTTGACTGCGACGAACACTGAACGGCGAAAACCACTTGACAATTCACATGCGAAAACACAACAAACGAGCAATGACGAGAAAAGGCAACTGAGCGAATGGCAGCGAAGCAAATGTCAAAAGAGTTCAAGCGAATTGATGTGGGCAAGTGTTGCTCGTCATTCAATTTAGAGGGAATTTTTTAGGCCATTTACGGGTAAAGATAAGAAAATATAATTTTTATCAGTATTTAATTATATTTCATAAATAGGAATATATTTTGAGGTGTTTAAAAAAAAAAAATTTTAGTATTTGGAAGTTTATTTTTTAATAATTGGGTTAGACAATAAAAAAAGTGATGATTGAAATATGTATGCTGCACTATTGTGTTATTATTTCCGCTTAAACGGTACTTTTACATAAAAAATATTGCGGTACCAAAGAAAAAAATAGTATAAATGAGAATCAAATGTAAAAATAAATTTGTTCGGATCCCATTATTTCAAACACAGCTGTCTCGAGAATCGCTATCTTCTTCTTCTTCTTGACTGGCGTAGACACCGCTTACGCGGTTATAGCCGAGTCCAAAACAGCGCGCCACGTATCCCTCCTTCTGGCAGTTTGGCGCCAATTGGTTATACCAAGCGAAGCCAGGTCCCTCTCCACCTGGTCCTTCCATCGGAGTGGAGGTCTCCCTCTTCCTCGACTTCCACCAGCGGGTACTTCATCGAATACTTTCAGAGCTGGAGCACTTTCATCCATTCGAACAACATGACCTAGCCAGCGTAGCCGCTGTTTTTTTATTCGCTGGACTATGTCTATGTCGTCGAATAACACATACAGCTCATCGTTCCATCGTCTGCGGTATTCGCCGTTGCCAATGTTTAAGGGACCATAAATCTTCCGCAAAATTTTTCTCTCGAAAACTCCTAGTGACGTCTCATCGGATGTTGACATCGTCCACGCTTCTGCACCATAAAGTTGGACGGGAATGATGAGAGACTAAAAGGTTAGGTTTGACAGGCTGACATTGTTATTGCTGTTAATGCTGGTTCCCAGGTAGACGAAACTATCTACAACCTCAAAGTTATGACTGTCAACAGTGACGTGGGAGCCAAGACGCGAATGCGCTGACTGCTTGTTTGATGACAGGAGATATTTCGTCTTGTCCTCATTCACCTCCAGACCCATTCGCTTCGCCTCCTTATCCATGCGGGAAAAAGCAGAAAAAACGGCGCGGTTGTTGCTTCCGATGATATCAATATCATCGGCGTACGCCAGGAGCTCTACACTCTTGTAGAAGATTATACATTCTCTATTTAGCTCTGCAGCTCGTATTATTTTCTCCAGCATCAGGTTAAAGAAATCACACGAGAGGGAGTCACCTTGTCTGAAACCTCGTCTGGTATCGAACGGCTCGGAGAGGTCCTTCCCGATCCTGACGGAGCTTTTGGTGTTGCTCAACGTTAGCTTACACAGCCGTATAAGTTTTGCGGGGATACCAAATTCAGACATCGCGGCATAAAGGCAGCTCCTTTTCGTGCTGTCGAAAGCAGCTTTAAAGTCGACAAAGAGATGGTGTGTGTTGATCCTATTTTCACGGGACTTCTCCAAAATTTGGCGCATGGTGAATATCTGGTCTGTTGTTGATTTTCCAGGTCTAAAGCCACACTGATAAGGTCCAATCAGTTTGTTGACGGTGGGCTTTAGTCTTTCACACAATACGCTCGACAGAACCTTATATGCGATGTTGAGGAGGCTTATCCCACGGTAATTGGCGCAAATTGTGGGATCTCCCTTTTTATGGATTGGGCAGAGTACACTGAGATTCCAATCGTCAGGCATGCTTTCTTCCGACCATATTCTGCAAAGAAGCTGATGAATGCACCTTATCAGTTCTTCGCCGCCGTATTTGAATAGTTCTGCCGGTAATCTATCGGCCCCCGCTGCTTTGTTGTTATTCAAGCGGGTAACTACTATTCGGTTTTTTTCATGGTCGGGTAATGGAACATCTGTTCCATCGTGTTCGATTTTGGGATCGGGTTCGCCATCTCCTGGTGTTGTACTCTCACTGCCATTCTGCAGGCTGGAGAAGTGTTCCCTCCACAAACTCAGTATACTCTGGTCATCAATAACTAGATCACCTTTGGGGGTCCTACAGGAGTGTGCTCCGGTCTTGAAACCTTCAGTTAATCGCCGGATCTTTTCGTAAAATTTTCGAGCATTACCCCTGTCGGCCAGCTTGTCAAGCTCTTCATACTCACGCATTTCGGCCTCTTTCTTTTTTTGTCTGCAAATGCGTCTCGCTTCCCTCTTCAGCTCGCTATCATTGCCAGATATTCAGAGAACGCCTGAGTTAAATTAAAAAAAAATTAGAGCCTGAAAATGCTGATTTTATGGAAGTGGGACCTAATGTCAATTTTCTTTACTCTAGACTGCTTTACTGGCCTTACATTACAATTCTTGATCGAACTCGATGCCATTTGATGCTCAAACTTATCTTATCTTCGCATCGAAGGTAAGGAGTCTAAGTTTTTCAATGCAGATCCCCGAACGATAGGATTGGTGCATATACAAGAAAGTTTTATAATTTGCTCGAAATTTCAGTCGAGGCAAGCAAGCAATCGTTTGACGAAGATGCTTCTGAGTGGCGAATCCTCTACCGTCTCTGGAACTCAGCGTCTGATTCGTACTACAGTGATTTTCGGCACCGAATTCTTTGATCTTTAAATGGATTTAGTATTGCTATTCGATCATCTCCCACGAGACAATTTATCCGTAAGAACTCATACTCTTGAGCAGATAAATAATCATCCGATAAATAAAGAGCTATTGTAGTCAAACACAAGTTCATTAGAAAAGTAACAGTCTGAAAATAATAAACAGCATTGACCTTAGCGTAAAAAACAATGAGAGAATATTTCCCCAGAGAGCGAAAGTCATTCGCGTAGAAAAAAGTTCGCTCCATAACAAGTAAGGAAGGGCTAAGTTCGGGTGTAACCGAACATTTTATACTCTCGCAATTTATTTATTTAACTAAATTAATATTATATAATACACAATTTGACCCACATATTCGTTATATATATTGTATAAAGTCCATTGAAAGTTGGAAACATTAATATTAGGTTAGAAGCACCGAGGTCCTCGTGTTCGATATATGGAGCCTTAAAAACCTATGGTCCGATTTCGGCGATTTTTAGAATGGGGCTGCCCCACTATAGACATAGTATTTGTGCGAAGTTCTGCACCGATATCTTCACTAGTGCTTACTTTATATATTGTAATGTAAACGATTCAGATCGTCTGCAAAGTTCTGGTATATAGGAAGTAGGCGTGGTTGTGAAACGATTTGGCCTATTTTCACAACATATGATTAGGATGTTAGGAAACTATTATAAACCAAGTTTCATTGAAATCGGTCGAGTAGTTCCTGAGATATGGTTTTTGTCCCATAAGTGGGCGACGCCACGCCCATTTTCCATTTTGTAAAAAAATCTGAGTGCAGCTTCTATCTGCCATTCCTTATGTGAAATTTAGTGTTTCTGACGTTTTTCGTTAATGAGTTAACCCACTTTTCGTAATTTTCAACCTAACCTTTGTATGGGAGGGGGGCGTGGTTATTATCCGATTACTGTCATTTTTGGAATGTATAAGGAAATGGCTAAAAAAAACGACTGCAGAAAGTTTGGTTTATATAGCTCTATTATTTTGCGAGATATATACAAAAAACTTAGTAGGGGGCGGGGCCACGCCCACCTCCCCAAAAAAATTACATCCACATATGCCCCCTCATAGTGCGATCCTTCATACCAAATTTTATTTCCATAGCTTTATTTATGGCTTAGTTATGGCACTTTATGTGTTTTCGGTTTTCGCCATTTTGTGGGCGTGGCAGTGGTCCGATTTTGCTCATTTTCGAAAGCAACCTTCCTATGGTGGCAAGAAATAAGTATGCCAAGTTTCATCAAGATATCTTAATTTTTACTCAAGTTACAGCTTGCACAGACGGACGGACGGACGGACGGACGGACGGACAGACAGACATTCGGATTTGAACTCCACTCTTCACCCTGATCACTTTGGTATATATAACCCTATATCTAACTCGTTTAGTTTTGGGTGTTACAAACAACCGTTATGTGAACAAAACTATAATACTCTCTTAGCAACTTTGTTGCTAGCAACTTTGTTGCGAGAGTATAATAAACATTTAATAGACTTAAAAGGGAAGAACGCAAGTGCTGCAAAGGACCCAAGTGCTAGAACACACAAACAAACCAGGTGTCGGCTCAAATAAATACATACATACATATACACATATATGATAACACAAACAATCATATCATATTTATGGGCAACAAAACACAATCGAATGCCATTGACTAGGTGACACGGAGGAAGGACAAAGCCCAATGGCATTGAAATACTAATGCATACATATGTATGTATGTATGTGTGTCGCAATATTCCCTGCCAGCCAGGCCTAACCATTTCCCCTCATGTTTCTTCAATTACTAACACCAACGCACACGTTTGGGTTGTTTTGTTTTTGTATTCGTACGTGTGAGGAGAATAGTGGTTAAAAAACTCACAAGAAGCTATGCTGGCCTATGGCAAACTCACCACTTTTTTTACCACTTTTGTGGGTTTAAAAAACTTCGGTTTAACCAGCTTTTTCACCACCTTTGGCTGGCAGGGTTGTTGCACAGGCGCGGCACTCACACCAACAAACAACACAATGAAGAAAGAAGAACATGGAAATTTTGTTTAGACAAAGTTTTTCATAGACTTGGCTAAGGATATGGCTACTTGTGTGTATGTGTGCGTGAACGAACAAAGAAAAGTTAAAGAACAACCATTTACTGTTATGTGTGTGTATGTGTGTGTAAGCGAGTGTGCGGGCTTATTGTGGCAATGCTTGTATCTATGCTTACAACAAACACAGTTGCGGTATTGTTTGTTATACAAAAAAAAACAAAAACCGAGTGCAAATGTGTCTTGTACGTGTTGCGCCAGGGCAATGGCTTTTTAATTGACTAATTGAGGCTTAAACACGGTTGGCTGGCTGGGCGGCTGGCTGACTGGCGTATTGACTTGCCACTTGCTGACTGCTTGTGTGGTTCAAGCGCAAATTGCGAGCTGTATCGCTTGCATGTATGTGTTTACGGCTTTCTATAATCAAATTGCACCTGTGTGTGCAATAAGTAATCATCTGTAAGTTCATTGGTTAATAAAAAAAAATATTGTGGGCGTAAAGAATACCGTATCAATGAAAAAGTCAAGGTTAATTATGATTTGGAGGTTATTAGCGTACACTATTTTCAGGGTGTATATTGCAATACAGGATAATTGCGTAGTTAATGCTCTATACAGCTCAATCGAATAGAGGTCCGCCTTCGAATCTTGAAGCAGTTTTTCTTTGAGACGATATTGAGAACGAAGGGCTGATTTTATTATAGAAGAATGCTTGTTCTGTAAGAAGTTTATATTTTTAAAACTATTTGGAACCAATAACATTTTTTTAATTAAATCATGGCTATGTCTTAATTTCCAAAAAGTACTTCCTTAATTAAAGTACTCAATTAAGTAGCATGACAAATTTTATTTTTAATTCTTCCCTTCATCCATACACTTAAATCTCACAATAAAAATTCGCAGTAAAAGACAACAGAGTAATGATTTAATAACCCTTAACAATTTTCATGGAACAAAGTCATAAATAATACGCACAATTGCACAGACCAAGTCAGTCTTAACTACTTACATACATACTTATAGTACTTACATATAGTATATCTCTAAGTCACAATGTCTTGAGAGAAATGATATTTCTCCAATCGAGAGTGGACAGAAATTTCCTTCGACAAAAAGCACCTGCCAATTGTTAGTGTTGTTGTTTTGTATGCCAACAGGTGACCTTAAGTGCAGTCAGTTTTTATGCTGACTTAACAGCTGGCACATGCAGCAAATTACTGAGTCTACAACTAAATGGAACGGTGTGTACTTTTGTAATTGTGTGTGTGCTTTGAAGAGGGTATAGAGCGTGGTCCGAAAATTGCTGATAAATATTTGAACATAAAACTGAGAAGGAATGGAACTATGTGAGCTTGAGAAATTTAGTGAAATTATTTATTTTACATCATTAACAGGACCGTGACCGTTTTCATCAATTTTCATGAATCATCAATTCTCTTCGGAAATTGATAAAATCATCCTAATTTTTATACTCTCCCAACAAAAGTTGCTCAGAGAGTATTATAATTTTGTCCACATAACGGTTGTTTGTAAGTCAAAAAACTAAACGAGTTAGATATAGGGTTATATATACCAAAGTGATCAGGTTGACGAGACGAGTCAAAATCCGAATGTCTGTCTGTCCGTCCGTCCGTCCGTGCAACCGATAACTTGAGTAAAAATTGAGATATCTTGATGAAACTTGGAACACATGTTCCTTGAGACCGTGCTTTCAAAAATGGGCAAAATCGGACCACTGCCACGCCCACAAAATGGCGAAAACCGAAAACACATAAAGTGCCATAACTAAGCCATAAACAAAGTTATAAAAGTAAAATTTGGAACAAAGAATCGCATTATGAAGGGGCATGTTTGGATGTAATTTTTTTGGGGAAGTGGGCGTGGCCCTTCCTCAAATCGGTTATTTGTATATATCGCAAACCAATAAAGCTATATAAAACAAACTTTCTGCAGTCGGTTCTCTTACGTACCCCACCACACACCATGAAATTAGTTGAAATCGGATAATAACCACGCCCACCTCCCATACAAAGGTTAGGTTGAAACTTACTAAAAGTGGGTTAACTCACTAACGAAAAACGTCAGAAAACTAAATTTCACATAAAAAATGGCAGATTGAAGCTTACACTCAGATTTTTTTACAAAATGGAAAATGGGCGTGGCGTCGCCCACTTATGGGTCAAAAACCATATCTCAGGAACTACTCGACCGATTTCAATGAAATTCGGTATATAAACCCTGATGACACGTGTGGAAAATAGGTGAAATCGGTTCACAACCACGACAACTTCCCATATAACTCATTTTTGAATTCCATCTTATTCCTTCACTTTATAATATATACATAAGAAACTAATGAAGATAGCAAAATAAAACTTTACACAAATATTGTATATGATCTGTGGCATCACTTGTGATAAATTTGTCGAAATCGGACTATAACTTTTCAATGCCCCGGATATCGAATATGAAGAACTCAGTGCCCCATGGCAACTTTTCACCGAAAATTTCGGTAATTCTCTCAGGTATCTTAATTTAATTCAGAGGAAATATTTTTCTTCTAATAGTGTGTCTCTGTACCAGAAAATGTTAAAATCGGGCCATAACTTCCCTTATATATGAATATATGAGAATATCTAATTATAGGATTTTCAAAAATACGATGAGCTTAATAGCTTATAAATCGGTTAATATGTGAAATATATTTATGCCGAATATATGGGTCAAATTGTGTGTTTTCTTAATAAAAATATAGCAATAAATTGCGAGAGTATGAAATGTTCGGTTGCACCCGAACTTAGCCTTTCCTTACTTGTTTATTTTATAGTTTAGTATATATTAACGTCAAGCTTTTCAAAACTTTCTCAAGGTTGTTTTGGTTTTTTTTTGTAACAGAGTAGAGAGGCTAAAGCTATTTTCTTAGGTGCTCATTGCAGGACTATTTTTATACCTCTTATCTAAAATAACCTAACCTAACCGAGCTTACATAGAGTGATTGTAAAGAGAACTTAAGTAAAACTGCTAACCGAGTTATTTAAAAAGAGTTAGGCTTATAATCGCTTAAGCTTCCCCACTCGCTCAACCCTTCTAAAGGTACTATAGCAACAAGCGACTATGCAATACTCGTACAATACAACCATTTTTAGCATTTAATACTCCAAGAAATTTCCTCTCTCAACACAGAACACACACAAGCATGTTTACATGTCCAATAAACAAAGTTCCACATGTGTTTTCTCCACAAGCACACAAACTAAGTAGAAATGCGTCTTTCTTTTGTACCGCGCCAATCGCATTGTCTGTCTGACTGTCTGTTTGTCTGCGCTTTCTTTGTCTAAGCTTCCGTCTGATTGTCTGTACTACTTCGTGTGTGTTTGTTTGCTGCCTTACCCACCTTCATTTTGCCAGCAGAGTTTGTGTCGTTCTTTGCCGCGCCATGACAGTTGATATTCCCTTTGGCCACAACTGACCCTGAGTGTCGAGGACGTCCGCGTGCACGCTATCGCAAAGTCATCAAAACCGCTTGTTGCTATCCACCTTCATGGACTTTAGGGATATTAAAAGTCAACGAAGCATTTATTTGCCAGCACACATTCAGAGTGGATATTATTGTGTGTGTGTTTTCAACTACAAAGATATAAGCAAAGGTGACTAGTAGATGTGAGTACGTTATGGGAAAAGTATTGTTAAATTGTAGATTGTGGAAGCGAGCCAAATAGAACGTCTTTCAGTACTCACAATTAACGATTTCCGAAGCATTTTGTTTAGTGAAGTCTACTGTATACCCTGATAGCATGGTATCAGAGATGTTAAAGATGTGTTAAAAACCCCAACAATACATATATTCTTCATTCCACCACTTTCATTCTAACTGGAATTTTGACTTTACCTCTGAGAGAGAGACAGAGCTCTTGACAAAAGAGGTCCGCAACTTCTTCATTGTAAACCACATACTTTTTCCACTACCTATCTAATCTCAAATTTTCTCACAGGGTCTCTCAGCAAATAGACATAACTATATTGCACTCATAATTATAAGTACACGTGGACTTCGTATAAATACACATTGAAGTTTTAAGTATGATTGGTCTAGAAGGTAGTGCGGTAACAAGGATATGTGGTGGTAGTTGTGCGCAAATTTATGGCATTTAAATACCTATTTATATTAAGCACTAAATGCATGGAAATATAATGAGAAGGGCAAATGAAAAAGGTTATAATTAAATAAAAAATATCTTATTTATAAATGGAAGGTTTGAATATTGTGGTTAATAATATGCTTCCGTCAGCTAATAGACGGAGTTTCACAGTAGAAATGTGTAAATAGACACTTTAAGTGTCAATTAAGACTATTTCTGTAATTAAGCACTTAATTGCAGCCATTTGCACTACATAATAGCTTAATTACTTAATTGTATATAAATTAATTCTTCTTAATTTGCATATACTCGATCTGTTTGGTTCTTAAAAGCTAATTTGAAAAAAGAAACAAAAACATATATTTATTTTAAAAATTACTGATAGAATTCAAGGTTAAATAAACGCCTTGGTTACTCAAAATCATAAATTATTTGCATTGTGTTAGCTAACGGTTGCTTAAAAAACTCGCTTAAATTGTCTGCTGCATAAATGGTTATTGTTATGACTACGAGTACATAGCTAAATAAGTAAAATATTTTTGTTTTTATCCATAAATAAAAAGCGATAATATTCAAAATCCGTGCAAATGCCAATAATTTGATTTACCCAAATTACAATATGAAATTGACAATGTCGCGTCATTTAAATTAAGGCAAATTTTTCAATTTTTGATGCTGCCCAAATACATTTTCAATATTTTACTTTACTTAGTTGATTTCGTACTATAGAGTGGCGACAACATGGCGTATGAGTGATATTTTCAACGCAATTCGTAGGTGTTCACGTGCTTGCAAGTTTACTGCTCGCTAATTATACTATGGTATTATGACAGAAAAGGAATATATAAGCATTTCTAATTTCATATGCCATTCAAAATGTCTTTGAAATAATAAAGGGATATAATAGGTGAACTATAAGTAATCAAAATTGAGAGAACTGATAAATTATCGGTTATATTCCATATTGGGAATTAAGTGTAGCCATGTGAATGTGAGAACAAAAGCTTTATAATTTTGCAGAGAGGTTCGATTTTGATGTCTGAAGTCTGAGATTTCTACTACATAGAATTTAAGTATTATGATAGTGTAACGAAAATGGCACCAGAACAAACTAGAATTGACAATCGAAATCGATAACTTGCCAGATCTATCTAGACATCGATATTAGTAGTTGCCAGAATGTTCGAGTGCCGATGTATCGCTTACAATCGACTATATAAGGGCTGTCGGACTGGCAGCAAGACACAGTTCTGATAAGAGAGTTGTCGAGTGAGGACAATTCTAAGGAGAGAGTTGTCGAGCAAAGTGTAAACAAGTTATAAGTTAGAGTTGTAAAGTAGAGTATTGAGTACTAAAGTGTTAAGTTATAAGGAATTAGAAATAAAGATTAGTGTATAGCCATTAAAGTGTGACTTTTATTTGACAATCCAGTGATCGAACTCAGGGTAGAGTTTTAGAGTAAACGACAGATTTTGGAAATCCGTTACAATTGGTGTCAGAAGTGGGATTGACAAATAAAACAACGTCGGAGATAATGGCTAAGTTAAACGAATTAAGGATACCACAACTCAAAAGGGAGTTGGAACAACGAGGGTTAGCAACGAATGGGTTGAAAGCTGAGTTACAAGCCCGGTTGAGAGAGGCGATGGAGGAAGAAAACATCAACGTGGACGAAATTGTTTTTGAATCGCTGTTAGAGGAATCAACAACGAAAATTGAGGAAAAGGAAGAGATTCCATGTTCATCAGGGGTACTGGACATGAACAAACTTTTGTCTGCAATATCGTCACAGTTCCAGGCGCAGGAGATACGCTTAACAACAAAGTTATCCCAAATATCAGCTCAATTTTCTTCACAGTTAAAAGAGCGGAAGTCGGAAGCGAATGGGATATCTTCACAGCTGGAAAAGCATGAAGAAATTTTATTAACACAGACCGAAGCGAATGATGCGTGTATGTCAAAGCCTTTGGAAGCGCATGGGCAAGTTTTGTCAACACAATTGGAAGTGAATGGGATGTCCTCACAGTCGAGAGAGGAGGAGTCGATGGAGGTGACCTTACAAAGAGAAAAGGCGTCAACACAGCTGGAAGTGCATGGAGAGTGTATATCATCACAGGTTTCGGCACAGGTATTGACACAGTTGAAGGAACAGGAGGTGCATAAATCGACGCAGGTGGTCCCAGAGGAGACAGACGTGTTATGGACAAAAGATTGTGATCTGAAGGAAGAAGACTCTCAACAACATGAACCTCCAGGTGTGAAACGTCCACAGAAAGAAGAAATAGCTGCAGAACGTCCAATCGCAAAGGTACAGTGCAAAAGTTTCAAGTTAGTGGCTGGTTGCTTATATCGAGTGTGGAAAGGCAAAGGAGAATGCTGCTTCCGATCTCTCGTGGTTGTTCGAAACGAAAGATCACCTAAAGTTCGTAACGAGATGCACAAAGGTCCAAGTGAAGGGCACATAAGAATCACGGAAACCTTGGGAAGGTTGAGGAATCAGTTTTGTTGGGTTGGTTGTCGTCAATCAATGGGAGATTGCATTGCAAATGAGGTGTCGAGTTCCAAGAGTCATGGTCAGAGGAAGCAGTACAGTTCGGGAACGCCATTTGAGCAATTTGCCATGGTTGTAGCTGGTCCATTACCTACCAGCAGATCGGGAAACAGAAGTGGTTTGATGGCTAGGATGAAGAAATACCCAATTCTAAGCCAAGAGATTGACGAGATGGTGGACGTAGACATCAAAAGTTGGGAGATGTGCCAGATGAAATGTGTCCGGAAAATATTTGAAGCTGCATCACATCCACGTTCCGATATCATGGTGGAAAGATTCATCCGAAATTTGGAAGAGCATTTTAGAAAGCTGGTGGACAGGTATCGTCACAGATACAGAGGATGTCCATATATCCATGTTCCTGAAATCAACGGCGTAGACCACTGCGAGGATAATTTTTGGTTACTGATTGATTTAAAGTTTAGGATTAATGCCAATGGAGAAAGAAACGCTAAGGAGGACAACAGTGTCCTAGAAGTCGAGATGAAAGGAAGAAATGCTAAGGGTTTGATTCTGGAAGTATGTCTAATCGGGACGATCAGACTTAAGTGGAGGGCAGTGTAACGAAAATGGCACCAGAACAAACTAGAATTGACAATCGAAATCGATAACTTGCCAGATCTATCTAGACATCGATATTAGTAGTTGCCAGAATGTTCGAGTGCCGATGTATCGCTTACAATCGACTATATAAGGGCTGTCGGACTGGCAGCAAGACACAGTTCTGATAAGAGAGTTGTCGAGTGAGGACAATTCTAAGGAGAGAGTTGTCGAGCAAAGTGTAAACAAGTTATAAGTTAGAGTTGTAAAGTAGAGTATTGAGTACTAAAGTGTTAAGTTATAAGGAATTAGAAATAAAGATTAGTGTATAGCCATTAAAGTGTGACTTTTATTTGACAATCCAGTGATCGAACTCAGGGTAGAGTTTTAGAGTAAACGACAGATTTTGGAAATCCGTTACAATAGTTAGATATATGGATGACAGTTGTTTATATTGATGCCACTATAAACTCGAGTTTCTGAATTAAGAGTTAATTAGCTTAATATTTACCTTTATTTCTCAACTTATTGCCCAAACATAATTTAAATATAATTATGTTAGACTTATTTCGTGTTTAAAATTTTCAAAATTTTGAACATGGTAACCATACATATATGTATTCCAATATAATTATATTTTAATATAAAGTGACATGTGTAGCGCTCAAAAAATCTTCGTATTAGATAGATAATAATTTTAATTATTCTAAATCAATTGATCCTGTTTCAATTTCAATATTAGGTTAAATATAGACAACGAAAGTTAGCTGTTGCCTACATTTTGGCGCATTTAACTCTTATTCAGCCAAGTCGTACACCTTAACAGTAAATTAATCAACTTTTTAAACGTAATATCTTATATTTGGTCTCAAGCAATCAAATTAAATAGAACTTCAAGTACTAAAATTTATATTTGTAAAATATTTAAAAATTTCTGTAAAAATAGGAGAGAGTAAACTGTTATTCAGACTAAGAATATTCGTCTAAAGTTACTTTTGTATTTTATTCCAATATTATATTATATATTATTATATACATATAACTTTCGACAAGCTTTTAATATTAATGACCATCTGTTGAAGCTTATTATTACTTTTCTTATCGAAATCTTTCCTGGAAATACTACTCAACTGTGACAAATCTCTGTTAGAGGTTTTTCCACGAAAATCGTATTTGCTATAATATCAATTCTATTATCACCAATAATATTAAATAAGCCACAAATCATATCAAATATTATTTATATGTACTTATCGTTGACTTTATCAAAAGTTAGTTGCCCAAAAATTTCCACCATTGCCTCACGCTAAGACGATTTCGCCCACATTTTCAGAGCAGAAATTTCAAATTAAAGTTGCGCTCCATTTTAGCAGCTTTGAGTTATTGCTTACAAACTAAAAATAAACAGCAAACAAACAAAATGTTTATATTTAATTCTGACGAAAGTGAACAAAGCAGATAAGAAAAGTGCTTAGGCATGTCTAAGACGGATAAGTAGAACATTATGATGAGGGGGGTTCGCAATCAATGTGCGTTGGCGTTGAGGAAATGTAAGGAGTGGCAAAAGCAGCGAATCAAATTCCAAAGGTTTGCGCGCGCCGTTGAGGCATGAAAAGTTTAATTTCCAAAATAGGTTGAAATAGAGCAGAAGGCAAATATTTGACAGACAACAACAACACACACACAAAGTATCTGTAGCGTTTAACGGTGATATTAGCAGCGAGCAAACAAGCAAGTGGGTGTGTATACAAATGGGGTTGCCACACACACACAAACATTTGCTTGAGAGTATAAGTAAATATTATAATAGTTGCGAGTTAAAAGCCTAACAGCTTAAGTCGAAGGTGCAAAGGCATCGGACTTTATGAAATCGAATAGCTGTGCAAGCAATAATACATTGAAATTGTAGCGAATTCGGGGGGTCGAGTGGTTGTATGAAGGATATGTTTGGTGAGTGAAATGAGGTAAATAGAAGCAACAAATTTAATTTTTCAATTTTTCTCCAAAAAATATTTCAAAAAAAATTCGAAAAAAATTATAATAAATTACAGACAAAAATCTCAACTTGAAGCATTTTAATTAAAATTGCTGTACTTAAAAACAATTTGCGCCTTCTCGCCAGCGTGATGGACATCTACACTAAGTGACAATGACAGGCAGGCAGACAGACAAAGTCAGTGGCCGCTGTTGACAGGCGGTGCAAAACAAAAATATCAAATAAATAATAAAAAAAAAAAATAAATAAAAAACTGTGCAAAAAAAGTAAAAGTAAACCCAAACAACAAAACAACTATTTACACATAAATATTTTATTTAACCCACATCAATTCACTTTAGTTTTGCCGAGGCAAAAAGAGTGCCAACAAGGGCAATAACAGCACAGCAAAGTGTAAACATTTAAATGGCAAATACCGTCGAGCGAAAACAAAGCCAACTTAGAAAGCAGCCGTACAAAAAAAACATTTTTGGACAAACAAAAGGCAATTGAAATTAGCATTAAACACACGCACACACGCTTAAAAAATATATTTCTATGTTAGTGTGCGTGTGTGTGTGTTTGTTTTTGAACAGTGTGTCAACAAAAAGGCACACAATTCGTCGCCACAAAGCAAATGTGCCATTAAATGGTGTTGTTCTTTGATTTTCGCACACGGCGACAAAACAAAACAAAAAAAAAAGAAAGAATGAGAATAAATAAAATAAAATAAAATAACAACTAAAAACACTTTGGCAGAAGTAAATAAATATGAATAAAAAATATGTAGGAAAGTAGAGTGTTTAGATTAAAGTACTACCAAAAATGGTTTGATTAGTTTAAGCAAATAGAAATTTAAAGGTTTTAAAGCTTAATTTTGCTCATAAGCTTACTATTCTTCAGCTAAATCTTTGTTATAGCCTTTTCGCACCGGAGTTAATTGATCAATTAAGTTGCCTTTGCTCGATTAAAGCGCTGATTTACATCGTTTTACCATACAAAATAACAATCTTATATTTTTATACTCTCGCAACAAAGTTGCTAGAGAGTATTATAGTTTTGTTCACATAACGGTTGTTTGTAAGTCATAAAACTAAACAAGTTAGATATAGGGTTATATATACCAAAGTGCTTAGGGTGAAGAGTGGAGTTCAAATACTTGGTGCACTTATTTCTTGGCGCCATAGGAAGGTTGCTTTCGAAAATGAGCAAAATTGACCTCTGCCACGCCCACAAAATGGCGAAAACCGAAAACACATAAAGTGCCATAATTAAGCCATAAATAAAGCTATGAAAATAAAATTTGGTATGAAGGATCGCACTGTGAAGGGGCGTATTTGGATGTAATTTTTTTGGGGAGGTGGCGTGGCACCGCCCCAAATAGTTTTTTATACATATCTCGGAAACCAATAGAGCTATATAAACCAAACTTTCTGCAGTCGTTTTTTTTAGCTACTTCCTAACACAGTCCAAAAATGAAAGAAATCGGATCATAACCAGGTTTTTAAAGCCCCATATATCGAACACGACGACCTCGAGGACCTTCTAACCTAATATTATGGTTTCCAACTTTCAATGGACTTTATACATCGTCATATAACGAATATGTGGGTCAAATTGTGTATTATATAATATAAATAAAGTTAAATAAATAAATTGCGAGAGTATAAAATGTTCGGTTACACCCTTCCTTACTTGTTACATTAATTTTTAATCGTTTATAATCGGGTTGAAAATGAAATTCAACTCTGCGTGTTGTAGTCCAAGTTGCAAATTTGGCTGTATTTTTTTATAATATAGCAGTAATGCTACTCGGTGGTAGATGTCGCTGCTGTAAATAATGGTAAAATAGCAATCAACTGACCATTACCAACTTCTTATGAAAAGCAAAAACAAAAATATATAACAGCTGATCGATTATCGAGTAGCCGGAATTGTGAAGAGCAAAAATTGGTTTCTCAATTAAAATTTTAATTAATCAATTAATTCAACTGTGCGAAAAGGCTATTAGTTTCGATTTTGGAATGATATTTTTTTAAATATTGTACAAATAATATTTGCTATTAATATCGGATAGAGTCCAATCATTTTTTTCCATATTGTATTCATATAGCAATCTTTCACACTATTTCCTAACTAGCACATTTTTTCACCATAAATATTGTGGTTTTGAGGTGAAGCGCCATCAATGTTAACTACTTTTATCGCCGATGTTCGAACCGAAACCCGAAATTATAATAAAAATCCTAAATTTGTTTAATAAAAATTTATTGAATAACCGTTTTTAACGATGTCCCCGAGTTTAAATTTGGATTTGTTTGACAGTGGTGGGTGTCTTGGCTAAAATTTCAATATCATATTTGAAAGGTGTTCAAAAAATAACAAAATATACTTCGAAACATCGGTATTTGGAATAGCCTTTGGCGCTTTCAGCGATTGCTCGCATTCTTCTAAAATTACGGCCCTTTAAGCCTCTTAAAGAGGAAAAGGTGTTTTTGGCGATGAAATCACGAACAAGCAACGAAGTGTGAGCCTTTTATAAACGAAACAATTTCGATGAAATGATAAGGGAATCCTTTGAAACTGACTGTTAAAGCTTCATTACAAAGCTATAAGCTCCCTTATGTAGACAACACTCAAAAACACCTTGAAAATTCCATAAAAAGTAGTGAAGGGTAAAAATCTAATAATTATTACCCCTAGTCCCTCTCATTAATGGTTCATAGATAGCGTTAAGAAACAGTAAATTCTTCTTTAAGTTCACTTCATTTTCTGAACTTTGTAAGGATGTAATATTTTGCCATGCTTTTTCTGTTTACTTCAATCGCTATATAAATTCAGTCACAATTTCATTTCATTTCTACATCACCTTTACTGTTTGAAGTTTAGAGTTATCAATCGATTGATGACATTTTTAAACAAAGCAAAAAATTAAAGTTTCAACTAGCACAATTATAGCAGGAGCTACTCTCATATCTCTACTCTCATCGCTGTGGTGCCCAAAAACTCAACAACCAAGGCTCCTACGGTCATTTATCTCAGGTTGGCAATCGCAACCTGCTTGCGGCTGTGTTGACTTTTGCCGTAAACACGAAGCTATACTACCCCCAACTGGTTTTCGCGCCTTTCGCTTGACTTTCAACGCCGTCACCATGTCTACCAGCGCTGCTGCGGCACCCACACTTTGGAAAATGCCTCATTTTGCCTCACTTGAGGCAGTAATTCGAAGCCACTTCATACGCCAAGTCGTAAACACACGTTACACCCGCGCAAACGTGTTGCCATTTCCCCACACACACAGACGCACAGCGAATTTGTTTTTGTTGTAGTGTACTTCGCTGTGTCCGCCAATATGCTGCGGTGCGTCGATTGGTTGCAGTCTCTTACAGCAATTCATTAGCAATCTGTCGCTTTTCAGTTTCAACAACTGCCAACTAAATGAAAACATTGTGTGTACTGGCATACTTTTTTGCGCGCACTGGAAGAGACGACTCTGTGGTGCTTGCTGAAAATAGTCATAAATCTTGCATCTGTTGCATTGCTGGCCTTCATTTGGTCATAATTGTTCAACTCCAACTAACCGGTTGACATTTGAGTTTGCTCTATGTTCTTTGTGTTGTTGTTGCTGTGTGTGGCGTCGTTAGAGCAAATTCAGTTTGGAGTTAGTGATTGTGGCGGCCTTGTCGGTTGGCCAACGGTGGCCAGCTAAGCTTGTTGCTTGGTCGCTTCTACAAACTGTTGTGACAACTTTTTTTATCGCTGACTATGTTGGTATTTTTGTTGTTGTTGCTGTGCGAAGAACACAATCTCAATCAAATGCTGTGCTTATCAGCGAGTGAATATTCCTTGTAGAGTTTTTACAGTTATGTGTGGAGAGAATGAGCATGACTGTAAGCTCAGCGTGTGAAAGCTTTTATCTCGACAGTTTGAAGTGCACTGTAATGATACACTGGTATACAAATATTGATAATTTTAATGGATGGAAAAAATAGAAGAAATTTAAGTAAATTATTAAAATAAAAAAAATGTTTAACCTTATAAGAAGGTTATACTCTTAACGAGTATAAGAAGGGAATCTAATTTGGAGTTGTTGAAGTAAAGAAGAAGGATCTCATTAGTCTCCTCAGTGTTTCAGTAAATTGGGAGAGTTTAAAAATATTTTGCCTTTTAATAGGAGGTACTTGGAAAAACTTGTAGTATGAGCCAATAACTATTTGGAGTTCGCAGGTTACATGAACGGCATACCTTTATCAGCTTAATCCATATTTTTACGACGTAAATGAGAAATGGCCTCTATGTCTCAGAACTCTTAATGTTGCAAAACTCTTGTCCAAACACAATTGAGAAAAGTTTTATATTAGTTGCATGAATGGCGGTGAATGGAAGGGGTCGGGGTAATCCACTTGTTCCCGAAGGAAAGTAGGGAGTGAATTTTAATTCGCTTTGAAATGAAGAGGAATCCTGATTAGATAAAAGTCGTTCCAGATAGCCAATATTCTCAGTTGATCAAGATCTTAACCAAAAAGAGACCAAAATGCCGATAATTAGACTTATAATGAAAACGGACCATTTCTTAAATACTAAATATTCGTTTATATATATTCATGAAAGAATATAATAGAAGCAGAATAGAAGTGTTCGAAAAATAACGAAAATTTCGTTTTAAATATTTTCCATTCGATATTATGAAATTATGACAGCGATTCTACCAATCGTCGAAACACTTCCCAAAATCGATTTCTTGGGACTTTTGACATTTGTCTCTTTCAGCGATTTCTCGTATGCTTGTAAACCGAGGACCGTCGTTAAGGTTCTCCTTATTTTAGGAAATAGGAAAAGTCGTAGGGTGTCATATCTGCCAAATATGGTGGCTGGGACATAGTTACAGTATTGCTTTTGGTCAATAATTGCCGAGCAATAAAAAATAAAGGACATTTGATATTTGTGAACTTTTAGACAATTGAACATTTTCAAATTCCCGATATTTTTTGAACATACATCGCATAGTCATTATTTTAGCAAATCGAGAATTTGGAAAACGAAGTTGGGAATCGATGGACCGATAACATAAATAAAGGGTATTTAATAAAAAATATGAACCAAGTTATAAAGTCCATTCTAGTTCCTTAGGAGATAGTAGAAAAGAGGATAGAGAAATATTGGAGAATATAGGTCGAGACAGATGACGAAAGCAGAAGAAGAATAAGAAGAAGAATAAGAACAAGAAGAAGAATAAAGTTAGAAGAAGTAGAAGCAGAGAAAATGAAGCGAGTTTGAATTGTATCTATAACGTGGTCTTCTGCAGAACTGAAATTTGAAGACTCAACGCTGTGAAATCTTCTACTCAGCCCATATAATAATATCACATAATTTATTCACTTTCACATAAAAGCCTAACCTCAACCTCAACCTAACCTCACTAATCTTTTAATATCAAAATTTATGGACAATTTGGCATTACTAAAACGATTAATATTCAATACCGCAAAAGAGACATATATGCGGATAATAACTGAACACTACACAGCTGTGCATCAAGGACTTTACGGAAAGACCTTCCGACTTTTTTTCTTATCACTACGCACATCGTATAAAACAAAAACATTATATATGCTGATATGAATACTTACAGATGACAACCATGTGACCAACTGTCCCTGCAACAAACCAACACACACACTCACACACCAACAAAGAAATGTGCAGATATTATCGCCTTTCAACAGGCTGTTGCTTCGGTTCAACTTTATCAGTTTTGTTTTGCAGACATGAATGATAGCAGCACAACAACTAGTAACAACAATAATAACAAGCCGTTATGTGCAATATGCCAGGGTTGTTGATGTTGTGAGAGGTCATAAAGGGGGCCAACTGATAAGAAGCAACAGCAAAGCATTCGTGTGCTCTCTTTTATTCTCTCGTTCGCGCTCTGCTCTCAAGAGCTTTCATCTGTTTATTAGTGGAGACTTTGCTGGCGAGCCAAAGCAGCATCACAACAGCTGATTGCTGCTGTTGTTGTTGTACACACTTAGTACTAGTGACGCTACAACAATAATAGCAACAACCTTGTTGGTGGTTTAGAAGCAACAGCATCACTGGAGTCAGAGTGGTTGTTCGACGCGTTGTCAGGCACAGCATCCACATCGGTCCCGTTTTCGGCAACAGCGACGGTCTCGGCAGCCACAAGTTGCCATTTTGGCTGCTGTGCAACAGTAGCAGACGTGTTGCTTACAAGAACGGACGTGGTTAACGGATGAAAACGCAAAGCGATCCGAAATAGTGAAACGCAGCCGGAAGTGTACACAAACGCAAGCACATACACACATAAACACATACATACAGAGAAAACGCAGTGCAACCCAGCTGGGAGGCGCTCAGTTGCCATCAGCAACGTTCTCAGACACATATGTAGATTTGTGTGTACATTTGTTTGTGTGTTTCAACATACATATATACATACATATGTAAATATGTCAAAGTGATTTGAAAGATTGCGGTGCTGAAAGCGATTAAAATTTCGTTTGATAGAATTCTTAATCGAAAATCAAAAATCAAAAATTTAATAAAAGTGAAAAGTTCATGCAGCAACAGTGAAAGTGCGCAGAGAAAGTGAAATAAATGAATTTCGTCTAAATTAGCCAAGGGCTATGTGTTGCTACTTCTTGATCAAATCTAAGCCCGAAAATTTTAATTTCTGCTTTTGACGTGCTATCGACAGCTACCAAAGCAGAAAGAAAAGAAAGTAAGTAAACACAACAACAACAAAAAAGTCAATTATTTCCACAACAACATACGGTAGATGGCGGAAAGTGCGTTTGATTGCTATTAGTGTTGTTGTTGCTGTTGCTATTGCTGCGTGACTGAATGCCAGTAACCCGACGAATTTTCGAAACGTATGGCGTGTTCCGAGGCAAAACCCGTTGCAGCAGCACTCTCCAACCTATATTTACATAGTTACATTTGCTGTTGTTGCTTTCAGCGCTCGGTGTTTTGTGCGTTTTGCCCACAAGCAAACCAGTTCCAATTTCAGTCTGTATAGAAAATCAAATTCTTGCACATGAACACGCGTGTGTGAGTGTGTCTGTGGTGTTGCTTGCTACCTTGGCCTTGCAAGAAGCAGCAACAGCTGAGTTACCATTGCTCACCTGCGCTTGCTGTCGGGTCGATGTTGGCCTGTTGTTGGTATGCATGCGAGTGTTGAAAATTTCGTGACTGTCCCAAACAGAAATGTGACAATTTTGAATTGACAGTGAATAGTCGGGTGTAAGCAAAGCTTGTGAAGGCGACTGGAAGTTGACATAACTCATTAAAAAGTTTATATCAAATGGAAAATAAAAAGCGAAATTATTTTGGTGTAAATAAGAAATAGAAGGCGAAATTACTGAAAGTACGAAAAAGTTGAAAGTTTTGAATGGATATATATATTTTTGGAAATAAAATAAAATAAAATAAAATAAAATAAAATAAAATAAAATAAAATAAAATAAAATAAAATAAAATAAAATAAAATAAAATAAAATAAAATAAAATAAAATAAAATAAAATAAAATAAAATAAAATAAAATAAAATAAAATAAAATAAAATAAAATAAAATAAAATAAAATAAAATAAAATAAAATAAAATAAAATGAAATTAAATTAAATTAAATTAAAATAAATTAAATTAAATTAAATTAAATTTTTTTTAATTAAATAAAATAAAATAAAATAAAATAAAATAAAATAAAATAAAATAAAATAAAATAAAATAAAATAAAATAAAATAAAATAAAATAAAATAAAATATTTTTTTTTTATTATTTTGTGTACTGTCTAAGATGTTCAAATGTTGTTATATGAATATAATTTAGTGTTAAATTTTTTGTATTGTATTTGTATTAAATATTAACTTCACTTGCTGAATCTAAATGTGCAAATAAAAACCAATAAAGATGATTATAAAACGCATGCACTAAGCATGCACTTTTAACTTGATTACTATTTCGTACTCAATACTTCGAGATTAAAGTTAAATTGCGCTGAGCTTGCTAAAATCGAACACGAAATTCATTAAAAGATTGAGAGAGCAAAAATTGAGTCAGCTGAAACAGAAAAAAATAAATTTTGTGAATGATAAACATAAATATGGTTGGTAATAGAAAACTTGTGGTGTTAAAACAAAGGCAACAGTATAATTTCCAGTTAACTCTGCGAACAGTTTCAAGTCGACCATATGGGTATAAATTGTGCAGTGACACCTAGGACTTTAATAAACTTTTACATTACGAGAGTTATGTGATATAAAATAGAATAAAAATAAATAATATTGAAAGTAGGACTAGAACTTTTGGAAACGTTTTTAAATTACTATAAATATCTAACCTTTGACCGTGTTCTTGCAATACGATATTTTATTAGTTTTTGTTATCAAATTTGGTATTTGAAATAAGTGACTGCCTTTCAGTATGGTGAATTGGTAAGATTTTCATCCCTAAAAATATATCTATTTTAATTTGAAAACAACAATTGGTGATTGACAATATTATCCATTAAATGTTTTAAAATTAATTGTTATAGCAAAAATAAATAAATTAGGATAGGTTCCATTATGGCTACTGAGGTTATTTGAATATATCGAACACTAAGTCATTTAAACGACGTAGCTTTTCATACTCGAAATAATAACAGAAATTTGTGGAGGCGATTCATAAGATTTATTGTGACCCTCTGATATTTATATAATGCTAACACGACTATGTTCAAAATTGGGGTCTCTCATCCGAGGCTGTTTTTTCTTTTTCATTTGGGGGTGTTTTTATGTGGTGGGTCCCAAACCCTACGCACAACCGCATAGGCCGGTTTCGCCTTCTCACTTTAGCTCGCCTCCAAACGGATGTCTGTTGGCTACCCAGAGGATACTTGGTCTAAGACCGGAAGTCGTGAGCTGCTTGAGCCACATGTAAAAGAATCGTTCCTGGCCACTCCCAAGTGAATGACAGTCAGAAACTTTCCTCACTTACGTGAACTTCTACATATGACTCCATCCTCCAACAGGTACTACTATGGACTAAGTAGGCAATTGAAAAGTAAAGTCCTCTCTCGACGAACAAAAACCAAACTCTACAAGTCTCTCATCATTCCCGTCCTACTTTACGGTGCAGAAGCGTGGACGATGTCAACATCCGATGAGACGGCACTAGGAGTTTTCGAGAGAAAGGTTTTGCGGAAGATTTATGGTCCCTTAAGAATTGGCAACGGCGAATACCGCAGACGATGGAACGATGAGCTGTATGTGTTATTCGACGACATAGACATAGTCCAGCGAATAAAAAAACAGCGGCTACGCTGGCTAGGACATGTTGTTCGAATGGATGAAGGTGCTCCAGCTCAGAAAGTATTCGATGCAGTACCCGCTGGTGGAAGCAGAGGATGAGGGAGACCTCCACTCCGATGAAAGGACCAGGTGGAGAGGGACCTGGCTTCGCTTGGAATAACCAATTGGCGCCAAACTGCCAGAAGAAGGGATACGTGGCGCGCTGTTTTGGACTCGGCTATAACCGCGTAAGCGGTGTCTACGCCAGTCAAGAAGAAGAAGAAAACGACTATGTTTAGAGTCCATTTCTAGATAAGTCTACTATTATTAACAGGTTCGTATGGACTATACAGAACAAGTTTTATAACACCTCAGAAGCCTCATGAAAGACTGCAAGCCATTCAACGACTTTCTTTTTCGAAAAAGTAGACTCAGCACATATTTTTACAATATTATTAAAAATTCAAAAGGATTAAAGACCTTAAAATTTTGTATATGACAATCACCAGAACTCCTATGAATTCAGCAAGCTGTTGGCAACCGGTTACCATCACACCATGGTGAGCACAGTAATTGCCTCATGTTTTCCGCGAAATTTTATTATATGATCGATGGTTCAGCCTTTGCCTTGACATATTTTTCTAAACAATATTTAATTTTCTCTCTCTTACAACAAAAATTTTTGATATACCCTAATTTAGCAACAATATATCATGATGAATAATTAATGATTCAAAAATTAAAATTTGGTATAGCCCCTAGTTTGTTTCCACTAATTTCTCAAGCGATACTTGCTTAAAGAATTTCATTTGCAAAACTTTATATAACACTGTTCTTATCTTTTTTAATATGATATGAAATGTTACGTATACGCCCAGTTGGTGCTGCATCAAATTAAGCCCAAAATAAATATTAAACCTTCCTGCAAATTTTTTTACCACACAAATTTGTGAAAAGCAAAACCGTTACGTGCTCTAAGCAACATCTTCTCACATTTTTTTCTCGCTTGCAAATCATAAATCTTAATCATGTCCTTTTTCCACTTCCTTCCACAACACACACTTTGACGGGCTGAATATTATTTCATTTGCCGCCAACAAAATGCGGCTCACAAAAACTCATTAAATTACAATTTACACTAAACGCAACATAAAAACGCATAAATGTGACAATGACGGAAAATTTTGCGGAATTTATGTGCACAATTTGTTTAAGTGAAATTGGGTAAACGCTGGGGAATTGCACACACAAGCCAACATTTGTTTGTATGTGTGAATGTGAGGTTTAAAGCGTGCATTTGATTTTCATATAGACAGTAAATACTGCAAATGCCGGATGACAGTCAATTGAAATTGAAATTTAACACATTTTTTTGGGCGAACGACAAAAGCGAGAGAGCGAGAGCAATAACAAAAAGCCGCGCAAAAAACCACAATGCACAAAAGAAATTAAATAAGTATTTATGTATAAGTGCGCATTGTTGTTGTTTTTTCTTGTTTGTTGTTGGAAAAGTGAAACCAAAAAACATTTGTAAATTTGTTGCCGACGGCTGTGGTGGCTGCTGGCGCTTTGCTTTCAAGCGCTGGCGAAGTGGCAGGCATGCATATGCAAGTGTGTGCACCCAAGAACCAAACACAAAAACATGCACACAAGGCACAGCACTAACGGCAATCAAGCGCAAACTTACATTGTTCTGCTTACATTTGCATACTTTAAGGCGCGCATACCCTATATATGCATAAATACTGCGTGTAGTTGTTGTTGGTGAGGCTTGCAGTGAATACTAAATTAGAATATTTGCTTTCCAACACACAGCAACTAAACAATATATGTGGAAATTTGACAACAACAACAAAAAATACATACATATGGTATATCAAGCTTAAAGCAAGCAAAGAAACATATTAACAGCACATGATAATACAATAAAGCAACAAGCAAACAACACAGCACACAATACATGCATATGTGTGTACAGTAACCAAGTAAGCGTGACAAAGGCAACGTCCACGTCTCGTTTGCTGCTAATGTGATTGATGTGCTTTATTGTTGCTGTAACGCTCAGACGTTGCCGGATTTGCGAAACAAAGCATAACAAAGTGAAAAAAGCGACAAAATTTACTTAACAAAAGCAAGAAATTACATAAAGAGTAGGATTTCAGACGCGGAAAAAGATTATCCGCAAAGAAAATGTGTTGAGGAGAATGTGGAAAATCGCATAAAAGGCGCGCATTTCGTTATCAGCTGCAAGGAAGCAGCAGCAGAAAAAATATTACAAGCAACTAAAACTACAACAACAAATACAAAAATATAAAACAACAACAATAAAAAACGCTTCAGCTAACACGCGCCAGTACTTGAGCGAGCAGACTAAAGTTTACTTGAACTGCCGAGGCGGCCAAGCAAAGAAGCAGTGAAAACAACAACAACAAAAGCAAAAAAACAAAAACAAATAATTCAAAATAAAATTACATAATAATCAAATAAGCCGTCATATACACGCTGATATAGGCCGCTGTCTTTCATTTCTTTTTTGACAGCTTGCCAACGGGCAGCGTGTGAGTCCAGTTCCTGTCAACACTCACGCTCGTGAAAAAGGTAGGTGTAGCACTATTTGTTTATGTTTGTATGTGTATGTGTATGTGTATGTAGTTAAATCCTTCTTAGCTCTTTGCTGTTATATTAAAATATCCGCCTTTATTCCCGTTGATTTGTGTTGCTGTTGCTTCAAGCGCTCTTCACATTCTTCATCCTCTTCATGCTCAGCTACTTACATATGCAAATGAGTTTGTTGCCGTTAATATTTAAATCACATTAATACTTTTTTCTTCGAATCGTTGATATTTTTACTTTCCTGTGTTTACTTGTTCTTTTTCTCGTACCCTTGTCTTGTTTGTGTTAACAGGAAATTTTTACTTAAGTAATCATTACATGTAATCCGAAGTCAGTTTTTTTAACACAGGCATTTGAGTGTGAGAGTTTTAAATTATTTTTAGTACAGATTGGATTATACAGCAAATTCTTAAATAAGTAATCATTACATGTAATCTGTCTAGTTATTTGTTGTAAGCATTTGATAGAGAAAAATTTATAATTTTGCTTAGTACAGTATGCGTAAATAGTAGGTTATTTGTTTATATTTAGCATTTGATTTGGATTAGACAGGGATTTATTGTATTTAAGTAATCATTACATGTAATCATTAATCAGTTATTTGATGAAAGTATTCGATGGCCGCGACCGTAGAGATTTTTGTTACACAATGACAATTTTTGGCTTTGCACTTGGATAGAATCAACAATTTCGCTTAAGTAATCATTACACGTAATATTTGAGAATGATAATGCGAGAATCTCTAACGCAGAATACTTTTATTATGGTATGCACAAAAAGTATGGTATTCGATAATTTTTTGGCTTTAGGTTTGGATCAGACAGATAATTTTACTTAAGTATTCATTACATGTAATCCTTAGTCAGTTATTTAATGCAAGTATTTGAGCGTGAGAATCTCGATGTTTAGGTAGTTGCGGTATGAGCTTTATAATATTTAGCTAAGATTTGGGTTAGATAGGAAATTTTTCCTTAAGTAATCATTACTTGTAATCCCCAGTCAGTTAATTGTGTTACGATTTGGGAGTGAGAATTAGTATTAGAGTATTAGTTTCAGCCTCTTACATATTTGTTAGCCTTAATTTCTCATGAGTCAAAACCTTCTTTAAAAAATGAAATTTATTTAGCGAACATCAAAGCATTTTTCCACTACTTTCGAAATTTCGGTGTTTCCACGAAATTCGCACATAATTTAGTATACAGTATAGTAACACTGAAAATATATATGTATTATATGTATATATAGCACATATATTTTCACGAACACAAAATGGTCAACTTTTACTAGTTTCAGCGAACTGATTAAATTTTCAAACATTTTCGTGGTATAACAAAATAATTAAGTGCAAAGTGAATTAGAATGTTCCCTTGGGGCAAAAGTATTTAGCTGCCGGTTACTAGCAGATCCCCCTGCTCGTACGTGTTGAGGTCAGCCGTCGCTAAATGAAGTGTAAAATTTCCTAATTTAATAATTTAGTATGTCAGCAGGTTGTACGACATAAGAACAACAAGAACAAAAGGCGATGTAACACAGGTGTAATTGAGCGATTTCAAAACGAGCCTGAGTGGTATGTGTAGATCACGGTAAACTTGTGTAATTAAATAATAATTAAGACGATGATAATAAAGGTGAGCTGGAATGAGAAATAGAAGGAGGACACTGAATGGGAGTGTTGGAAGAGTATACAGCAGTGCTTATTTGAGTGGATAACTGAATCATTAGAATTATCAAATATAATTAAAAAAATATATTTTTTTTAAATAATTAATAATTTTCGGAAATTATTTAGCGAATTCAACTAGACTAAAAAAATCGAATTATTGTTGTTTTTGCTTGTATAACAGTTTTAAAAACAAAATACCATCACAAAAAGTCTGTACTTAAAGTACAACAACGCAATCCAAGTTTAGCCTTTACATATTCACGCCTGTCCACCCGGGCGTATGAGCGATATTATTTGGTTGATATGCGCGTTAACAATTCAATAAATAAATTATGTGCATATTAAAATATAGCGATAAGAATATTAATTTCAACATTTTTCACATTCCAATCACGAGTTCACGAAAAACATTGTTTTTCCACTCACTTTGTCTAATATATTTTTTATAAACCTTTTTATGAGTTGTTGTTAAAACCTTATAAAAAATTGATGCGCTAAAATTGTTAACACAAAGCTTAATAAAAAGCGTAATATGCATATTAGCAAATGAATAATAAAAGCAGCAATATAATAAGCACATGCCGCACATTTTCACGCTAATCAATGATTCATTGAAAGAGACAGTGTTTGGACATACAGCTTTTAGGCGCGTGGTTACAAAAAAATTTGATGTTTTGTGAGATAAAATTGTTTTATGCATGCCAAATTGTTAGCAAGAAATGCTAATTAAATTCGAAAATATGTCATGAGTCTTTTATATATTTTTTTTTTAAGAAAAAAATTATTTATTTACAGACTGATATGCGTACGTTAGGGTTGGTATTGAACATCGGAATTTATTAATTTTTCATAAATATTGGTAAAAAAAATATTTAATATAAGGCCCTGCTTGTGTAACATAACTTTGAAAGCTTTTATGAATATGGTTCTAAATACTGTCAACTACTATTCGTATATTCCTTGAGTTCAATATTGATTTATGTGTGATATAATTTAACGGCATCTCAAACTCACTGCGTACCGCTGAACGACAAAAAACAAGCTGGTACGATGAGGAGTGCCGTCTCGCAGCGGAGAGAAAACAGACTGCCTACCTCGCAACGTTGCAAACGACCACAACACGTGCGAGATGGGATAGATAGATAGAGCTTGAGAAGCTGGCAGACAGAGGGAATGCTCGAAAATTTTATTAAAAAAATGAAGCGACTTAACGAAGGTTTCAAGTCCGGAGCATCCTCATGTAGAGACCAAGGTGGTAATCTGGTAACCGATGTCCAGGGCATACTGGAATGGCAGTGAGAGTACAACACCAGGAGATGGCGAACACGATCCCCCAATCGATGACGATGGAACAGATGTTCCATTACGCGACCATGAAGAAATTCGAATAGCAATTACCCGCTTGAAGAACAACAAAGCAGCGGGGGCCGATAGATTACCGGCAGAGCTATTCAAATACGGCGGCGAAGAACTGATAAGGTGCTTGCATCAGCTTCTTTGCAGAATATGGTCGGAAGAAAGCATGCCTGACGATTGGAATCTCAGTGTGCTCTGCCCAATCCATAAAAAGGGAGATCCCACAATCTGCGCCAATGACCGTGGGATCAGCCTCCTAAATATCGTATACAAGGTTATATCGAGCGTACTGTGTGAAATACTAAAGCCCACCGTCAACAAACTGATTGGACCTTATCAGTGTGGCTTTAGACCTGGAAAATCGACAACTGACCAGATATTCACCATGCGCCAAATTTTGGAGAAGACCTGTGAAAAGAGGATCGACACTCACCACCTTTTTGTCGATTTTAAAGCTGCTTTCGACAGCACGAAAAGGAGCTGCCTTTACGCCGCGATGTCTGAATTTGGTATCCCTGCAAAACTAATACGGCTATGTAAGTTGACGTTGAGCAACACCAAAAGCTCCGTCATGATTGGGAAGGACCTCTCCGAGCCGTTCGATACCAAACAAGGTTTCAGACAAGGTGACTCACTATCGTGCGACTTCTTTAACTTGATGTTGGAAAAAATAATACGAGCTGCAGAGCTAAATAGAGAAGGTACAATCTTCTACAAGAGTGTACAGCTCCTGGCGTACGCCGATGATATTGATATCATAGGAAGCAACAACCGCGCCGTTTGTTCTGCTTTTTCCCGCATGGATAAGGAGGCGAAGCGAATGGGTCTGGAGGTGAATGAGGACAAGACGAAATATCTCCTGTCATCAAACAAACAGTCAGCGCATTCGCGTCTTGGCTCCCACGTCACTGTTGACAGTCATAACTTCGAGGTCGTAGATAATTTCGTATACCTGGGAACCAGCATCAACAACACGAACAATGTCAGCCTCGAAATCCAGCGCAGAATAACTCTTGCCAACAGGTCCTACTTTGGACCTAGTAGGCAATTGAACAGTAAAGTCCTTTCTCGACGAACCAAAATCAAGCTCTACAAGTCGCTTATCATTCCCGTCCTGCTTTACGGTGCGGAAGCTTGGACGATGTCAACATCAGATGAGACGACACTAGGAGTTTTCGAGAGGAAAATTTTGCGCAAGATTTATGGTCCTCAGAACATTGGCAACGGCGAATACCGCAGACGATGGAACGATGAGCTGTACGAGTTATACGACGACATTGACATAGTTCAGCGAATAAAAAGACAGCGGCTACGCTGGCTAGGTCATGTTGTCCGAATGGACGAAAACACTACAGCCCTGAAAGTGTTCGATGCAGTACCCGCCGGAGGAAGCCGAGGAAGGGGAAGGCCTCCACTCCGTAGGAGGGACCAGGTGGAGAGCGACCTGGTTACACTTGGGATCTCCAACTGGCGCCGAACTACGAAGGAGAGAGAGAGGTGGCGCACTATCGTCGATTCGGCTATAACCGGCTAAACGGTTGCAACGCCAATCACATATGTAAATACATACTTTAATCTCTCTTCTCTGTTTATAAAACTATTTCATCCCCCACTAATGACTTTGTAATCGATAATTTTAAATCTGCAGTCGATAAATTAAAATCGATAATTATTGCTAAAAACTGACTTTCAAAAAAATGTTCACCATATTACTTGCTTGCATTATTCATAAATTCTATAATTTGAAATCTATAATCGATATTATCATTAGGAGAATTCTCTAGAAATAACCCTCGACTGTGATAGATTTCAAGAAAAAAGCTTTTACGCACATCAAACTCATACTGGATAAATGTACGATTATCCGCACAGAAAAAAACGAAATTGTAATCGATATTGAATTAATAAATAATCAAATGCATTTTAACGCTTCATAAATCAAATTAAAAGCTCAAAGCGAACGGAAAGAGCATGCACAAAAAGGACAGCGACATAACGGAAAAATATTAATGGCGTGAAAATGGTATTGAAAAAAGTGTGCAAAATGAATTAATATAAGTTTAGATATGAGTGCTGAAAACAACAACGATAAAAGTATGGAAAACAAGAAAAGAGCAAATTAAAAACGCGCAGTGGAAAAGCAATTAAATTTTATTGCAATTTTCAGCGGGAGCAAACATTTAATTGACATTAATTAAGCTTCCTGTACATGCGTGGGAATATGCTATTAGTTGGACTAGTGCGTGAAGAAGAAGTTGAAGTGTGGAAGAATGATTAAAAAATTGAAATGAGTACAGTTGATTGGATCGCAGGTTGGAAAAACGAACTGTTTGATGCTTGTATGTGTAGGGTGAATATAAATTCAAAGCAATGCGTGCTTGAGCCCGTGTGTGTGGGATTATGGCGACTTGTTGTTGGAGTTTGCACGGCTTTGTTTCTATAAGTTTTTGTTTCTATAAGTTTTAATTATTTTTAATGTGTTTTTATTTTGTAGTCGAAAACGTGCGTTGCAATTTGATTTTTATTAAACAGATAATGCATTTTGGTTTGGGTTAGTGATATGAATGTGATAAACAAAGTTAGGAGTTGCCATATGTTTAAAAAAATATTTTTAAATACAAAATACTAATAAAATAGAACATTAGTAAAAAAAAATTGTTACAAAAAAAATTAATAGAGTTGCCACCTGAACTAAAAAAAAACCAAAACAGTTAATTTTTTTTTCAAAAGTTACAGTTTGCAAAACAAAAAGTTTAAATATTTTACAGTTTAAGTATTAGTGAAAATTTCAACAGCGTTGCCACACTTTTTATTTAATATATTTTAGTATTGATTTAAATACTGATGTAGTTTTGAAATGAGTACTATTTATAAATAATTATTTAAAAATTACGTATATATGTGGTTGCCACCTATTTAAAAAAATACATATTTTTTATTATTTTTTAATAAATATGAAATTCATATGTTGGCAATAATATATAAATATTAAATATAAATTATTTATTATTTAACTCGACAATTTTCATTATTAATAGTGATGCACCTTTCATATTACTGTAAAATATGATTATTGCTCTTCTTATCTCATCCTATGCTCTTCATTTTCTATTTTCAACTTTTCTCTTTTTCAAATTCCATTATTTCTATATTCGACAGTTGATTTATTATTATTATACAGATATTTCATTTTGGCGTAATTTTCATCTATTTTTGGGTAATAATTTGACTTCTACGAATCTGCGAATATTTTTTTCACTTTCAACTTCCTCTTCACGCACATTACCTTAGACATTTCTTTCTAAAATTGATTTTTTTTTCTTTCTATTTTATGTTTACGTGCTCTGCCGTTATTTTCGAGTAATTTAATTACCTTTCGGCTGCTTATCGGAAATGCCAAATACTCAACGGATTTTCACTGTCAATTTTCGTAAGATTTCTAGTCGTAAATTTCAGCATGAAATGTCTATAAAACTTCAACTTTGACATAAATATACTTTTCGCCCTTTTTTGTTGTAGACATATATATGTATGTATATGTATGTATGTATATAGAATCGTAAAACGTGCCTAGTTACTTGGCTACAATTTCAATGTATTTGCATGGCAGCAAGTGCACCCTGTGTTATGGATTTACGCATTACTGTTTTACGACTGATTTTACGGCTGCGAATGTCTGCTGTAGTAACACGCTTTTATTGACAGCTAATGGCGGACTTTGCCGGAATTTTTTATGCTTTTTTGTATATAAATCATAGAAGTGCGAAGTCAGATTTTCCTATATTTTTTCTTAGGAAAATTTAAATACTTTGTATATTTAAGCTTTTAAAGAGTTAGTCTTTACAGCCATAAAAAAATCCATAAAACATTAAAATGACATTGAGTTATCTATTTGTATGTATATACCTTGAGTTTACCTTGAACTTGCATTATTCACTTTTATATTCCTTTTAATACACACATATTTACGCGTATGTCCCTTGCATCCTTTGCACTCGATTGCAATCCTTTTATACTTCCTTTACTTCCCCTTTTCTTCCTTTCATTCCTTCATTCATAAATAACATGTAATCCTTCTACGCCTCCAGCTGTTTTCAATTTATTCAATTTCGTAGTGACAGCAGTCACAGATGAAAATCACTTGTCTGTCAGAGATGACAACAAGCCCACCTGTGGCTCAGCGCGAGTGAAAAAATATAAGAGGCAAGCTGTTGAGAATTCAACAGGAAATACAAAAGAATGGCAGACGCAATGAGAAGAAAATGGTTAAAGAAGAAAAAAGACAGGTGAAATTTTTTTCTTTGAGTGTGTTGTTCGTATTGAACGAAAGTGTTTCCTTTAAAATGTTGTAGGCAGGTATTCGTAGGTGGACAGTGAGTTTCTTATGAATGACGGCTCTTTTCGTGGAACCATGTAATAATAATTGTAAGAGTTGAGTTTATTTATTTTTGTATTCGTTATTTCTAAAGTCTAAGAATGAGTAATTAATATCAAGAACATGAACATGATACATGTTTTTTTCTGTCAAGATCACTTTTTTGCGTCCAAGTGTAACGAGAATAGATCTTGCCTACATTGAACCAAACTATGATATTCTGACTAATATTTTATCCCATAACTTAATCCAACTAACTGCGAGTTCTTTAGAGGCTTCTTTCAAAAATGTACATATAAGAAATTTGAGAGAATAAATCAAGGTGTCAAATCATTATTCAGACGTAAAAAATAATGTTGATCTATTTTGTAATCATGCCATTGGATTAGCACATTTAAGTTCCATTTCATAATCATAGCTTTCTCAAATTGACTATTATTATTATTGTCGAGAAAAGTGGAACTTGCAAATACCATTATTTTCCAGTTGAGGTAGTACTGAGATAAAGCTTTGAAGATTTTAGAGAAAAGTTAATTTTTCTTTTTGTTGTAGCGACTCTAATTGACTCTCATGTATATGTTTATTGAGTGTTTGCCTCATATTCCTAAATATTTTTTGAGTTTATATCTATCTAATCCAAATTATTTCAGTCCCCGCTTTGACTTTATAACACCACTTCTCTTTATCTATGTCATTTCATCTCACAAATATGTTTCTTCAATCAATATTTACTCAAGTGTTATTAAAAAGCAATAGTCGAATTCTGTTCCCCTTCTCTTTGTCTTCGCCTTCTTCTTGTTATACGCCCTCTTCTTTTTTAATTAGTGTTCTAAAAGTCAACGCGATTGACTACAGAGCTGATTATAATTAACCAAGAGAGATAGTCAAAGAGACAAAACGCTAATTGATAAGTGAAAAAACTGATTAAAGTAATAAAATTAAATATTTTTTGGCTGAACTTCAAATGAAAGAGTTTTATTGGGCAGTCAAGTGTTTGAGTGAGTATTATTTGAAAAAAATACAATAAGTGCTTGCTTAAAATAAAAAAAAATATTTTATGAATAGAGTGAGAGTTGATTTTTAGTGATTGAAATGATTTTAGTAAGACACAAGTGTGCTTATGAAAGTAAAATCAAATGAAGTGGATTTTTAGATTTGTGATAAAGGGTGAAATCAAAAGCTGATTAAAGTGAAGAATGAACCCTAAAGAGGCTAAAAAAATATTTAGAACTTTCAAAAATTAGCTGAAAGATTATCCATTTCCATTGATACCACATTTGATTAGATAATTGGCAAAAATCAAATAATCGTACCTCATTTAACACTCTTCCCATTTCGGCTGGCATTTATTAATAAATATCAATTTCACCTAATAAAATTGTAAATATTTGCTTTTCAAACCGCAGCATTTTTGTGGTTAAAATGTATATAGACACATAAGCATCGACTATTGCAATTTCAATAGAAATAAATTTCCGATTTTATGAGTTTTGCCGTCGTGATAATTCGCATAAATAACTAAATAAATGAAATTGACGCACAAAAAATAGAGTGATGAAATCGTCTAGCACACATATGCTGTATTTACTTGTCAGCTGGTGTGAAATTTCTAGGAGGCCTTGCCAGCTGGGCGCCATTGTCGTAGATAGTTTCTAGAATGTTTGAGAAACTTCGTAACACCCAAGGATTTCCCCCACAAATACACTCAAATGTTACTCGAAAGTATTTGCTTTGTTAAAAGCTGAGCGGTGGCATATTGTGTGCAAGTCCCAAGCTGCTTTGCAACTAGTTGCTTATGTTGCATTTCCACAAAGTTATAGAAGCGTCTCGCAGGCGATAAAATGCAGTACAGCGGATTTAAGTCATCTGGGTATATACATATATGTGAGCAAAACAAACAGCGCCGATGAAAATGGATACGCTACCATAATTAAGACGCTCAATCTAAATAATATTTGAAAGAGGATTGCTTAATAAGCAAGAGAAATTTATATGTTATTCGTTAATGTGCAAAATTTGAGTAAGTCTGAAATAGTTTTTTAATTTATTCAGCTACATTAGTGTTAATATACACAAAATTAGCAATTTTCTAATTGACTAAATTAGGTGGTTATGTTAATTGCCTTATAAACAATTATCTTAATGGAGCAAATAAAATTTTAAATATAACTTTTATATATAATTAGGTAATTTAGTAAGTAACAACTGATCTTGACTCTCTTATCTTATCTTTCTTATCATATCTATTAAGCATATAATTATCGTTTTAATGAATATAAATTAATATTTTACTTCTAAAAAATACTTTGAAATCAAAATCGAATACTCTAAACATGATTGTAATGAAAATATCACTTTAATGTTGTAATTAGTAATAACTTGTGCAGTTATGGTTTATTTTTTCTATGTTAAATTGAGCTCAATTAATATTTAATTGAGTACAAGCTGACTAATTATTCAATTAGCTCCGAGTGTGAACATAATTTTATCGTTTTTGAGTTGGACAACCTCTTAGTTAGTCAGCAATGGGAAATATTAATGGTTTAATTCTTCTTCTTCTTGACTGGCGTAGACACCGCTTACGCGGTTATAGCCGAGTCCAAAACAGCGCGCCACGCATCCCTCCTTCTGGCAGTTTGGCGCCAATTGGTTATTCCAAGCGAAGCCAGGTCCCTCTCCACCTGGTCCTTCCATCGGAGTGGAGGTCTCCCTCTTCCTCTGCTTCCGCCAGCGGGTACTGCATCGAATACTTTCAGAGCTGGAGCACTTTCATCCATTCGGACAACATGACCTAGCCAGCGTAGCCGCTGTTTTTTTATTCGCTGGACTATGTCTATGTCGTCGAATAACACATACAGCTCATCGTTCCATCGTCTGCGGTATTCGCCGTTGCCAATTCTTAAGGGACCATAAATCTTCCGCAAAACCTTTCTCTCGAAAACTCCTAGTGCCGTCTCATCGGATGTTGACATCGTCCACGCTTCTGCACCGTAAAGTAGGACGGGAATGATGAGAGACTTGTAGAGTTTGGTTTTTGTTCGTCGAGAGAGGACTTTACTTTTCAATTGCCTACTTAGTCCATAGTAGCACCTGTTGGCAAGAGTGATTCTGCGTTGGATTTCCAGGCTGACATTGTTATTGGTGTTAATGCTGGTTCCCAGGTAGACGAAATTATCTACAACTTCAAAGTTATGACTGTCAACAGTGACGTGGGAGCCAAGACGCGAATGCGCTGACTGTTTGTTTGACGACAGGAGATATTTCGTCTTGTCCTCGTTCACCACCAGACCCATACGCTTCGCTTCCTTATCCAGTCTGGAGAAAGCAGAACTAACGGCGCGGGTGTTGTTTCCGATGATATCGATATCATCGGCGTACGCCAGTAGCTGTACACTCTTATAAAAGATTGTACCTTCTCGATTTAGCTCTGCAGCTCGTATTATTTTCTCCAGCATCAGGTTAAAGAAATCACACGAGAGTGAGTCACCTTGTCTGAAACCTCGTCTGGTATCGAACGGCTCGGAGAGGTCCTTCCCGATCCTGACGGAGCTTTTGGTGTTGCTCAACGTCAGCTTACACAGCCGTATTAGTTTTGCGGGGATACCAAATTCAGACATCGCGGCATAAAGGCAGCTCCTTTTCGTGCTGTCGAAAGCAGCTTTAAAGTCGACAAAGAGATGGTGTGTGTCGATCCTATTTTCACGGGTCTTCTCCAAAATTTGGCGCATGGTGAATATCTGGTCTGTTGTTGATTTTCCAGGTCTAAAGCCACACTGATAAGGTCCAATCAGTTTGTTGACGGTGGGCTTTAGTCTTTCACACAATACACACTTTAATTAATTACTAATTGACTTAATTAAGCAGTATTAGATTATTATTTATCAAAAATCATAAAATCTTAATTATCATAAAAATTTAAACAATTGTGTAAATACAATTATCCAGCATTGGTGTCAAATATATTCGTACAAAACTATAGACTTTCAGTATTGAACCTTGATTTATTTGGAGAAATTAATACATTTCTCTGCCAGTGGTAAATTTTCATTCAAAAGTTCCTTGATTCTTTCTGCTACTCTACCATATATTTATTTTACACAATTACATAAAATATTCGATAATAATGAATGAGAATTGATATTCCGCAAATATAGAATCGATACATATTAGTACTGTATTCTGTATAATACAAATGCCCAATCACTTTGGACAAAATGCAAACGATGAGTACTGCAAATAAACCCATAAATTGTGAACTCATGCAAACAGACAAACAAATGCAAATCGAAATGAGAACAAAGTACAGAAAACAAAAATATTTTTTTTTATTTCAAATATATATAAACTAAAATTTCAAACATTAAGCTCGAAATGAAAAGCAATGACAAACAAAAACGCGTGGCAATGCCGGCAACTGAGCAGCGGCGCTGGTAATGGAAGCGTAAACAAAATTCGTTGTGAATGATCAGATGGCCAGATGTGCGCGAAAGCGCGATTAAATGGAAAAGTAGGAAATGCGGAACAGACGCAAGCGATAAATTGGTGAACAGCATTTGTCCATACAAATATATTATATGGATGAATTTAGAGAGCAATTGTTTTTATTTGCACTATATTCATACTATTTATTATATTTCTAATTTATATTTGATTAAAAATACACATTTGCGTCAACAGTAGGCTTTGGAAAAGTTGTTATATAAACAAAGTTTTAGGTGAATCTAATTAATTGGTGTAGGTGTAGGTGCTTTATTATGCCTATTTCCTGTTTAACGTATGTATATACTCTGTGCTAGATTGTTTTGTGCTATTAGCCTAAATGTATGCTAATTTGTATATCACCGCTCCAAAATGTAGGCAACAATTTCAACTTGTTAGAGATTTAGTGAGTTTTAGCTATGGAAATATGATATTAATATTAAATAAAAAACTCTTGTTGCTACTATTATATACACAGAAATACAAGAGGAAAAATTCCACAAAAAATTTATCGATATTGGCGTTATCGGTGGCGCACATCACATAGCTGCAATTCATGCTTGTTTCGGGGCAGCTAACGATTTGTTTTTGAAATGTTTTCGCAATGGACTTTTCCAGTAACTAAAAAAAGCATACAAAAAACAACAACAAAAATAATCAAAAAATAAGAAAAATGAGTTTATAAATACAGTAGCTATCTATAGTACACCAGCACTCACACCAGTAAGCACACAAGTAAGCTAAATACTTATACATATGTATTATATGCATGCAAACGCATTTAGAGATAAACAATTTTGTAAACAAAGTTGCGCGCGCTTTTCACATCTGTTTACCGCTAGACTGTATATAGTACAATATATAAATTATTTCTTCATTCTTATTTTCAGTTTGTAAATTTTTTCGATTTTTTTTGCTGTTCGTTGCCAGTGCTGCTGATAACGTCATCGTTTCAATTTAGTGTGCGCTGCATTCGACGCTCAACACAGACACTTTTTATTGGTTTGTTTGCGGTACCAATATATGTAGCGTAGCACATAGCTATATGTTCAATATAATACAAAAAATAATCTTCAAAAAATATTCAGTCATGTGTAATGATTTCGCTCTCTTGTTCTTCTTGTGCTGTTAATGCTTTTTTATATTTTTATTATCGTTGAACGGCCGCTGAGTTTCTAATAATAAATATTTCCGTTTGTTTGCTGTGACTTGGGGCACGCTCTGAGCTTTAGTTTTTTGTTTCAACTGTGGCATACGTCATCAAAGTTGCTAAAGTAAACAAAAAAGTAAAAGTGATATTGTTTCATATACTCTACTTATCATTTACAATTACCAAAGAACAACAATGATTAATAATATGAAGCACATGTATGTATATACATCCGTATATAGATTCGGAAATATTCTATATGTTTTTGTCTTTTGGGAAATCTGCCTCAAACGGCTGAGGGCATGCGTTTATGAGCCTGCACAATTGCTTTGTTGATTTGTTATGGACTTTCTCATTTTTTAATGATTTGGTTGGCTTTGAAATGTGCTAGTTTTCAAAATTTTATAGCAAATATTTTTCTTTATGGCATAGTTTAATATTTGTGACCTCGATTTAGTTTTTTTTATTAAAAATATTTTTTTGTTTTATTTATGTATGCAACATTATGGAACATCATGTTTGCCTGCACAAAGTCTGCTGACCCATTTCGCGTGAAATAAACATTAAACGAGTAAGGAAGGGCTAAGTTCGGGTGTAACCGAACATTTTATACTCTCGCAATTTATTTATTTAACTTTATTTATATTATATAATACACAATTTGACCCACATATTCGTCATATATATTGTATAAAGTCCATTGAAAGTTGGAAACCATAATATTAGGTTAGAAGCACCGAGGTCCTCGTGTTCGATATATGGGGCCTTAAAAACCTATGGTCCGATTTCGGCGATTTTTAGAATGGGGCTGCCACACTATAAACATTTGTGCAAAGTTCTGCACCGATATCTTCACTAGTGCTTACTTTATATATTGTAAAGTAAACGATTCAGATCGTCTTCAAATTTCTGGTATTAAGGAAGTAGGCATGGTTGTGAAGCGATTTGGCCTATTTTCCCAACATATCATTGGGATGTAAGGAAACTATTACAAACCAAGATTCATTGAAATCGGTCGAGTAGTTCCTGAGATATGGTTTTGACCCATAAGTGGGCGACGCCACGCCCATTTTCCATTTTGTAAAAAAATCTGAGTGCAGCTTGCATCTGCCATTTCTTATGTGAAATTTAGTGTTTCTGACGTTTTTCGTTAGTGAGTTAACCCACTTTTAGTAATTTTCAACCTAACCTTTGCATGGAGGTGGGCGTGGTTATTATCTGATTTCTTTCATTTTTGGACTGTATTAAGAAGTGGCTAAAAAAAACGACTGCAGAAAGTTTGGTTTATATAGCTTAATTGGTTTCCGAGATATGTACAAAAAACCTATTTGGGGGCGGTGCCACGCCCACCAAATTTTATTTCCATAGCTTTATTTATGGCTTAGTTATGGCACTTTATGTGTTTTCGGTTTTCGCCATTTTGTGGGCGTGGCAGTGGTCCGATTTTGCTCATTTTCGAAAGCAACCTTTCTATGGTGCCAAGAAATAAGTATGCCAAGTTTCATCAAGATATCTTAACGAAGTGAGGAACTTGTTCACAGTCTTTATTTTATTTAAAGTAGACCTAAGGTTATGCTTCGGTCCAAAATGTCATTTTTATTAAAATAATAATGTTATAATAATTTGTTTATAACCGAGAATATGGAGAATATCAAATTACACTCGCTCGGCTCGATTGAATATACGTTGTGAGAGTCTTTAATTACGATCCGATATCGCAAATACCTCGATCGTTTAACTGCGAGGTATACATGACTTAGTCACCTGATCAACCAGAATCATTACTTTTTTAACAAGATTTTTAATTGAAAAAAATTAATGAACTAACAACAAGAGAACCTTTTAAATGACATTATTAGAAGAAACCGTATCGTTGTAAGCACCTTAACCTCACTTTTGATACATTCATCTACATCAGTTATCACATACAGTCATTTGAAGTCCATGCAACAAATTGAGACTTTCAATTAATGCAGCTTTCAAAACCATTTTAAGCTTTATGGCAGCTCACACAGTGATAAAAACAAATAAAATAACCAAATAAATGCGAAAATTGACCTTAGGCCATTCGTTTCAGAAATGCACTTATATGTAAATGAACTACTATCGACAGTCCATTATTTATAACATCATGCGGAAATTAATTCCTTTGCCATTTATGTAAATATTTTGGCATTTCAATCCTGCACTGTTCCTTCCTTAAATAAGCGTGCTAACGCTCATTGCTTTCGCCTGAAAATCATTTTCGTTTTATATATTTATTATACGCGTGTGTAATAAATGTGCGTGCTAACGGATATTCACCATTAAATTAAAATCACTGCGAATGCTCATTTCGCTTCAAAATAAAATATCCGAAACTAAATTGCAACAAGCTAAATATTTATTTTAACTTCATTGAATGCAATTTTGCAACAAAGCCATAATAATTTTCAAATTAATACTATAAAATAAATAAGTAAACATTTTAGTAAAAATTGGCAGTGAATTAATGAGGTTGCGAGTGTAGCCAGGTGTGATTGAAAATCAAAAAAAAATTAAATAATGAATTTGTGTTGAATGATTGATGAGTTTATATGCAGAGCTTGGATACAGGGTTGCCAAATGTAATGAAAATATTAAAGCTAATTGAAAATATAAATTTTATTATTTTTTATTGTTGCATAAAAATGTTATATGTTTCATTGAAAAAAAAAGTTAACAATTTTTTTTAAATTATTATTTTTTTATTTTTTTAATAACTTTTTTTTCTGAAAAAAATTTGTTTTTATATTTTTGTTGTTTTATTTTTTATATTTTTATCCACAACAATTTTGTTTCATATTATTTTTAATAATTAAAATATTTTTTTTTTTAATTTTTATTATTTTTTTCATTTAAAATTTCTTAAATAAAGTTTTTAGCATGAATTAATTTGCATTTTTGCTATTTTTAACTTATTTTTAAAACCATTTTTTATATTTTTTCCATGACAATTTGTTTAATATTTTTTTTTAAATTACATTAAATATTTTTCAAAACAATTTTTTTAATAATATTTTTAAATAAATGTTTTTTTATATTTTTTTTTTTTTCATAATATATTTTTTTTCCATAACAATTTTGTTTAATATTTTTTTAATAATCACATTTTTTTTCAAAATAATTTTTTTAATAATATTTTTAAATGAATGTGTTTTTTTGTAATTTTTTTCATAATAATTTTTTTTATGTTTTCCATAACAATTTTGTTTAATATTTTTTTAAATAATTAAAAAAATTTCCAAAACATTTTTTGTTTTATTTCTTTATATTTTTTTCCATGACAATTTTGTTCAATATTTTTTTAAGTAATTAAAAATTTTTCCACAACTTTTTTTATTTTTTTTTATATTTTTTCCATGACAATTTTGTTTAATATATATTTTTTTAAATTACATTAAATAATTTTTCAAAACAATTTTTTTAATAATATTTTTAAATAAATGTTTTTTTTTTAAATTTTTTTTTAATAATTTTTTAATAATTAAAATTTTTTTTCAAAACCTTTTTTTTTTATTTTTGTTTAATATATAAGCATTTTTTTCGATTTTTTCTTTTCATGACAATATTTTTTTAATAATTGTATTTTTTTTTCAAAACAATTTTTTAATATTTTTTTTTTAAATTTTTTTATTAATATTTCAACCATGAATTAGTAATTTACATATTTGCATTGTATTAGTTTCGTAAATTTTCCATCTGCAAATTATTTGCTTTTATCATTGCCAATTACTGAAGGCCACACGCGGTGAAATAAGTTTCTTGCCCCGAAACGCTTTTGCAACTTCCGTTGTTTCATGCTGTCAATATGTCGAATGTAATTTGCTTTTAGAGCAAATAATTTCGCTCCACACTTTTGACAGTTTGAGTGCGGTTCACTTTTCAGTTGTTGTTGTTGTTTTTGTGCCAAAATCCCACATATTTTTGCGATTTGGCTGCTAATCAAAGGCATATCCGCCAGCATCCAACTACGGATGTAGAGAGACATGTGTCTGTGTGTTTAAAACAGAAAAAAATCCTTTTTATTTGTTGGCTTTCGGGAAAAAGGTCGCACACGCTCGAAAATGTCAAAATTGCGTGCAGCTTATAAAATGGGCTAAAAGTCTATTTTTATTGTACACGAAATGCTTTCAGGCTAAATAGCTGTGTGGCTACGCAGCGTAAAGAAGGTCAAAATTCAATTTGCATGTGTGCAGCGAGGCATTAAACAAGTACCACATAAAAATAAATAGCGTTAATATATCTACAGTAATCAGCATATATTATAACGGTATTAAAAAATTGCATGAAATTAATATTTTTTTGTCTACCAAAAATTTTATGAAAACAAACCATTGTTGCTGGCAGCCTTAACTGCCTTTAAATGTTGCAGCAAATTACTTTAATGGCATTTGTTTTAACTTCGCATTCGGCAATTTGCACTATTTGGCCTGGTCTGCGGTTGCGGTTTGCCACAGTACGCGCTTGACTTTGGCGTAGCCGCGTGCGCAGCCAAACTTTGGCTCATTAACTATATGCTTGGTGATCTTACCAAAACCAAAGCGAAAGTTTAGTGTTTGAACTGCGGCTGAAAGAGACAAAGAGAGTGAGATTGCCAGATAGCAAGTATGCCGCAAAGCAAATGGGAATTTGGCAAACGAAACTTGCAAAGCGCTTAAGTGCTGCTGGTGAAGAAATCAATTAGCGAAATTGTTGCGGCAACCACCCGGTCGTATGAGTAACGCGCGTTTTAGCTAATTGGCAGCGAGTGTGTTATTGACACCACCAGCGTATTTCGCATTCCCAGCTGCAGTGCGTGTTTGCCTGCGAATTTCGCAAAAGCCAATTGCAATCGATGTTAATTGGAAATAAAAGTTTTTTTTTGGCGAAAATCTGCTGTTACTTAGCTACTTATGGTGATTAAGTAATTGAGATGAGTTAATTTTGTGTTGCCAGTTTATGTTTGTGCAATTTAGTGTTATTGGTGTGTGGGAGTGCAACAATATTTATGCAAATATCAGAACTAAGAATAATGGAAAAAATATTGAATTTTTGTAATTTATTGTAATTTACCCCTAAAAGTAGGCTTTTATAACTTGAAACTTTAAATTCAAGTCTTGAAAATATTGAAGTATACTTTTAAAATATTTCCGCTTTTTGCTGCTCATAACTCTGACAACTTGAAAATCATTTTTCATCCACACTCTGACAATCGTTAAGCGCATCAGACACCCCGGAGTTTTAATATTTAAAGGCAGTCAGTCGAAAAAAAGCATCGTCAGCAATAAATCAAGTCGAAACTGCAAATTAATCATTAATAAAATATTTTGTCTCTCAAATGTACAGTTGTATGTCCGGCGATGCCGCAACTGCCATTACTATGATGAATAATGACGTGTCATTTTATATCCCTTCAATTTTATTGAGTTGACAAGTTGGTAGTGTATTTGTGGCAACTGCTGTTGAGAAGACTATTGAATTTTTTTGAATATTTTTTGTTACGATTTTACTGTTAAAATTCTTATATTTTTAGCAAAGTTTATATATAAAATTTTAGTTAATATTTTATTTAAAAACTCATTTATTTTCTATTTAAATTGTAATTTAATTTTTCACTTTAAATTTTATTCAAAATGTGGCAGTTCACGAATTCACTTCGTTGTTTTTGAATGAGAATTTCATTTAGTTTTTGGTTTTTGCAAAATTATCTCGAGTAATTTCCAGCCAGATGTGCATTCATAAAAGTTTTGCGCTGCTTCTCTTGTCACAGCTTAACTTATTTCACTGATGTCACAGCAGAAGTGAGCCACATCTGCGCTTACTCATCTCATATGTGTCGACATGAGTGTTGCACTCATTTTCTATATGAATGATTGTTCATATACTCATATGTAGCAGCTTGAACTTTGTTAATTTTGGTACACTTAATTTTATATTCTACAAACGAAAAATATATATATTTTTTTGCTTTGAAGTCAAAATAAAACCTTTTGCTTTTGCTCAACAATATTTCTATACCATAAAAAAAAAAAATTAACAAAAGTTTCCCATTGATTTATTCTAAATATAAAGTCCTCAAAATAAAATAATTTATTTTATCTTGCACAAGATCTGATTTGTTTTCAAAAGCTTGCTGAATTAACTTATGATTTTTTTTAAATAAATGTAATTTAAATAGTTTTTTTCGAGGTAGTAGAAACGAACTATCATGGTCAATTTGGTGTCACTAAATTTGGCATACTGTAAACCGGGCACTAGTCTGTGTTTTTCTCAAAATTTTGTTAAATCGCTTCTTTTCATAGTATTTACGCACCTCATTTATATTTTCCCATATTATCTATTTTGACACATTCAATTGCACGTTTTGACAGCACGTAGGACACATCGTAAAAATAAATATAAAATAAGAATACAAAAAATCAAAGATTTTAAATTTCAACGCATAAAAAAGTGCTTGTCTGTATGTGTGTTCAAACCTTGCTCGCCATATCACACAACTTGTTTACGCGCCACCTGTCTTTTGCGAAACGTCTGCTCGATTTGTCTGACAATTTGCTCAAAGAGAACATAAAATAAAATTAAAGATAAATAAGGTAATAATAATAATAAAAATAAATGAAGCATAACGGACTGACATGTGTCCGTCAGTTTGAGTAGAGGTTATGTTTGGTAAATATGTATTTATAGAAGTTTGCTTGGCTATAAGCAACTGTGGGAATGTGTTGAGAGAATTGAACGAAAATGATTTTTTTGGAGTGAGTTATGAAATTTTAAAATTTATTTTTAGACTTTAAAGCACATAAAAGTTGAATATATTTGGGTTCTATCAAAGTATCTGACTCAAGTTTTTTCCATTATGACTTACATATGAAAATAACTGAGTCAAATGTGATTTCTACATGATATTCGGTTTCTAAAATAATTGTTTAGTATATCTAAGGACCGGATTAGTCAAAAACGTCTTTGACTAATAAGACATAAAAACATATTATGCTCTGACCCACACCAAGCGAACATGCGTTTTTGTCTTGTCTTGTTCAATATGGGTTATCACATATGAAGCTATGATCAGTTGTCGTATCAGACAAGAAAAGACGTCGTGACTAAGCCTGTGTGGGTTGAGCGTATATATAGATAAGTTTCACTCAAACCACAAGCTGTGAGCGCCATCTACCTACGCTTCCAAGCAACTTTAACCTAGACTTTCAAGATCAAATAGAAAATCTTCCATTTAATCTAATCAATTTGTATATCCTTGAAGATATCATCACCCTTTAAAGTAAAGAAAAAGCAACAAACACAATGACTAATTCAAAGTGCTCATGACCAGCTTGATTTACGCCACTTAAGTATTCCTTTCCGGCTGTCACTAAACACATCAGTAAACTAATAAATTGTGCATAAACACTGGGTAAATCGTCATTTAGTGGAACCGGCGGTGATAGACGAGAGAATTGCGTTACCTGATTTACATAGAAACATACCTACATACGCAGCTTGTTGAAACAGCTAACCCAAGGGGACCAAACCAAACTCAAGCGTACCAAGTGTGTTGAAACAGTTGAAAAGGGGCTACGGACGCAATCAAGCGAGCAGCAGGTGTCATTTGCATTTTTCATGAGATTTGCTCTGTGATTGAATGAGACGTAAAAGTGTTGAGAACTTAACACCCAGCTTGGTGTGCCAGTGCAAAAAAGGATTTAAAAGAATTTAAAAGTATAAAAAACAACAACAAAACAACGGCTAACAATTTATGCGCATGCTAATAGCATTCTAATGGATGTATGGAAATATTTGCGAGTTGTTGTTGTTGTTGCTATTGTACATATACATTTATAAATTTGCACGCGTGTATTAACCCCACACAGCAGGTCTCAGCATTATTTTCGCACGGTTGCCTTTTTTACACGGCAACAGTATATTTTCCTTCTCTCATTCCCCACCAACACCAGCTCACATTCGCTTTATAAACAGCAGGTGACTGTGGCATGCAACGCTTCAGCGTTCATTTAGCTTACTTTAAAGGCCTGTGCGCTCGCCTCAATGCCGTGGAAATTTATGCCAGTGCAATTTATGTGTGCAGCAGCAGCCCTTGGATGTGTATGCGTCCTGGTGTGTTCGGATATCCTTGCACCTGCATTGCAATGGCATTGCGTCGGTGTTTACTACTGTTAGCTAATGAAATTTTTCCTACACATTTTCACATTCGAATTTCAATGGCTGCGTAAGCACTTCTATGTATGTGATGTATGTAAGTGTGTAAATAACCGTTATGAATAAGTATGTGTGCTTTGTATGTGCTGTTAGTGTAATACACTTGCCAAGCACTCGACCCCTTTTAACGAAATTGTTGCCAGTTTTTAGTTTGTTTGCCTTTTCACACAAGCACATGCTATATATATGAATACAGACACATACTATATATCCATAAAGATATCTCCATATAAGTTTGCCTATGCCTTTCACAAATATTAACATTAATTTTGAAAATGAGAAAATGCGCTTAACTAATTTCACTTGTTTGCCTTTAATTGCTTATGTGTGTTCATGTGTGTGTTTTTCTATTCATTTCAGCATTCAAAATATTTGCGCATCGCTTAGTTAGTGTGACAACATTGGCGCAGTGACGGGCTTGACGTGCAACGGCGTCGAACTGTTTACCGTAAAACTACGATCTGCGCGTGCATTGAGCAAAAATGTGAGTAGATAAATACTAATTTATGAATATAGTCATACATATGTAAACGAGTAGATCATATTTACTCAAGAAACTCAATGCAAATTGTGAAGAAGCATTTCAGACTTGAAAAACTTTATTTGTATTATTTCAGTAGTTATAATTAATATATTAAGTATAGTGATTAAGAATAAAGCTAAAAGCAAAGACAAAAATTGTACCAAGAACGTCACTTTCTTCACTTATAAGTGAAGTTTCAATCTCACAAGCTCTTAACCCAGCATCAAAGAATGTATAATAATAAGAAGGAGCAAATGTTAACTCGCAGCTTTTTGTGTGCTAAAATATAAGGGAACAACGAAAACTCGCCACTTCGAAAGAAAAATAATACACCACAGCATGAGCGAGCTGAGATCAATAAGCACAAAGGGGAAATGGGTGTTCTCACATCAATTCTTCATGTGCTTGCTTATTAAGATTTACATTTGAATTTTATTTTTTATTTTAAGTTATTTAATAGAAATTTTTAAATTAATATAATTAATAATTAAAAATACATTTTGACTCAAATTAATTAAATAATAAAAAAAATATGTTTACGATGAGCGTCGAACCTAGAGAATTTGATGGATATGCAAAGTAGCAAAATATGTACATACATGTGTATGTGTGAATGTATGAATGATAGTTCACTGAATAGATTGTGCGAGAATTTCTCAATTGATGGTAGGCAATCCTGAAAGTCATGTTTTATTAAATGTAAATATTATTCAATAATATTTTTATTTCATTTAATTTTCTAATTATTTTTCATTCAATTTTTATTAGATATTTTTTATTTATTTTAAATTCATTTTTATTTACTTATATCTGATTAAAAAGTTCGTCTTATTATTTAATTATTTAAATAAACTATATAATAATCTATAATATCATTATGAACTCGAACAAAAATTGATTTGCCGTCGGCAAATTTCATAACAATGTGTATGTTCAAATATTTTTGCTACCATACGCGTGCAGAAATACATATGTATGTACATATATACATATGTACGTATAAATGTGAACATACAAATCTACATCCCTCACATTTGTCACTTCGACACATCTTCGGAAAAAGCAACTCGCCTACAACAAAAAATTACAACAACATTTGCATGTTGAAACGCATGCGTATCAACAACAAAGCAAGTGGATTTCATTCATAAGCGCAAGCGTCGCGTACATCTCCGCGCATGCCTTGCCTAAAAGCGGCTTGTCTGGGATCACAAATTCAAATAATTTCTGATATTTCCTTCAGAAGAGAAAACTGACAGTGGCCGAGAATCATATTCATATTTCTATTAGAGCTAGCATATTGTCCTATGGATTATGAAATATCAATTAAGCCGATTGGTTGCCAACAGCTATCATAGCGCGGATGGTACGCACGCATTCGCTTCCTAGACAGTGTTCAGGTTCAAATCCTGGACGAAGTCTTATTTTTTCGCATATTTTATATTTCTGGCACAATTGATGGCAAATATGAAAATTGATTCTTTTATGATTTTTGTCAAGCTGCTTGCACTGTTGTCACTTTTCGCTTTGACTTCAGCATCAACATCGAAATATGATTTTAGATTTTGCCATCGTGGCGAGGAAGCAGTTTGTGGACACCGACGGCGGCAGCGAGGAAGAGTTGACATATTGTTGTTTCTGCTTCTTGATGTTCAGGGTTTTTTGTACTTTGTATTTGCGTTGGTTTGTTTTTGACGGTCATTCACATTCACATATTCTAATTGGTGAGTTTGCTGTTGCTCATATGAAGGAATGGTTTTGTTGTTCCTATGACACTTGTCAAATAGTAATATATTACATACATATGAACGTACACTTCTAAGTTTGTCAGTCACTTGCGCATATAGAGCGATTGTGATTGCGCATATGAAGGGATTCCCTGGTTATGCTTACATACAAATATACTTGCGAATGAATGAATATATACGTGTATGATGCTACATACGTACGATTGATACATATAAACATATACCGACTGAGATTTTGGTATATGTGTATATGTTTGTATTTTTATTTTTCGCTGCTACGTGTAATCAAAATGCGGTGGAAAAAAGAAAAAAATTCCATACTATTATAACTTCAAATATGCTGAATATGGACAGTTTTATTTTTTATTATTTTTAATTTATTTATTTATTATTAAATTTCTAATTTATTTATCATAGGAATAAAAAAATATAAATATAAATAGAGAAAATATAAAAATTAAAATAAACAAATTTATGTAAATAATTATCATATTTTAAATAGAAAAAATTTGCAAAAAAATAATTATATAACGAAATCACCAATAATCAAATAAATAATAATTAATTGGAAATAAAATAAAATATAATAAAAAAACAAAAAAGTCAAAAATACATTCATATTTCATGTAGGATTTGAACTCGAACAAAATTTTTGGAGTTGCAAAATGTTGAGCTGCTAAGCACACAGCACCAAAGTCAACTTTGAAACCAACGCATTTATTGTGATATATGTAGTTACAACACAAGCGAAATATACTCCTCAACGCAATTTTTCCACCACTTATGAGGGAACACGACAAACTACACCTCATTAATAGAGAATATGAAAAATATCCAAATAGAAATCACAGAATTGTGTGCGAATTTGTGGTTGATGAGGAGGCAAATACGTAAATCTTGTGCGATTAATAATTATTTCTTTACAATACACATTATTCAAATTTTCCCTTATGCGCATATCGAAGAACATCTGCGTGGGCAATTTCTATAGAGTAGTCCTTTATAGTGTGGTGTAGTTTCTCTGATGCATACATTTTCTGTTCTCATGTTCCTTTATATCGTGGTGCACGCAATTGATCAGTTCCCTTATAAATTGGTAAACATTGGCTTGCTTCCCCTTTTGAATGGTGTGTTCCTTCATAGCGTTCGAAATTTTTTCGATGTTCCCTAATGTCAAATAACATTTTAGCACAGCTAACATTTGCTCCTTCTTATTATTATACATTCTTTGCCATTACTAACTTCTTATGAAAAGCAAAAACAAAAATACATAATAGCTGATCGATTATCGGCTACTCGGCAGTGCGAAGAGCAAAGATTGGTTTCTCAATTAAAATTTTAATTAATCAATTAATTCAACTGTGCGAAAAGGCTATTAGTTTCGATTTTAGAATGATATTTTTTTAAATATTGTAAAAATAATATTTGCTATTATACTATTAATATCGGATAGAGTCCAATCAATTTTTCCATATTGTATTCATATAGCAATCTTTCACACTATTTCCTTACTAGCACATTTTTTCACCATAAATATTGTGGTTTTGAGGTAAAGCGCCATCAATGTTCTGTCGCCGATGTTCGAACCGAAACCCTAAATTATAATAACTATCCTAAATTTCTTTATTAAAAATTTATTGAATGACCGTATTTATCGATGTCCCCGATTGGATCCGAAGCAATAGTATAAATAAAGAGTCAGTGTATGATTTCGATCGATTTTAAAGTTTTTAAGAGACCTATTCAAGATTTGTTCGACATCAAATTAAGACTTCGGTGGTGAGTGTCTTGGCTAAAATTTCGATGTCATATATGAAAGGTGTTCAAAACATAACGGGAATATTCTTCGAAACATTTCTCTAAATCGGCATTTGAATAGCCTTTGGCGCTTTCAGCGATTGCTCGCATTCTTCTAAAATTACGGCCCTTTAAGTCTCTTAAAGAGGAAAAGGTGTTTTTGCCAATGAATCTCTAACAAGCAACGAAGTGTGAGCCTTTGATAAACGAAACAATTTCGATGAAGTGATAAGGGAATCCTTTGAAACTGGCTGTTAAAAGTCCATAAAAAGTAGTGAAGGGTAAAAATCTAATAATTATTACCCCTAGTCCCTCTCATTAATGGTTCATAGATAGCGTTAAGGAACAGTAAATTCTTCTATTAAGTTCACTTCATTTTCTGAACTTTGTAAGGATGTAATATTTTGCCTTGCTTTTTATATTTACTTCAATCGCTATATACATTCAGTCACAATTTCATTTCATTTCTACATCACCTAAACTGTTTGAAGTTTAGAGTTATCAATCGATTGATGACATTTTTAAACAAAGCAAAAAATTAAAGTTTCAACTAGCACAATTATAGCAGGAGCTACTCTCATATCTCTACTCTCATCGCTGTGGCGTCCGTAAACTCAACAACCAAGGCTCCTATAGTCATTTATCTCAGGTTGGCAATCGCAACCTGCTTGCGGCCGTGTTGACTTTTGCCGTAAACACAAAGCTATACTACCCCCAACTGGTTTTCGCGCCTTTCGCTTGACTGTCAACGCCGTCACCATGTCTACCAGCGCTGCTGCGGCACCCACACTTTGGAAAATGCCTCATTTTGCCTCACTTGAGGCAGTAATTCGAAGCCACTTCATACGCCAAGCCGTAAACACACGTTACACCCGCGCAAACGTGTTGCCATTTCCCCACACACACACAAGCACAGCGAATTTGTTTTTGTACTACGCTGTGTCCGCCAATATGCTGCGGTGCGTCGATTGCTTGCAGACTCTTACAGCAATTCATTAGCAATCTGTCGCTTTTCAGTTTCAACAACTGCCAACTAAATGAAAACATTGTGTGTACTGGCATACTTTTAGGCGCACACCGGCAGAGACGACTCTGTGGTGCTTGCTGAAAATAGTCGTAAATCTTGCATCTGTTGCATTGCTGGCCTTCATTTGGTCATAATTGTTCAACTCCAACTAACTGGTTGACATTTGAGTTTGCTCTATGTTCTTTGTGTTGTTGTTGCTGTGTGGGCAAAGAATGTATAATAATAAGAAGGAGCAAATGTTAGCTGTGCTAAAATGTTATTTGACATTAGGGAACATCGAAAAAATTTCGAACGCTATGAAGGAACACACCATTCAAAAGGGGAAGCAAGCCAATGTTTACCAATTTATAAGGGAACTGATCAATTGCGTGCACCACGATATAAAGGAACATGAGAACAGAAAATGTATGCATCAGAGAAACTACACCACACTATAAAGGACTACTCTATAGAAATTGCCCACGCAGATGTTCTTCGATATGCGCATAAGGGAAAATTTGAATAATGTGTATTGTAAAGAAATAATTATTAATCGCACAAGATTTACGTATTTGCCTCCTCATCAACCACAAATTCGCACACAATTCTGTGATTTCTAATTGGATATTTTTCATATTCTCTATTAATGAGGTGTAGTTTGTCGTGTTCCCTCATAAGTGGTGGAAAAATTGCGTTGAGGAGTATATTTCGCTTGTGTTGTAACTACATATATCACAATAAATGCTTTGGTTTCAAATTTGACTTTGGTGCTGTGTGCTTAGTAACCCAACATTTTGCAACTCCAAATATTTTGTTCGAGTTCAAATCCTACATGAAATATGAATATATTTTTGACTTTTTTGTTTTTTTATTATATTTTATTTTATTTCCACTTAATTATTATTTATTTGATTATTGCTAATTTCGTTATATAATTATTTTTTTGCAAATTTTTTCTATTTAAAATATGATAATTATTTACATAAATTTGTTTATTTTAATTTTTATATTTTCTCTATTTATATTTATATTTTTTTATTCCTATGATAAATAAATTAGAAATTTAATAATAAATAAATAAATTAAAAATAATAAAAAATAAAACTGTCCATATTCAGCATATTTGAAGTTATAATAGTATGGAATTTTTTTCTTTTTTCCACCGCATTTTGATTACACGTAGCAGCGAAAAATAAAAATACAAACATATACACATATACCAAAATCTCAGTCGGTATATGTTTATATGTATCAATCGTACGTATGTAGCATCATACACGTATATATTCATTCATTCGCAAGTATATTTGTATGTAAGCATAACCAGGGAATCCCTTCATATGCGCAATCACAAACGCACAATATGCGCAAGTGACTGACAAACTTACAAGTGTACGTACATATGTATGTAAAATATTACGAATTGCCAAGAGTCATAGGAACAACAACACCATTCCTTCATATGCGCAACAGCAAACGCACCAATTAGAATATGTGAATGTGAATGACCGTCAAAAAACAAACCAACGCAAATACAAAGTACAAAAAACCCTGAACATCAAGAAGCAGAAACAACAATATGTCAACTCTTCCTCGCTGCCGCCGTCGGTGTCCACAAACTGCTTCCTCGCCACGATGGCAAAATCTAAAATCATATTTCGATGTTGATGCTGAAGTCAAAGCGAAAAGTGACAACAGTGCAAGCAGCTTGACAAAAATCATAAAAGAATCAATTTTCATATTTGCCATCAATTGTGCCAGAAATATAAAATATGCGAAAAAATAAGACTTCGTCCAGGATTTGAACCTGAACACTGTCTAGGAAGCGAATGCGTGCGTACCATCCGCGCTATGATAGCTGTTGGCAACCAATCGGCTTAATTGATATTTCATAATCCATAGGACAATATGCTAGCTCTAATAGAAATATGAATATGATTCTCGGCCACTGTCAGTTTTCTCTTCTGAAGGAAATATCAGAAATTATTTGAATTTGTGATCCCAGACAAGCCGCTTTTAGGCAAGGCATGCGCGGAGATGTACGCGACGCTTGCGCTTATGAATGAAATCCACTTGCTTTGTTGTTGATACGCATGCGTTTCAACATGCAAATGTTGTTGTAATTTTTGTTGTAGGCGAGTTGCTTTTTCCGAAGATGTGTCGAAGTGACAAATGTGAGGGATGTAGATTTGTATGTTCACATTTATACGTACATATGTATATATGTACATACATATGTATTTCTGCACGCGTATGGTAGCAAAAATATTTGAACATACACATTGTTATGAAATTTGCCGACGGCAAATCAATTTTGTTCGAGTTCATAATGATATTATAGATTATTATATAGTTTATTTAAATAATTAAATAATAAGACGAACTTTTTAATCAGATATAAGTAAATAAAAATGAATTTAAAATAAATAAAAATATCTAATAAAAATTGAATGAAAAATAATTAGAAAATTAAATGAAATAAAAATATTATTGAATAATATTTACATTTAATAAAACATGACTTTCAGGATTGCCTACCATCAATTGAGAAATTCTCGCACAATCTATTCAGTGAACTATCATTCATACATTCACACATACACATGTATGTACATATTTTGCTACTTTGCATATCCATCAAATTCTCTAGGTTCGACGCTCATCGTAAACATATTTTTTTTATTATTTAATTAATTTGAGTCAAAATGTATTTTTAATTATTAATTATATTAATTTAAAAATTTCTATTAAATAACTTAAAATAAAAAATAAAATTCAAATGTAAATCTTAATAAGCAAGCACATGAAGAATTGATGTGAGAACACCCATTTCCCCTTTGTGCTTATTGATCTCAGCTCGCTCATGCTGTGGTGTATTATTTTTCTTTCGAAGTGGCGAGTTTTCGTTGTTCCCTTATATTTTAGCACACAAAAAGCTGCGAGTTAACATTTGCTCCTTCTTATTATTATACATTCTTTGCCAGCATGATGATTAAAGAAATCGGTGTACACTCACTTGGTCTCGAATGTCATTTTGAAATCTACCAGCTTATTTTACTATTCAAAAGGTAATCTTGGCACTAATAAGATAATCAAAACCTACATACATAACTGATGCTCCTGATGTATGGAAATTCTGTACCAAAAACAGTATTTATCCACTTCTATTTAGACCAACTACCGCTTGTATTTTAACTGGATCGGTCAAATTGAAAACCATATCAGTAATAGTTTATGACAATTTCTCTTGTATATTAAAATATAAAGAAGAATCAGACAAGATATTCCTCGACCACTCATATATGCAATATAAGGCTTCCAATTTGATAACAGTTAGGGAAGTGTCAAGTTCGGGTATAACCGATAATTTTATACTCCTCTCTTTTTATACTCTCGCAACAAAAGTTGCTAAAGAGAGTATTATAGTTTTGTTCAAATAACGTTTGGTTGTAAGTCATAAAACTAAACGAGTTAGATATAGGGTTATATGTATCAAAGTGATCAGGGTGACGAGTAAAGTTCAAATCCGGATGTCTGTCTGTCCGTCCGTCCGTCTGTCCGTCCGTGCAAGCTGTAATTTGAGTAAAAATTGAGATATCTTAATGAAACTTGGAACACGTGTTGGTTGGAAGGTTGCTTTTGAAGATGGGCAAAGTGGGACCACCGCCACTCCCACAAAATGGCGAAAACCGAAAACACAAAAAGTACCATAACTAAGCCATAAATAAAGCTATGGAAATAAAATTTGGTACAAGGGATCGCACTATGAAGGGGCACATTTGAATGTAATTTTTTTTGGAAAAGTGGGGATGACCCAGTCCCCAAATAGGTTTTTTGTATATATCTTGCAAACCAATAAAGCTATATAAACCAAACTGCAGTCGTTTCTTTTAGCCGTTTCCTTATACAGTCCAAAAATGAAAGAAATCGGATAATAACCACGCCCACCTCCCATACAAAGGTTAGGTTGAAAATTACTAAAAGTGGGTTAACTCACTAACGAAAAACGCCAGAAACACTAAATTTCACATAAGAAATGGCAGAAGGAAGCTGCACTGAGAATTTTTTACAAAATGGAAAATGGGCGTGGCGTCGCCCACTTATGGGTCAAAAACCATATCTCAAGAACTACTCGACAGATTTCAATGAAATTTGGTTTGCAATAGTTTCCTTACATCCCAATGATATGTTGTGAAAATAGGCCAAATCGCTTCACAACCACGCCTACTTCCTATACACCAGAACTTTGAAGACGATCTGAATCGTTTACTTTACAATATATAAAGTAAGCACTAGTGAAGATATCGGTGCAGAACTTTGCACAAATACTATGTTTATAGTGTGGCAGCCCCATTCTAAAAATCGCCGAAATCGGACCATAGGTTTTTAAGGCCCCATATATCGAACACGAGGACCTCGGTGCTTCTAACCTAATATTATGGTTTCCAACTTTCAATGGACTTTATACAATATATATGACGAATAAGTTGGTCAAATTGTGTATTATATAATATAAATAAAGTTAAATAAATAAATTGCGAGAGTATAAAATGTTCGGTTACACCCGAACTTAGCCCTTCCTTACTTGTTTATTTTGTAAATATAACAAACATCTTGAGCCATATATTCAGCATGAAGTAGTATGTGGAGGCTGAAGTAATTCCTAGACCGATTTCTCTCATCATCACCCGGCTTAATTTTGTCCAAAATAATCTGCTCAGTTAATTTATCTTAAGATATCTCACATATTAATCGTTATCTACGGGATAAAGCCCACCGGATGTTTGAAAACCTTAATAGTAGGTATATGCCAGTTAGGAGATGCAATTGTTGGCACTGAAACTCACTATTTATGATAAGGATATTATTCTCTGTTAATTTCTTTAAAATATCTGAGAGATTTACCTATATTTTCGATAAAAAATTATCCATAGACACTAAGGCTCTTATGGCCGGTATCCGGGGTCTATAAAAGTTATAGACCTATTTCACCAATCTCTAGATAGGCAGTGCTTTGTTTTTTCGATATCTTCATTGCAAAGTGAATGAACGAATCAATTGAAATTTCAAATTGTGTTTATGAAAAGTGGCCGTGTTTAAGAATCAATTTCCTCCATTTTCCTTAACAGGTGGAAAATGAAAAATTAGAATGACAAGAAAATAATATGTGCTTAATATGATTGAAATTATTCATGTAGTTCCGGATGTGGTTTTTCTTCCAAAAGTGGGCGACGCCATGCCCACTTTTCCAATTTTCATTACAATCTGAGTGCAGCTCTTCTATAATATTTTGTCAATAAAATTTTGTGTTTCTGACGTTTTTCGTTAGTGAGTTAACGCATTTTTAGTAGTTTCCAACATAACCTTAACCTACCATACGGTGGGCGTGGCTATTATATGGTTTCTTCCATTGTAGTGGTATATGATGAGTGTTCAGTTAGACAGCTAAGTAGACTTTACGAATTTATTTTCATTGCCAGAAGTTTGTCTAATTTACCTCAATTTAAAGCGTTTCACTCAAAGAGCAAGCTGACAGCGCCCTCTACTGACTCGTCCAAGCAACGTTAACATATTGCGATTTAATCAAATTTATTTGACTTCTAATTAAAAAATTGCTGCACTCTCTGTGCTGGAAAAATTTACTCATATATACATATACCGTAGAATATAAAATAAAATGGATGCAAAACTCAATATATTCACAGCTGGTTGCATTATTGACCGCACAGCCATCGTCTCGTCTGGATTTTGTCATATCTTTTACTGGACATTTCTGCATTCATCCTTCATGAGCTAGCATGTATTTGTACTTGTGTATGTATATGTAAATATGTATGTGAATGCTTTGAGAAATCCTATACATATAACAAGGCACTGCATAAGCGCACAGGCAAGTAATTGCTCGTTATAATGCTGTGTATGAGTATGCGAGCAGCAGGCAGAATAGAGAATTAAATTGGTAATTCCAAACTACTACTCGCACCACAACTACAACTACAACTATATCGAATGGAGGAATGCAATGTGAAACACAAAACAAGACGAGATGAGTACCTTTGCACGCGCACAACAATGGCAAGATCGAGAGAAGCCGAACTGAGCTGCGTTGCGTTTGTGCCTGATTACAGGCCATGTATATAACATATAAATATATGTTTGTGCACGTGTACTGGTGTAGGCGCTATTGAATTCGAAAATCGATAGCATATTCTCTTTGAAATGCTAATTGTTCGCAATTATGCTTTATGTTAATGCGCCTGAAAATTGAGTTTCTCCTTTCGCGTAGTGGTAAATGATTGAAATAAAGATGGAAAATTAATGCTGCCTTCAATAGTGGCATTGAACAAATGAAAGAGATTAAATGCGATGAAGGATGGTGGAAATGCAGGTTTTGCAAAGAACTTGTTGTGGCTTCTGAGTGCTGGGGATTTATACCTTGTTCGGATATTAATTAAATTGATATTCTTCGTAATTAGATTATTTGATAATGGATTTTTTATTTTTGTTGGTATTGTTTGGCAATGAATTACTTGAAGAATTTTTAAGGACCAAAGGAAGGACGTTGAGAATCTCGTATGCATCTTTCTGCTTCGATAGTCTATAGTAAATATTCATTAAAAACTGAAAATGACGAAATAATCTACACATACATATGTTCATATTGAGAATATATAACAGTTTTAGAAGATATAATTACCTCATACTGATCACAGAAATAGTTTCAAGGTCAATATGCGGGTTCTGAGGTACTTAATTTATCAATTATGGGCAAATCAAGCAAAATATAATACAAAATTGGTTCAAAATAAAAATTATTCCAAAAAATTAACATTAAAATTTATTTATTAATAGAGTTGCTACCTATTGCGAAAATCGCGAAAAACTATTGTTAACTCTTTTTTATTTCAGTGATTTTTAGGTCTTTAAAAGATAAATTCTGTTAAATAAGTACCCGAATTTGAAATAAAACACAAACAACTTATCACTCATCTAAATTTATTATATCCCCTTTAAAATAGGCCCCTTTTGAGGCAATACACTTCTTCCAACGAACAACCATCGAAACTCTTTTTTAAGCTATATCCGTTGCGAATTACTTTTGGTGTCTTCAATGCTCTTAAAACGGGTTCCACGACGTGGTAATTTGAGTTTTGGAAACAGGAAAATGTCACACGGGACCATATCGGGAGAGTACGGTGGTTGTTCGATGATATTTGTTGAATTTTTGTTCAAAAACTCGTTCACAATGATCGCTTTGTGCACTGTATGTTAAAAATCCAACTGTTGTTCCGCCACAATTCTGGTATTTTGCGACGAACATTCTCTCTCAAACGCTTCATAATGCCAAGATAATATTCTTTAATGACTGTTTTGCCCTCGGGTAAGATTTCCGAATGAACAACACCACGAATATTGAAGAAAACGGTCAGCATAACCTTTATTTTCGATTTGCTTGTTTGCATGTCTTACCCGAAAACCCATGTATCGTCATCAGTTATGATGCGTTCGATGAACGTTGGATCGGAATTTACGCGTTTCGCATACTTTCCACATACCCAAAACATCAACCAAAATATGAAGAGTGGTCTCATTAGACATGTCCATTATTTGGGCTATCACTCGTAAACTATAATGACGATTTTCGTGCACCATTTCCTTTGTTTTGTTGGCGTTTTCTTTAGTTGAAGAGGTCGAAGGCCGTCCTGAACGTGGCAAATCTTTCATTTCTTCTCGCCCCACTTTGAACGATTTATGCCAATCGTAAACTTGAGCTTTCGACATGGTAGAACCACCAAATGTTTTTTCAAGATTTCTAACGTTTTGGCACAAGAAATTTCGTTTGAAATACAAGATTTCACACAAACTCTTTGTTCAATATTTTTGTCCATAGTAAAAATCGCAACTCACACAAAAGCTCAACTTGTTCCTAATGACGCCGTAAACAAACTAAATGACACATAGCAATAAAAATAGACAGAATAGTAGCTGACAGTTGTGCCAACCTGGGAAAAAAAAGTTTGAAATATTCTCAGCGGGAAAATTTAAAATGAGAATTTCCGGGTACTTATTGGACAGAATATATTTTTGAATAGGGTTGCCAACCATCGAAAATAATGAAACGGAGCCACCATTTATGAAGAGTATGCTAACCGGAAGCTATTTAGGGATTTTTTCGGAATTCTACGTTTGAGAAATATTTAGGAATAGAGTTGCCAACTATCCAAAATAGCTTAACTGTATGACATATTATGAAAAATATTTCAAACATAAGGCATTTCAGAAAGTCTTCGACCTAGGGATAAACTGTATACTCGTAATCTGTCCAATGTCCCTTTTGGTTTATATGTAATTTACTCATACTCAAATAAACACATGCTTGTAATTAAATTCCTAATAAAATTTTTAACAACCATTTCGTTTATGCCGCATGCAAGTGAGTTCATTTCAAAGTTAGCTTGCTGCCATTCACGCTAATAATTTCATAACATTTCGATGGAAAAACAAATACTCAAAGCGCAGTGAGGCACAAAAACAATAAAAACAGTAAACAATAACGGAATACACAAAAATATTGACCAAAAGCTGGGATGTCGACACGCTGCTGTCAATGCGCAACGCACATTAATCAAACAAACGCGAAATAAATATTTTGCAAATGTGCAGGGGCAACCATTAAGACAGCGCCACTTTGAAGTTGCATTTGTAGAATACAAAAAAAAATATATATTTTTATTACAAAATTACAAATACACCACGTGCATACATACAGACACTGCAAGTGAAATGCAAAAAGTGAAAATCTCAAAGTAAACAACTTTTGAATGGCAAGGTTGCCATGTGGCGCGCGTGTGTGTAAATACAAAGTGCCGCTTTGCACTTGAATTTCATTGTTGTTGCTTGTAAAGCACAACATTGAGTTTAAGTTAGAAGCAATGCAGTATTGCCACTTGGCGCTCATCCCCTCGACGGCTGTGTGTTGGCTGCTGGCAGTCAAAAAATCAAATTCCTTTGAGTCGTAAAGTTTGATGAATGTTCTGGCCGTTTAGTCTATTACGCCGTCAAATTTTTGTTATTTTTATGCGCTTTCATAAATCAATGAGTTTTAATGTGATTTTCGGGCATTTGCGCTCTATTTGCTTTGGCTAGGCACGGCGAACTCAGCGAGGCAGTGAGTGAGTAATCGTTGGCTGCCGTCTGGAATTTCGAAATTTCTGCAATTTTTAATAAGTGCCTTATCCACTGATGCCAATCAAAATATTGTGCATATTTCTAGCGTTCGAACGTGTAAGTAATTATTTGTTTCTTTAATTTGAATTTTTCAAAAATAGTTGCTCATTATGTGTTTGGTATTCCGGGTTTGAGTGGTAGATTGTTGCAAAATATTTTTACTTCATTCAAGAGTACTTGAAATCAATAATGAGTACTTGGACTCAAAATCAGATATTTTAAACTATTTCTTTGCATTTTGATTCAATATTCAGTGACTCGATGTTGGTATGATTATCCTACAGTGTGAAGTATGAACCATTACCTAGTAGCTATTCATTACGTCGGTACTCTGTACTTTACCGATTACATTCAAATGATTACAGCAAGTATCTATCTCTACTAAATTCCGAACTAAGTTGATGGGAATGCATTAAGGAATGGTGAGTTAAAAGTGGGGAATTATGTAGTGGTGATTACTGGTTGGTGAGTTTCGAAAACGTCAACTTAGGTGTGGTATATTAGTTGTGGTGTGGTTTTTAAGATAATAGTTAGTAGATTCTTATTTTAACTAACTGCGTTGAGCGCGTAGAAATTATATTTGGAAATTTAAACATATATTGATTTCCTAAATTTGTTTTTATTTTATATTTTTTATTCATATTATATTATAATTACCCATTAAAACATACATACATATCACAAACCAAAATCATGTACTGCTTATACTTTCCTGCTAAAAAAATCTTTTCCCTTTCCCCACATTATTTATTCATGCCACTTTTGGTTGAAAATAAATTGAGTTAGGCACTTGAGCACTCCTAATGTTTGCATGACTTTGTTATTATTATTATTTTCTTTTTTAGTTTATTCGGTATTTATTTGTTGTTTTCTTTTGCCAGCCATGCTTATACACTTAGAGACACTTGCTTGTAAACACACATATGAAAGTGGCTGCATGTGCTTACGTAGGAAAATAAACACTTAACCGTGACATTGCCTTGGCATTAATTGAACAGTCTTTGCTACTCTTTTAGCTTTTACATACAATGGGAAAGGAAATGAAAATCCAAATGAAAATAAACATTCTAATACAAATAGTGTGTGTGCTTCCTTTGAGTAAGCTGCTGCACAATATTTGTATTGTGCGGTTTTAATTGATTTGAGGAAATCAGGAAGTTGAAGCTTGTTGAACAGCGAAATGAGATCATAATTATATTTTTCAAAATTTTTGTCTCAATTTTGTTTTACCATTTTTTCTACCCTTTTTATACTCTCGCAACAAAGTTGCTAGACATAACGGTTGTTTGAAACACCCAAAACTAAACGAGTTAGATATATATACCAAAGTGATCAGGGTGAAGAGTGGAGTTCAAATCCGAATGTCTCTCTGTCCGTCCGTCCGTCTGTGCAAGCTGTAACTTGAGTAAAAAAAAAGATATCTTGATGAAACTTGGCACACTTATTTCTTGGGCCTTGAACAAAATCGGACCACTGCCACGCTCACAAAATGGCGAAAACCGAAAACACATAAAGTGCCATAACTAAGCCATAAATAAAGCTATGGAAATAAAATTTGGAATGAAGGATCGTACTATTAAGGGGCATATTTGGATGTAATTTTTTTGGGGAAGTGCCCCGCCCCCTCCTAAGTTTTTTGATATCTCGCAAACCAATAGAGCTATATAAACCAAACTTTCTGCAGTCGTTTCTTTTAGCCACTTCCTAATACATTCCAAAAATGAAAGAAATCGGATCATAACCACGCCCACCTCCCATACAAAAGTAAGGTTGGAAATTACTAAAAGTGGGTTAACTCACTAACGAAAAACGTCAGAAACACTAAATTTCACATAAGAAATGGCAGATGAAAGCTGCACTCAGATTTTTTTTACAAAATGGAAAATGGGCGTGGCGTCTCCCTCTTATGGGTCAAAAACCATATCTCAGGAACTACTCGACCGATTTCAATGAAACTTGGTTTGTAATAGTTTGTTTACATCACAATGATATGTTGTGAAATAGGCCAAATCGCTTCACAACCACGCCTACTTCCTATATACCAGAACTTTGAAGACAATCTGAATCGTTTACTTTACAATATATAAAGTAAGTACTAGTGAAGATATCGGTGCAGAACTTTGCACAAATACTATGTTAATAGTGTGGCAGCCCCATTCTAAAAATCGCCGAAATCGGACCATAGGTTTTTAAGGCCCCATCGAACACGAGGACCTCGGTGATTCTAAACTAATATTATGGTTTCCAACTTTCAATGGACTTTATACAATATATATGACGAATATGTGGGTCAAATTGTGTATTATATAATATAAATAAAGTTAAATAAATAAATTGCGAGAGTATAAAATGTTCGGTTACACCCGAACTTAGCCCTTCCTTACTTGTTTTTTTTTTAATATTTTTCTCAATTTTGTTTTACCATTTTTTCTACCCTTTTTATTTTAAATTTGCTAAACTTCTTCTTTTATTTTTGGAAGGATTTAAAATAAAAGGAAAAAGGAAATTTATTTTTTTATATTTTTTTTCATTTCAAAAAATCACTAAGTTCAATCTTGTTGAACAGCTAAATGAGATCAGTTAAACTTTTTTTCAATTTTTTCCATTTTTTCTACCTTTTTATTTTAAATTCGCTAAACTTTTTTTTTTATTTTTGAAGGATTTAAAATAAAGGGAAAAAGGGATTTTTTTTATTTTTCTTTCATTTATGAATTTTTATTAATAATTTAGGTGGCAACTCTATTTATAAATTTTTTTCGTCAAAATGTACTCCAAAAGGCTGTGTGCATATAGCTAAAAATCCGATTAATTTTATTATATATTTCATTTATTCAGCAGTTGGCAACTCTATTATCTTTTAATAAGAAATTTAATTTTATCTTTGGTTACTCATACGCACTGTCACTCACAATTGTTGTGGTTGCATCTGCTTAAATTTAATACAGCATTTAAAAACAATGTAGAAGCATAGTTGTGGTTTTATGCTCTTAAATTAATTAATTCTTATATGGATAAAGAATATTCACTCCACGGCGTATGAGTAACCAGAGACTTTAAGTAGTAGCTGCTTTCACCTTTCAAGCTTAAAATCAACAAAAATGTTTTGTGTTTAATTAACACATATCAAAACTACATGAGAATGAACTCAATGCATGCATTAACACATACATATGATATATATTTACAGCAAATCAGTCATTATAGTGGAAATTATTTTTAAGCGCTCCATTAATAAATTCCAAAAACAAATAAAGTACTCATAATAATGCGCATGAAATATATTCTTAATATTGCAATAAAAATAAAAATTCCACGAAAACTATATTAATAAAAATAGCTGAAGCGAGTTTATTTTGAAAAATATGAATTACAAAAATAACGCGCTGTAATGTTTCCAAAGAACTCTCCGTCCACTTATTGTTGTTATTAATACTTTGCCACAATTAAATAATTTTCACTTCGATATTTTCCATACAATTGTTTGCATTCAATATTTACATTGTTTGCTAAATTGCTGATTAATCACGTTTTTGTGCTGCTGCCTGTGTGCATTTCGTTGTTGTGCTGTAAATACTGTTCAGGGTCGTGACAATGATTTCTGAATTCCGATTTGAAATTGTACAAATGTTGTCATTAATAGTTGGTAAATATTGCAACTGCATTTGTTTATGTTGGCGTTGTTGGTATTTTAAGTGATTAAAAATATGTGTATTGACTGACAGGCAACACAAGTGCATAAATGGCAAATTAAAACGGCAGGAAATCATTTGGGAATGCATAATTTATGGTTAACGACTTAAAGGCATATTTATTAGTCAAATTTTGGCATAATAATAGATTAATTGCAGTGCAAATATTTGGCAATTTGTTAATGCGGCAATAAGTTAGTGCCATGGGTGTATATTTATTAAGCAAATTGGTTAATATATTATTATAAGAAGATAGGGAAACGTTGGGCTGTGTGTTTTTTACAGTTATCACACTCAAAGCGACTACTATGATTACTATTTTACATATAAACTACTCGAACTTTGCACCCTAAGGGAGATATTTTAAACATTTTTTTTTAAGATTTGCACTCTACTCTTTTCCTTGGATACATATGATATTTATAAAAGCTCAAAAAGTTCTTATTTCTACACAAAGTAGTCAATATGAGGAAATCTTCTGAAGAAGTTATAAAGATGAAGCCTTGCATTTAACAGAAAATCGTTCGTTTTTGAGCATTTGCTTTAATGACGCGTCCCCTTCAACCAAACAACGAAGAAAGAAAACTAAAATAGTTTGATGGCATAGGAAGTTATTAAACAAAGTATAGATCCTGTCAGCCAAGGAAAAAGGTCTGTTTTGAATAGCTTTGGTGCAGTATTTGTCAAACTTAAACGCTTATTCCGAGCATTACTAAGCTTTTATTGAGCTTTTTTATACTTGAGCTTTTATTACAACTGAAATTGGGTTTTGAAGTGCTTCTTAAAAGCGGTGTAAGATCACATTATTTTTTATATGAAATATATTATATTAACAACTTATATGTAATAACGTCTGAAGTATATAAACTGTCCCGTAATATAATTTATGAACCCAATTTCATATTTTTTGACGATCAAAAAAGTTAGAGCTGTATAATACAAAAAGCTTTAAAGTTCTATGAAGAAGCTTTTGGTTGAACTTGCATAATAGACACTATATTCCCGATATATTATATGTATATGTAATAACGTCTGAAGTATATAAACTGTCCCGTAATATAATTTATGAACCCAATTTCATATTTTTGACGACCAAAAAGTTAGAGCTTTATAATACAAAAAGCTTTAAAGTTCTATCAAGAAGCTTTTGGTTGAACTCGCTTAATTGTCACTATATTCTCGATATATTATATGTATATATTTCCTATTTTAGGTTAACAAGCCTAAATTTTCGCCTAACTATAAATATATAGAACCCTATGTATTTTTGGTGCCCCAGGAAAGTTTTATTTGAGCTTTTAGCATCTCAACACAAAAAATCAGTTAAAATTGTCAGTCAAAAATTCAATTAAAACTAAATTTTTAAAATTTTTTCATCACAAAAAGGACCACCCTTTTATAAATCAACCCAAAAATACTTAAAAACCTCAAACCAACACGCCACTTGTACTAAGTGTGTTGATAAGTGAGTCTAAGCCCTAAGACACACAACACTTTCTTCAACCAACTCCACACAACCTGCTGAGTTGTTGCTGCCGGCGCTTGTTACATTAAATAGCTAGCTTTATTGGTCCTTAGTGTATGAAAAGTATGAAAAAATGGCGCATAATTTCAAATTTACTACGAGTGAAGTGTAGTAGGGCGCCAACAATTTATGATATAAACAAACAAATGTGTGTCGGCTATATCTCATGTGGTTGTTTACAAGTGAGAGAGAGCGCGCACAAGACATTTTGTAGACTTTGAAAATGCTTTTATGCTTTTAAAGGACGACCCAGACCCTTGTAATCGGTGCTAGGAGACTACATTTGTATAATCAAATTGTATTGTTGTTTGTATGGTGTCAAAGGAAGTGTGGTAGATATGTTTGCACAGCCATGTCACTAAATGGGCACTAATGCCGGCTGAGTAGAAATATGGCCCGCGGAGGCGCTTGTTTTGATAACCGGCTGGAAGGCAAGCAATCAGATCAGATCAGATAGTCGCAATGGGTTACGCGTGGGGCGGATTAAATGGAAGGGAATTTAGTTGGGATACACACTTATGTAGATATATATATAGTTTGTATGTGAATACCAAGTCTATGTTCAATATTTGAAAATTGGAAAATTTTATTTAAAATGAAAATTCAACCAAGTAAAAGTGGGACAACAATTTTCAAAACGAATTGGTTTCGAACTAAAACCGCCACAAGGCAGCCATATTGTCAACGCATGTAGCGGCCACATGCTGGCGGGGCGTGGCGGCTTAGTAACTATGCCAGAATATCAAATGAGCACGGATTTGCACAAATACACTCATACATACTTATATACATCTGTACATATCTACACATCTCCTCACACTCTTCCCATATGCATTAAAAATAGAATTGTGCGGTGCAAGTAAGCGAAAAATTGATATTGTCGTCATGACTGCGCAAAAGGATTTGAGTTCATCCTATATATTCTCGCACACATACAAACATATAGCGGTATATGTAACGGTGTTCACGGTAGGTGGCACGAAACACGCGTACTCGCGTTGTCACCATAGTTGCTATGTTGTTTTATACTATTTGTTGTAATCGCATTGTCAAGCGAAAATGGCAAGAAAAGCAATTTAAATTCGTTTGAAGTTGCGGAATTATATGTTTTTGCGGTTTTCTCTTGGTTACGTGGAAAATTTTGGTTTGCCCGAAAATAAGTGGGTTAACATAGGAAATGTCTTAAATGAAGTTGGTAATGAAAATATAGCATAAAATGGAATTATTGTTAATATTTAAATGAAACAAATCGAAAATCTTGACTTTGAGTATGAGAGCTTTCAGATGTAATGAATTGAATTAAATAAAGGTTTTCTATGTCTTCCAGAATCTTGAATATGTCTTTAACAAAGAAAATCTCAAATTTTTTGTAAGAAAAAGTTAAAAGATGTAAAGCTTATTTGTATTTATAAGAATTATTGTATTATAAGCTTAAAAGCTCCATAAAAAAGCTCTTATTAATTTAAGCTCAAATAATAATAATCATAATACCGATATTCCTGACATTTATACATAAAGGTTTCCAGTAAAATTTCTTCAACATTTTTTATATCATTAAAGCACATTCTTAATATAAATGTTTTCTTTTTGCACAAAAGCTTCCGTCTGCTTTAAAGTTTAAGACCACATCTAAACAGTATATAATATCAGTCTCAGAACACTCATTAAAAGTGTGTAAAATGAGAATCAGCAAAAAAATGTTGGCACAAAAAGTCAGTGTGCTCCGCTTTTAACAAATAACTGTAATGAAATGAGTTTTAGGAATGTCTTTTATATGCCACTTCCGCGCTACACTTGCGTATAATGGAAAGTACTCATAATAAAGTAAAAGTATTTGGGCAAGCAAGGAATATAAGTTGACTTATATATGTATAGGGTGTTTCTTTAGGGGTATATAATTTTTGTTTAGAAGTGACAGCTGTCAACCAAATAGTCAACTTAAAGAGATGTGTTTGAGATTGTTAATTTAGAATAACATTCAAGATAATCGCATAAGATACGTAATTCGAGTATCTATAATCTTAAAGAAATTCTTTGATCTCCTTTACATCAACTGAAATGTTACATTCTGCTTTCATTTGTGTGCTGAAGCTCATCGAAGTCAAGAGCATTGTTATATATTGCAAACTTTCTATGGGGCCTATGATGAAAATGAAAACAACTGCCACTCCCATACAATTTTTAAATTTTTAAAACCAAAATTTTGAAAATTATATTTACTTTTCTATACCACCAAAAATAGCACCCTTTAAATAGAAAATAGAACATGAAAAAATGAAGCACAAAAGTAGAAATATACAAAAGTTTTTAATTACAAAACAGCTGAGAGATGACTGATGGAGATTGCCGAAAAAAGAACACCGAAAGATATGCAAAGCAACTGAAGCATAAGATTACAAAAATATATTTGAATGTATTCACTTACATTAGGGTGGTCATAAGAGAGAGGAATTTGGGAAATATTTTATGTAATTTATTTTAAAAGATTTTTGAGATTTAAAGTAGAAAAAAATAAATCTTTGGGCTTATAACTAGCTGCCAAGAGATCTTCTAATGGGGTTTCAAAAACTTTAGGTTTGATTTGATATTCTTAATGGTCATGACATATAATATATCAGATATATCAAATATCAGGGTGGTATCTGTGTATATATAAAGAGTTGCCTCTATGGTGATTTGAAGAAAATAAAATCATAAGTTAAACTCTACCTTTGTGAAAAAAAAAATCGGTACACCCTAATGTATACATACCAGTCTGAGGCCTATGCTCTATGATTCACTGAAGCCTATTTTTAATTTTTCTTCATGATTCTTTTTATACTCTCGCAACCTGTTGCACAGAGTATAATAGTTTTGTTCACCTAACGGTTGTTTGTGTCACCAAGAAATATAAGAGTTAGATATGGGGTTATATATACATAAATGATCAGGATGACGAGTGGATTTGAAATCCGGATGTCTGTCCGTCCGTCTGTCCGTCTGTCCGTCTGTCCGTGCACGCGATAACTTGAGTAAAAATTAAGATATCTTAATGAAACTTGGAACATATGTTCCTTGGCACCCTGAGGAGGTTGCTTTCGAAAATGGGCAAAATCGGTCCACTGCCACGCCCACAAAATGGCGGAAACCGAAAACCTATACAGTGTCATAACTAAGCCATAAATAAAGTTATGAAAATGAAATTTGAAACATAGGATCCCATTAGGGAGGGGCACATTTGGATGTAATTTTTTTGGAAAAGTGGGCGTGACCCCACCCCCAAATAAGTTTTTTGTATATAACTCGCAAACCAATAAAGCTATATAAACCAAACTTTCTGCAGTCGTTTATTTTAGCCATTTCCTTATACAGTCCAAAAATGAAAGAAATCGGATAATAACCACACCCACCTCCCATACAAAGGTTAGGTTGAAAATTACTAAAAGTGCGTTAACTCACTAACTAAAAACGTCAGAAACACCAAATTTTACATAAGAAACGGCAGAAGGAAGCTGCACTGAGATTTTTTTACAAAATGGAAAATGGGCGTGGCGTCGCCCTCTTATGGGTCAAAAACCATATCTCAGGAACTACTCGACAGATTTCAATGAAATTCGGTATATGAAATTCGGTAATAAAATTGGTTCACAACCACGACAACTTCCCATATAATTAATTTTTGAATTCCATCTTATTCCTTCACTTTATAAAATATACATTAGGAACCAATGAAGATAGCGAAATAAAACTTTACACAAACACTGTATATGATCTGTTGCATCACTTGTGAAAAAATTGTAAAAATCGAACCATGACTTTTCAAGGCCCCTGATATCGAACATGAAGAACTCAGTGCCTAAGGGTAATTTTTCCCCGGAAATATACTTAGGTAAATCCCTCAGATATTTTAATGTAATTCATTCCCTCTGAATTTTTTTCTTATAACAGTTTCTCTCTGTACCTGAAATGGTAAATCGGGTCATAACTTCCCCAGATCCCATATACCTAATTATAAGTAATATTAAATTAAGTGAGCGTATAGTCTTCGATACATTGTATCTTGGTGGTGAAAACGAGTGAAATCGGTTTAGGAATTACCTCAGTCCCCATATACTATTTATGATGATTTTCGTTATTCTATTGAACTTTATACCAAATATATGGGTCGACTTGTGTTATCTTTATAAAATTACATCAATAAATTGCGAGAGTATAAAATGTTCGGTTACACCCGAACTTAGCCCTTCCTTACTTGTTTATTATATGTGCATATATATATATATATATATATATATAAGTGATTGTTCTAAAAAATGCCGCAATCAACTTCTTCAATTTGCGAGTATATTACTCAGCTTTTCAATTTAGACTCGTAACGTTTTTCATTAGGCAAACAAATTAATTGAATAAACTCTAACACAATAGTTTCTACAGCAAAAGCGCACCTAAATGCCAAAAATCGGTTATCTCTTTAAATTGTATTTCCTTTAAGCCTTTTTCTGCTTGTACTATATTCAATGTGACTTTCAAGGTCAGACCACCAACATTAAGTAACTAAATTCATGTATATTTAATGTTATGGGAAATTTTTGAGGATTACAGTTTATCTCTGCTTGTATCTATAGTTGTCTTGGGCATTTATTCAGCAATTTTGTGCTAGTATAGGTGCTGAGAGCACAAAATGCTACAAGAGCAAAATGTTGATGAGTGAACACAAGTCAATAGTGCCAGACAAGGCCTGCGGACAAAATAAGCAATATGTTAAGCTACTTTCACTGTTATTAACTAATGCTGACATGTTGCTTTGTATATATGTACATACATACAGATTATATATGTATACATATACATTTTGGTAATATTTACTTTTCCATCTATTTCAGCAAAGTAAAGCGCCTAATACTTTCACTGCCTTTAGGCAAAGGATTGGCCATTTCACTTTTCTTTCATTGTTTTGTGTACTTTTTGCTTGTGTTTCTGCAACATGAGAATGATAATTTGTTGTGTATTGTCATTTTACTTTCCTTAAGCGTGCTCACTCGTCATTTCTTCAATTTTCTTTTTGCCTTCCCACTTTCACTTTGAAAAGTAACAGTTATTTTGACGTTGATATTGTGAATAAAAGTAGAGTGACATTGAGAACAGAAAAAATGTAATGAGAGCAGAACTGCTATAGTTTACGCCTCACGTACAATTAACTAAGAAAAGGGTCGATTTGAAGTTATTTCTAAATAATGAGAAAGTACGGAATACATTTTAATTTCCAAGAAAAAGGGTACACAAATTACATATATTTTCAGAGTGACACTTGCTTAAAAAACGGAAAGTCAATCAATTTCTAGAAGATTGTATTATAACTACACGGAAAAAAAACCCCGCAGTTAAATCAAATACTTTTTGCAGTTAAAGTACAGTAAAACAAAAGTATTTGTTTCAACAGCAAAACTCTTGACGGAAATACTTTGCTCTTGATTCAAATACTTTTTTTAAATGCGGCACTTTTGAATCAAAAGCGGCTGTGCTTTTAAAAATCATCTTATTAAAATCTAATATAAAAATAGTTGTTTTAAAGGTTTCGTATTTAATTTTCATTGATTACAGTTTTTTAAATGTAAAAGTATTTGTCACAACCATTTCGCATTTAATTTTACTGTTTCTCCATACGATGACAGGGACGCTTACATTTTTCCATCGATCATTCTAGCAGAAACACGTGTTGCGTGCGCAAATACTTTAATTTGGGTTTTATAGGTAAATATATGTGCTGTAAGTATTAATTTAATTGAAAGTGAATACTTCAAGACATTTCGCGTTTAGTGAAGCTGCGCAAAAGGAGCTTACATAGTTTGCATTTGCATTAGTGTGCCTGCCGCATCGCCCGCTGCTTACGGAGGCTGTTTAAAAGGGACTTCCACAGTGATTTCTTTATATAAAAGACGACATTTGCGAAAAGTCTACTCTGCAGGTATGTTATGGTTTATATACACATTTATTTCAACAAAAATATGTGTTTAAAAACAATTTTTGTGCATTTTAGTTTACACTATGAGTGAGGAGTTGATACCATCAAGTGAGCTGTCGTTATTTGCCGAGCAATGTCGGTTGGGAGATGAGTCCCCTACAACGAAAAATGTCGACAATGAGTCCATTGTAATTTTGGATAGTGATGGACAGTTAATTAATTTATTGTGTTCGTGGGATTTGTCGTCAAATGCATTGATACAGTTCAATAGATGTGGTTTAAAGAGTGTAGCAATTTTACAGATGATCCATTCCCACGACATTGACGAAATTTTTAATACCAGAGAACTAATTGCGGACAAAATTAAGTTCCGGTACAACTTGCAAAAATGGCGTTTAGAATATAATGTAAGCAAATCCGTTTAAATTTTCACATTGAGGGTTTCGCACACATTTATAACACGCTTATAAATTATTTATATTAATGTCTTTCTAGTTCGATATGCTCACGTGCTGCAGTGGTGATAGAACTATAACAAACCTTTCATCCATTCGAAGCTGGCTGAGCTCTGCAAGCACACCTTCAACATCCCCAAACAACGAACCCAACGTCGAAGAGGTTTTAAAAGAAACAGTAGCAGGTAACGACATAATAAAGAAGTACGAAAACTGTGGTTGCCTCCAAGAAAGTGACCAACCTGCAATAGTTCGCATTATTGTGGATAAACTGAACCTGACGTATTACGACGCCATGCTTGGAGCACTTGATGCAAGTAATGTCGATTTCTTCTATTGTGTGATTTTTGTTATTAATTTCAGGTTTTTTATTTAGATTGCAGGCATTATTATCTTATAAACTTACTACACGCAGTAATAACACCGCCGAGAGTAAATAAAAACATAAAGCCCTCCATTACAGATGCACAAATGGATATGATGGTGCATCTTATAAATATTAATAACTTCCAGCAAAAATTTGACGAGCTAAATGAAAGCGCTCACAACGAGGGATTAACACTGCAACCTAGAGTTTTTGTTGTTGGTGAGAGTCCTCAAAACTTGAAGGAATTCTATGTCTGTGTTGACAACATTAAATATAAAGTAGGTAGCTTAATTAGGGCTATAGATTTAGTTGTAAAAATGTCTTTTGTATTCAACATTGAATATTCCGTAAAGAGCAAATATGTGTGGATTTTCCTTCAACGATATATTCATGATATTTCCTTTAAGGAAAAATTTCCCAAAATTGAAAATATTTTAAACAAGCTAAATAATGTTCAATAAAAATGCACTTGAAGAAAGACCCACACATACTTGCTCTATATGCGGAAATGAATTTATATTATTTGAAAATCTTTTTAACCATCTTAAGATTTTACATCGAACTCCAATTACTTTTAAGTATTTAAGCAGTAGTAGTAGTAGTTGTCACTTTTGTAAACTTTACTCTGTATATTCTCAAATAAAATATATTTTTTATGAAAAAAGTAAATTGATATTGAAATTTTGACTGTGCATAGGGAAGTGGGCGGAGAGAGGTGGGAGGGGGTGTTAAACACAACAATAAAACAAATACGATTACATTTGAATCAAGAGCAATTACTGTTAATCTCAAATACTTCTACTGTTAACATAAATGTATAAGTATTTGCTACAACAGTGCCCCGTATTTCGATCAAAAGTGTTCCACTGTTAATTTAAATACTTGACGCATTTACTTCAACAGTGCTCGCACTTTTAAAACAAATACTCAAAGTATTTGGGCACGTTTCTAATGCAAAAAGTATTTGTGGCAAATGCAGAATACTTTGGTTTTACTAGTTTTTTTTCCGTGTATGTATATGCTTCGATTCCATATTTATGCAGTGTCATACTCTTTTTACGTTTTTAAGTAGAAATATATTCTTCTCTTTGCAATTTGTCAGAAATTTAGATTAATTTCAATTATTAATTGAGACAATTAAGCTGTAAATTGAGTCAATTTACTTATTGAACATCATTATTATTTAATTAAACAATTATACAATAAAATTATAAAAAATATCAAATTTTCTATCGTGAAAAATTCAGTGTAAATAAAATAAATTTTAATTTAACATTGAAACTTATTTGGCTATGTTTAAGCCATTCACATTCACTAGTTTAATATAAATATTCTGCCTCACTCATTGATTCCACTTCGTTTTAAATTTGGTTCTAGTTATAACAATTTTGAAGTCAAGTTGGAATCAATTTAATATTAATTGCATAATTAGCTAATTGCCCTCTCATTTGTAAATTGAGAACAATTCAGTTTAAATTTTCTAAAACTTTCTTAATTAGCTAATTAGATGATAGTTTTTATCTTAAATTAGTTCCTTTGATAAGTGGATTGAGTGGTTGAATAAATTAATGTACTTATTATGGCATCCTCATGTAGAGACCAAGATGGTAATCTGGTATCCGATGTCCAGGGAATACTGGGATTATGGAGGAAACACTTCTCCGACCTGCTGAATGGCAGTACAACACCAGGAGATGGCGAACCCGATTCCCCAATCGATGACGATGGAACAGCTATTCCATTACCCGACCATGAAGAAATTCGAATAGCAATTACCCGCCTAAAGAACAACAAAGCGGCGGGGGCCGATAGATTACCGGCTGAGCTATTCAAATACGGCGGCGAAGAACTGATAAGGTGCATGCATCAGCTTCTTTGCAGAATTTGGTCGGAAGAAAGCATGCCTGACGATTGGAATCTCAGTGTGCTCTGCCCAATCCATAAAAAGGGAGATCCCACAATCTGCGCCAATTACTGTGGGATAAGCCTCCTAAATATCGCATACAAGGTATCGAGCGTACTGTGTGAAAGACTAAAGCCCACCGTCAACAAGCATTTGTAACAAGCATCAGTGTGGCTTTAGACCTGGAAAATCAACAACCGACCAGATATTCACCATACGCCAAATTTTGGAAAAGACCCGTGAAAATAGGATCGACACACACCACCTTTTTGTCTATTTGAAAGTTGCTTTCGACAGCACGAAAAGAAGCTGCCTTTATGCCGCGATGTCTGAATTTGGAATCCCTGAAAAACTATGACGGCTGTGTAAGTTGACGTTGAGCAACACCAAAAGCTTCGTCATGATTGGGAAGGACCTTTCCAGCCGTTCGATAGCAAACGAAGTTTCAGACAAGGTGACTCACTATCGTGAGACTTTTTTAACTTGGTGTTGGAAAAAATAATACGAGCTGCAGAGCTAAATAGAGAAGGTACAATCTTCTACAAGAGTGTACAGCTGCTGGCGTACGCCGATGATATTGATATCATCGGAAGCAACAACCGCGCCGTTTGTTCTGTTTTTTCCCGCATGGATAAGGAGGCGAAGCGAATGGGTCTGGAGGTGAATGAGGACAAGACGAAATATCTCCTGCCATCAAGCAAACAGTCAGCGCACTCGCGTCTTGGCTCCCGCGTCACTGTTGACGGTTATAACTTGGAAGTCGTAGATAATTTCGTATAACTGGGAACCAGTATCAACAACACCAACAATGTCAGCCTGGAAATCCAGAGCAGAATCACTCTTGCCAACAGGTGCTACTTTGGACTGAGTAGGCCTCAATAGCCTGTTCAATAGCCTAAAGTCCTCTCTCGACGAACCAAAATCAAACTCTACAAGTCGCTTATCATTCCCGTCCTGCTTTATGGTGCAGAAGCTTGGACGATGTCAACATCAGATGAGACGATACTAGGAGTTTTCGAGAGGAAAATTTTGCACAAGATTTATGGTCCTCAGAACATTGGCAAAGGCGAATACCGCAGACGATGGAACGATGAGCTGTGCGAGTTATACGACGACATTGACATAGTTCAGCGAATAAAAAGACAGCGGCTACGCTGGCTAGGTCATGTTGTCCGAATGGACGAAAACACTCCAGCCCTGAAAGTGTTCGATGCAGTACCCGCCGGAGGAAGCCGAGGAAGGGGAAGGCCTTCACTCCGTTGGGGTGACCAGATGGAGAGCGACCTGGTTACACTTGGAATCTCCAACTGGCGCCGAACTGCGAAGGAAAGAGAAGAGTGGCGCGCTCTCATCGATTCGGCTATAACCGGCTAAACGATTGAACGCCAATAACATACATACTTACTATGGTTGATAATATCCCAAGCTCCATGCAATTTTGACTTCCTTAATTGAAGTAAACTTTATTGAGTGTTTAAGTTCTAGATTTTAAGGCGTGCTAAAGAACATTTCAGCAAAGAATTACTAAAATTCACAAATAATAATATTTCTCGTATTAGAGGTCAGCGATCCCGTTTATTTGATTCCAGCAAGTATAATGTATTGTCATTGAATGATGTATAATAAATAATGCCGTTATTATTTCATGAAATAGATTTCCAAAAACAGGTCTTGCACTTACGATTGTGCGCTCATACTCTTATTGCATTAAATATACATTTGTACACCCACTTTCATCTATCATATGTTACCAACAAATATTTATAAGCAATTTTCCATGTGGTCAACCAAATTAAATTCCAGTTTGTCGCTCAAACACACAACGGTCTGTGTGAGAGCTCAAATGGAAAAATGCTTAAGTAATTTTTGTTTGTCTGTTGTGTTAGCTTAAATTGGGTTAGGAAGACTATACGGGGTTTCACGCAAATACTCGTATGCTGTGTAAAAGTATTTAAGCTGAGTAACCACAACATGCCATGGCTACAAAGTTGTTGCCTAATTAATTTTCCTATCAACAAGCATATGTAAACATATGTTGTGCAAAAGTTATGAGGGGTTTCTCTCTTTTTGGATGATATTGAGGCATTTCTGGGTGTTGTTGAGACAATAGAAATGGACATATGGTTAAACTTTTGTTTGGCTTTCCTTTAAAAAAATTAAAGTTTATGACTCAAATAAGAGTTAAAGAGTTAAATATTTATTTTAATTTCTTATTCAGGGTATCAATATTAAAGTACTTCTTTGCTGGTGGCAACTCTTTATAATTTTATACATTGTGCAGGTTATAATCATCTATCGTGCTAAATCGCTGATATCTTGTGTAATTTCGTCAATCTCGTCTTCTGCTGCTCTGATCTCGTCCTTAAATGTGATGGTGACATCAATTCTTTGCATATTTCCAAACTGCTCCACAAGTCCATTAAGACACTCTGCTGGTAAACGTCTGTCGAAAGGATAGCCCATTGTACGCTTATCGGGATACAATTTGTCACGGAGACCGCAGAAGGAAACCGCATTGTCATTGCAGAGGGTGTCATTCTCCTCAGACACTTCAGATACTTCGTTCGACATTTCTTCGCTGAGATTTTGGAAAGAGCAAAAATAATTATGTCGATAAACATATGTTCATATACAGTATGAATATTTGAGTGTTTTTTAATGTTATTATCATTAATGAGTAGACTCAGAGTTGTTTAAAGCGTACACCCAAATTCCAACACCTCTTGCTTCATACGCTTTAGCACTTCAGTGCCGTGTACACTTACCAGTTATGACAATTTCCTCGTGGCCCAGGCTGTTGAACCGCATCGTCGGCGTAGTCTGAAATCATGACAAACAAGTCGAATTTCAAGCCGCGAGTTCTACCCTTAGGCAGCAGCATATAATGTGGCCAACCGCAACCGCAGAAGTGTAGACGAGTGTTGAGCTCCGGATTTGCCTCAGAGAGTGCATCGTTATTGGTGGTGCGGCCAAAAGTGCGCTCGACAGCGATTGTGACGGACGATTCCACAGAAAGACGCTTCAACAGGTTTTCACCGGGGTAAACTGAGGGTAAAACGAACCAACAAATAAATACATACAAATAAGTGTTGTGTCATCAGCAGTCGCACTTACGCTTAACGGTAAACTTATCCATTTCAATTGCCATTAAGCGCTGTTCCTCCAACTTCAGTGGTTTGCCACGTTCATCCGTTTTGGGACATAGGAAGATGCGACACGTGCCACTCTTCACATGTTCGCTGGCGTTCTCAACCACAAAGCTATATTCGAAAGGCGCGTGCTGCAGATGTGTGTACGAGGCAAATAAACCGCTGTCGGCCGTAAAATCTAAGCCGGCTGCTAAGTCAACTTTTGAGTTTTGCCAAAATGTCTCAAAATGATTCGGTTCCTCCAGGGTGCTGGTCTGCACCTCAATTTCACGCAAATTAATGTCGGCGAAGTTGAGCTGTTGCTCATTGTAGGGTGGCAAGATTCTCTTGAATTTAAGCAGTATATTATTTATATATGTGTGCCAGCGATAGAAGACTGGATCACGCATAGCGGTCATATTTTGTCCCATCACCCCGAACTCCTCCTTGTGTCGATGATCTGGATCGTGTATGCTGGCAAGTGAATTGTGTCCCATATTATGTAGTTGTCCATAGTATTGCACATTGATGGAGAGATCAGACTCCTCAATGATATTGCCGAGTATATCAATACCGGTGACCTCGTCCAGTGTATGCTTCTTGCCATCCGACTGAGGAAAATAATTTGATTAAAACTTTCTTTTACTTAATTCAATTAACCACAGTGCTTACATCTACTACAAAAAGCTGATCGATGGCCGCCAAGATCCGATCGGCCCAACGCTCCAAATCGGCAATTTCGACTGCGGTATCTTCGCGATTCACATCCTGCAAACACAGACGACTGCTACGTCCCGGGTAGGTGCGTTGATGCGCATGATCTAACAATTTGGGATAATAACCCTCTTCGATGGGCTCACGAAGATTATTTAACGGCAGTGTCGCAGCTAGTTTATTGCTAAAACGTTCAGCATTGTAACGCGCCAAAATCTGTTGATGCATGTAATAGAAGAGTTCCCCACGTCGATCCTTGTTAATGATCTCTCGTGTACCGCTATTGGGATAAACCAAATGCCAGTGCCAATGATGCATATTCACACCAATATCTTCACGGAAATATGCTAAACGCTGTTCGAACTCGCGATCGGATGCGGAATAGTTAATGGGAATTTGTACGTGAGGCTAAATGAAACAGAGGAAAATACATTAAAATATGACTTTAAGGGGAGTGGCGGGAGGAGATTTAGTAGATAAGCCAAAATCTACGATTTCTGATTGAAGATCATAGCAGGGACTTATTAAAGATCTTAGCTGCCAATAAAATAGTTCGACCGTACTGGGTCATAAAAGGATTTTAGAGTACATGTATCAGTTTTATGGTCCTACCTTTTTATTGCCTTTAAATTCCAAAGCCGTACGCATGTCCTTAAAAGCTGAGGGTTCAATAAAATTCGCTGGAAATATTTCGGCAACGGGTGGCACCCAAATGCCACGTGTTTCCGAGCGATGCAGCAAAGCAACTGAGTAACAATACTGGAAGAGCATAGCGTTCAAGCGATGTCTGTGAAGCAAAATATATAATAATCTTACAAGGATACTTTGTATAAGAAAATCGAGAAGCTTTTACCTCGTATAGACACACAAGCTGAGAAAGTGGTCTAAGTCCTCAGCATCCATCAGCAATCGGATGAGTTTGCCGGCAATTTCCTTATGCTGCGTATTGAAGAGGGAAAAGTTTTGCTTCATACCCAATTTAGCAGCGAAAGATAAATCCGGCTTTGACGGCAGCTCATTCAGCGTGAACTATGTTGGAGTAAATATTGTACATTAATAAATATAATTGCATATAATATATATTCGTATATGTTACCCTTATATGCTCGCTATTCGCATAGCGTTCCTGCAACATTTCCTTCACACCTCCATCGCACTCCATATAATGCGAATCCGGTAGCTCGAAAATACACTTGCCATTATCGCGGCAAGTGTAGATGGGCTCCAAAGGGCTCTGGAAGAGCATTTGAAAAGCTTTTGCATAATCCGTCATATTTTCTCTCCGTGTCAAGTTCAGCACATGTGAAAGTCAACTGTGTGCACCGCTTGTAGCGTTTGCTCTTTTATACTCGTACTCGTGGGACGCTGTGTACCATTTCGCCGACCGCAAGAACTTTTTTCTTATCAGTCTTCTGCGCTGTAGTTCATTGAATTCAAGCGTGTTTTTTTTGCACACATGTTCTTTTCTTAAATTAATCATAAGTTAAGAAGAATCCGTCGCTGGATTGTTCCCACATACACGCTTATGTTTAATATATTTGTGGTTTTTACTGCCGCTAAATTCTCGAAAGGTCATTGCCATTTAAAATTAATAAGTTTTTTCAGCAAATTGTATAAAAATATATAAAACCGGAAAGGTTTCTAGAAGTGTTACTTGGAACCACACTCTGATATTAGTAATGCAAAGTTTACTAGAGCTTGTCTAAAAATAAAATCGGTTTTTTCGGAATAGAGTTCGTTGTGTCGTTATATAGGAGGTTTTAAGATTAGTCGGAAAATAACTTCTTTGCAGACTGGGGATTTTTTAGTTATCATGTTCCAAATTTCGAGTAAAGTTCAGTTTACCGTTCATCAAAGAGAGAGAAAGAATATGAGTGCGAAATATCTATCAGACAATCGAATAATTGATGCTTATGACTCATATGAGACTCTTAGTGGTATTGTAATTTACCGTTAAAAATAAACTGTGGAAATAGTATTTTCTTTTATGAAAAATACATAATTTCATTCGATTTTTCTTAGAAAGCGCAGAAGTCTTTACTATTAGTTATAAATTATCGCCTCTCCTTGGTTTCAATATGAAGTCCAATCGAGAATTGATAGCCTTCCTTACTACATACTAAATCAATATTTTTTTCCGCGGAAGAGTCTATATAAATTTGATTATGGTTTGATATATCATATATTAACAATTTCATATTAAAGCTTTAAAAATTTATTGAGTAAATAGGAGTATAATATATAATTATAAGATATATTATATAGCAGTGCATTCGCGTATTGAAGAAACATTTTTTAAGCACTGTGGATATTGATATTCCACATTTTGCTCTTAAACACTTCAGCCTCCATAAGATTTTGTTGAGATTTTGTCATTCTAATTGCGTTTCCTTTCGACAACCTCATTGCGGAAGATGATCTTTATTGGTGTCTTCTTCATGTTGCTGAAGTTATCAGTCAATGCGTTCAAGGTTTCAGCCGGTAGGCGCCTATCGAATGGATAGCCCATAGCACGCTTGTCGGGATATAATTTGTCTTTAAGACCACAGAATGAAGCCGCATCGCCACAGACATCAGGACTGATGGGCATACAAGATTATTTTGTTATTATAATTATGCATTTTAATTCACAAACTATACTCACGCGTTATTCTTCTGCACGACAGCGTCGTCTTCATAGTTCGAGATCATGACAAATAGTTCGAATTGCATGCCCTCGGGTTTACCCTTTGGCAGTAGCATATGTGCCGGCCAGCCGCAGCCGCAGAAACGGAATTCAGCCAATTGTTGTGCATTGTCGGGCAAATGTTCGGTGCCAATGCGACGGAAGGAACGTTCGTAGGGTATGGTTACACTGGAGTCCGAATAAGCTTGGTTGATTTTGTTAACACCAGGCATTACTGTAAAAGGAAATGTAATTAGTTCTGAGTTCGTATCGACTTGGAAATATTATAAGTGATTAAAAATGATTTTGTTTAAAGCTTTTATGAAAAATCTTCCACAAAATCGATTCTGAAAGCTTTCACTCAAGCTTTTTAAGAGTTTTTTTTGTAACAAATAGACTTCAAGTTCTCAAAAACTTACAATTAACATTGAACTTGTCTAATTCGATGGCCAGTTGACGTTGTTCATTCAAAGTCAGTGATGTGCCACGCTCATCGGTGATGGGACATAGGAAGATACGGCAAGTACCACGCTTTGGTGTGCCACTTTGGTTATTCACCTCGATCAAGTATTCGAATGGAGAATGTTGCAAATGTGTGAACAATGCATAAACACTGCCACCTGGTCCGAAATCGAGACCAGCTGCCAGATCGACATCAGATTTTTCCCAGTAGGTCAGCAGCGTGTTTACGATGTTCTTTGTTGCGCTAATGATACGGACATCAGCACGTGTCACAGATATACCATCGTAGCCCAGTTCGGGTGCGCTGTAAACAGGCAACTTCTCCTTGAAACGATTGAAGAGTACATCCAAGTAGCCGTGCCAGCGGTAGAAGATGGGATCACGCATAGCGGTGGTGACATCACCCATAACACCGAAGTCTTCTAAGAAACGATTGTCTGGATCGTGCGAGAATGAAATGACATTGTGTCCTTGGTTGTGAAGATCACCATAGAAACCGGGATTGACTGAGAGATCGCTCGACTCAATTATATCGCCGAGTAAATCAATGCCCTTCACTTCATCCAATGGTATGTTATTGCCTCTTGCCTATGAAGGATATAAAATAATGTTTTTGTAACTATTAACTAATAACCTCAGAAGAGCCTACTTACATCAGTTACATAACCCTGATCGATACTTTGCACCACACGATTGATCCAACGCTCAATGTCAGCTAGTTCGAGTACACGTCCATCGCGATCGATATCCTTCAACGCCGTCTTAGCAACACGTCCCGGATAGGTGCGACTATTCAGACTGCATAAAATTTTGGGGAAGTAACCCTCCTCCACTGGTTCGCGTATATTGTTCAATGGCTGTAGCTTAGCTAAAGCATTGCAGAAGCGTTCCACATTGTAACGTGCCATAAGCTGGTGATGCATGTAGTAAAAGAGCTCACCACGACGATCTTTGCGCACGACCTCATCGGGTCCCGAACCGGGGTATACCAAATGCCAATGCCAGTGATGGCTATTAACACCGATATCCTCACGGAAGTAGCTCAAACGTTGCTCTTCCTCACGGTCGGAGGCGGTGAAGTTTTGTGGAATCTCAATGCGGCGCTAAAAAGTAAACGAATTTAGGATTTTTTTTAATAATTAAATTATAAAACTACTTTCTCGCGCTACATACCCGATTTCCTGGGTCTGTGACCAATTTGCCCTCGGCGCGTGCCTCCTGAAACACGGATGGCTCAACAAAGTTTTGTGGGAATTGCTCCACAATTACTGGCACCTGTAATTTATTGGTGTCCTTGCGATGTTGCACCGCCACCGAGAAGGTATACTGGAAGAGGAAAGCATTGACACGATCCTTCACATAGGCGGCCAAAGCAATAAAGTCTTCCTCGGTAGTGGGCTCCAGCAGTAATTGTATGAGTTGAGCGGCGATGCGTCGATGTGGTGCATAGAAGAGTGAGAATTGGCGACGTTTGGTCAGTGGTTTAGCGAAATCCAAATTCGGCTTTCTCTTTATGTCTCGTATGGGTATCTTCACGTCGACTTCTTCGCCAAAACGATTCTGTATCTCCTCTTTGACTTCGGTATACTGTTCCGTGTAGAAGCTATCAGGTACATCCAGTACGGCCTTGCCATTGTCACGTGTTGCGAATACCGGTTCCAAGGGGTTCTGGAAGAGTAAGTTGATCGCCTTCTTATTCTGTTCGCTAGACATGTTGATATCAGGAGCGGACTGCAAGTGTTAGAAGTTAAACTGTGTGGGGTTGTGTCGAAACGACTGTGAAAATGCTTTGAATTCCAAACTCTTTTATACTGTTTGGAAATATACGCGCTCATATTATCTGTTATAATTTGTTGTTGTCTGTGCACTTTTTCAATAGCTGCATAGTTTTATCATAATCCTGCTGATACGGTATGCAACCTTGAAAACCGCAAGCGCTATTTTAGTAAGCGTGTAGCGTGAGAACTGTATATGTAGATAGTGTTTTTGCGGTTTTAGATTATGCAATCGGATTTCGGTTTGCAGTTCATAAAAAATTGTAGATAATCAAAAAACATTTTAAAAACTCATTGTACGACAAATTTGAATTTGAAAGTTTTCATTTAGCCTCAAACCTTTTGTTAATGTCACTTGGAGAACTGCATTGTCTCTTTCAACTTATTTACAGTTAAAAGCTTAATAAGTATTATATATAGTCTTTTAAAGTTCTCACACCTCTCTATTCCCGGCAAAGATTTATCAATTCTCTAATTGTTCACAGTTTTGTAATCGGAATACTCAATTATCTGTTCTCGTGAAGTTCTACAACAATGGCAACAATTTGTAGGGTGTCACTCAGTATAATTGAGACAATTAATTTTACATTATCATTAAAACAATGACTGGAGATATTGAAAGACGAGAAGTTGAGTAAGCTAAACGAATACCAAGAAAGTCCAAAGACAAAAGCTGTGTTACGGCGAAGTGGCGACATGACGGAAGCGCTTGTGCTTCCTCTATTGTAGTTGGCTTTGGTTAGCAGAAAGGAGAGTAGCACTTACAATAAATTCCCATCTTATCATAGTTACACATAATAATTTGTTGTTGCATTGTATTTACAAAATACCGTAACTGAGCAGTCTGGTCGTTTCAAAGAACAATAGCCAACATTCCTTCCCGCTTGCCACGACCAGTTGTCGTTATTGCCACATGCGCCGTTTCAAATTACGTGCAGCAATTGAGTTTACCAGTGTGCTTTACAACTTCCTTTCATTTAAGAATGGCTGTGAAAACGTGCGGGTATTTGACACACAATTTTCTTTAGTTATCCGCATTGACAAAAAGTCGCACTATTGGAGAGGTTATGTGGGACACTCCGTCTCCCAGGGGCCTTTGAAAAGGTAAGTCAGCTAAAGAGAGTGGTTTTTCGAAAGAATTGTATTCATAAAGAATTTACGGAATGAGGAAATACTAAGTACAACGGATGGAGGGAGGAAATCTTACTAAACGAGGCTCTTTTGAAGGTCTCAAGCGAAGTATGTTTTTATAATTTTATACTAGTAGTCTAAATGAAAGCCTCTCTCTTTAAAGTCCGTATATAAGGAGCCTTAGACCAAATCTTAAGCTGACTTACTCTGAAATTCCACAGCTTCTTGGAGATCATTTCCAAAAATACACGTCTCAGAGAACCATTTGCTTTTCGTTGTCTCGGTAGAAGTTCGATATAATTTTTAAGTATATTTCGACTTGAAAGGAATATCCAACTGATTTCTTTTTTTCGACCCCTTAACGGACTTTTTGAAGGAGCCCAACAACAAACCGCAATTGGTACGGAATACAAATATACTTATAGGAAATTGTAGGGGACGTCAAAGTTTATAGATGACCTGCTGAAATAGAGCATTGCAGGATAAAAGGATCCGGGTTGATCCAAAAACTGTTCAAATAGTTTGTAATAAAATCCTCTGAAAGGTTCAGTATTCCAATGAGCCCTTGCCTTTTAAGGAAGCTGCCCGTGAAAACCACCGTGTTTAGGTTTCTTTCTATTCTTCGAAAGAATGTCCTGAAAAATTTTGAAAATAATGTGTGCTATATCGGCCACAAAGTATCCAGCCTCTACACTGTCTATCCCAGTCTGCCAAGATAATTACAACCACAACACACAATTAAACAATAATAATTATTTACACCAGATTGTGACCTCTTAATAAGCAAGACGTCCCCATTACGATGATTAAGGTCACCTTTAACAAATTGTTAATCTGCAGCCCTTTATGATTTAGACGTCTCGCCGATGTTCGCACAATTGTGAGATTAGCGCGGCGGCCAACTTTATAGTCGCATGCTGTGTCAGCGAAGCATAAGTGCGTTGACAACAACAATTTGACAGCTGCTAACGGCAGCCAGGTGGGCAGTGGTAATAAAACAAAGCGTACCAGCTGTGACATACTGTGGCAACCCACAGCAAATTGCATATCACACCTTAATGAAAATTTTATTAATGGCAATGACATTAATAAAGTGTTAATGTTAATGTCACATAACTGTGTTAGCGTTGATGAAGAATGCAAACAGGTAATTGTCGCCCAAGCGCAAGATGCTGCTAATGAAGATGGTCGGTGCGACCGCTTATTAGGAGGGTTCTTAAAAAGTTTAAGATGTTCTAAAAAAGTTTTCGGATCAAATTAGAGGCTCAAAAAGTGTGACAAAGTTTATTTTCTACTAAGAAGAGTCAAAAAATTCAATTCTCTTGACATAAATATTGAGTCTCTACAATCCAAATTTGACAACTCTGTGACTCGAATAAATCCGATTTAGTTTATATGTGATATCCGCCACTATAAAGTTATAGTCTTATGTTTTTTTTATAATTTTCCAAAATTCTCTCATCTTTAAGTACCACCCTAATATATGCAAGAAAGCATGTAAACATATATAGTCAACTCCTGCTGTACTCAACTACATCCTTCCAACTTTTCTTCCTTCAACTGGGCGTCGCTGCAATTTACCAAATTGAGACGTCTTCGCACTAAAGTGAATTGTATGCGTCAAGTGGGCGGTGCAGAGTTGGTTTTTTCCTAGCATTCTTTGACGTAGACACTTATTACTTAGCAACGGGTATCATGATAGTTGGCTAGCAAACTAAAGTGAGCGAAAAATGAGCAAGCAGTGAAGAAATTCGGAAAACATAGAATTGCATGCCTTCATCCAGTAACTGAAGACTACAATACATATATTTGTACATATATATGTGTCCGACTTTTCAATTTCTTTGCGGTCTTACGCAAAAAACTTCAAGCATTTTGAATTCTCAAGTTGCTCTTTTTATCCCTGGAGTCCACTGCTTGCACAGCACTTTCTTTCACTCGCTTTGCCTTCACTTGCAGTTTGTCTTCTCTGCGCTGGCATTTTCAAGTAGAAAATAGTGAATGAAAAATTGAAGCATACACTATATTGAACTACATTGCACTGAAATTCTCTTGCGTGTCTTCAAATGACCGCATAGTTTGCTGTGTGATTTATCTTTTGAGCACTATTTGTCATTTGTGGACTTTCAGCCGAATCAACTGCAGTTTGCCGGCTTTGATTTGATCTTTTATATTCTTTGATGTCTCTTTCGAGTGGATTTTGGTATTTAATGTTGGGTTTATGTAATCGCTAAGCTAAAGCTAAAGTGACTTTTGAGTGAAGACATCATGAAATCATACATCATTAGATCGTAAATTGTAGTTATTGAAAATGAAAATTCGTTTTCTGTCATTGAAGACGTTTGATATCATTCTCACTAAAGGATCATAAGATAGAGGTGCTATAGGTTCACCAAGGTGATCTTATAACAGATGTTAAAGAGGAAAAATTAATTTTGATTCTTTTGTGATTGTGATTTACTAGTCACAAAAACCTTTCTGAGTTGAAGCTTCAGGATTGGCTTTTCAAGATCCTTCTCCAGAAATTCTAAATTTAACGCGCCAGCATGAGGGTTGAGTGAGATTCAGGGTTGTTCTCAAATATATGTATAACTACAGTTATAATAAAACAATGACAATCACAGCAATCTAACTTTGCAATCACAAGCTTCCAAAGACACTTTGAATTCATTTCGAAACGAGTTTATCTGTTGTTGTTCAAAAATCAATTGCATTTGCTGAGAGTTGCCCAAATTCTCGTCTACTTTATCGTATGCGTATCTTCTACATTCAAATTCAATTCAATGGGATTATTAAGAATCCAGTTGGCATCAAATCAGTATGCTGGTCAGCATGCCACGTCGCCAGATTGTCAGGTTGTTCCTGTGATTTTGGTCAGTCATTGCATTTAACCGCAACGAATTGCTGTTAGCTGTTGCTGTTGGCGATGGATACTGGGTGACATGTGTACAAATCTACATGGATACGGAAGCGTGTGCAAATGAAAATGTATGTATGTAGACAGACACAGGCTTTTCAATGATATTGAATATCTTTCTCTTTTAGGAGAATAATACACTATTCAATTTCAATATTCAAATGATGATTATACATATTCTGAAATTTGATTCGTGAATGAGCGGAATATATGAATTACAAACAGTTAGAGGGTGAGGAAAGGGAGAGAAAGAAAGAGAGAGCGAGGAAGAGAGAGAGAAAAGAAGAGAAAGAGTTTTAATGAATAGAAAGAACAAGATACATATATAAGAGATTTGTTATAGAACTTGGAGAGTGGCGAATGGAACAAACCACTTTTGTCAATATAAACCTACTGGCGTAATCCTATGGAGGCAAAATAGCTATTAAGTATTGAATTCGACTGTGTCATTTTTACTTTCCCGTGCAGAAACGTGAGGTTCAAATCGATGTATCGGAGAAGTGTAGAATTTAAGAAGGCCTTTTAAGTCACTTTATTTATTCGCTGTATTGATCTTATGAGAATCTTTTTTTTGCACGCCCCATGTTGTCATTGTCAGCCGAGGACCTATATAAAAATGTTAGAGTTCATCTCTTTCTGGATTCGAGCTCACGTCTATTCGTATATCAGTCAGACACTCAACTCACACGGTTGTTATGATCAATATTACATAAATATGGAGCTAATGCTTGGTTTGCACATAATTATAATGTAATTATCGGTTCTATTTTTTTTGTACTGACTGTCTGATTTCACTGATTATTTTGGCAATTAGAAAAGTCAGCAGTATAATTATCAACATCACATCAGTATATTTGTTAAGGTTAAATGACAACGAAATATTCCACTCATTAGCTACCGAACCGAGATGAAGTTCTCACTATTTATATTTCAAGTACTCACTATTTTACTTGTACATAACCTACAAAATGTGTTTTCGAAGGTTTGTTTTATATTTATTGAATTTCACAAATATTGATCTACTATAAATTTCTTGCAGAGCAACTTCGAGATCACCTACTCGGAGTTTAACTGTACCAAACACGATCCCAAAGGTTACGTTGCCAAATTATCCTGTTATATAAGCAAAAACACGAAGCGCAGCAGCATCTCCGCGGAAATGCAATACAAAAAGGATATCAAACGATTCAGCGTAAATCTGCACATTGTATTACCACGACGCCCTGTCGATTTTGTGCTGCTCAACTTAACCCGTTTGAATGGTTGTCAATTTATGGCGAACAAAGATCAAGTGCCGTTTGTGCAACTTGTACTCAACTCAATGAAACGTTACAGCAACTTAATGCAGGGTTGTCCCTACAAGCGCAGCACCCTGTATTATTTTCGGGGGTTGCGCATGGATCTGGATGCCTTGCCAGCTTTCGCATTCGACACGGATATGAAGTCGTGGCTTGATGTTTTTCACGAGGGCGATCTACTATTTGGTATATTCGTGAATAGTCGCATACAAATGCGCAGGAATGGTTAGTTGAGGGGGAGAGGGTATTTAACGATTGTCAGCTAAAAATATATTTTTCCAGTTAAAGTTATAATATGAATTCTTATATTTTAGAAATCACTTGTACGAATTACTTTGTTATATAATATAATAAAATACAATCCACTTTCACTCTTTCTTGCCTTACATCTCTGCAGTATACCTTATAAATAATTCACGTCGGAACTTCGGTGTTATTTCAGATTTTCTGCTTGGTAGTGCTGCCTTAATGTCACACATGTGCTTTGTAATGCCTCTGCGGTTTCGGCGTTTTATCTGCAAAAGTTTGTTGTCTTCTCGCCAGTGTTGTTTGTTCGTTGAATTTTCGCCGCATATTTATATACTTTTAGTAAATTTATAAAGAGGTTATATTTGCTTTATTCTTTTTTTTTAAATAAGGTTGCCAGATTGCTCAATTTAACTGAAAAACATAAATATATTCAATATGATATAGTTTCCTTCTTTCAGAGAACCCCTCGACACATGTGTTAGGAGATTCGCTGTATACATTATTTGGAGGGTTCGAAGTATAATTGCTCTGGAATCTTTAGATTATTGATCAAAGCGGAATCACTGAAGTCGTTGAACTTTCAAGATACGGCAATCGCTTCTTATTTTCACAGGATTTGGAGTAAGTGGTAGTTCCACATAAGGTCAGCAAGCGTTGCTCCATCTTTGGTAAATGAGTGGTTGTCCGGGCCTTCCAATTTGTGTGATTAATGAACTTTATTAGTTCGATAAAGTGTGTCTCCTCTGTAATAGCGGTTTTATTTGAAGATTGTCCGGTTGCCGCCAATACGAACTCAATCGCCTTAGCAGTTTCATGATGGGTACAAAATGTTTCGTCGAAATATGAAGGTTTCCTTAATTTTCAGGAACCGATTCTATTTGTCAGTAGAACAGTTGAAATCGAGACAAAATTTAGAACAAGTCTTGAATATAAAATAATAGAGCCGGAGTTTTTTAAGGTCGTAGTATGGAAAACCATATATATTTTTCTTCTTTTCCACTAAGAGTGCACAGAGATCATGCAAATGAGCTCAGGCTTGTTCGCTATAATCGAGCTCCATCAGTAGGTAGCACGCCTAAACTTGAATTAAGCTCATGTGTTTCTAGATATTTGCATATGCCGTACTAATTACAATACTCCCTGTTATTGTAATGCTTTAAAATCACCGTTAGCCATGTAATCGGTAGTTTCCATTGTTTGTGCTTAATTTGTTAACAATCTATAACAAGCCATTACGAACTAATGATTAGACTAATTACCAAATCAGAATATCAAATATATAATATGAAAATAGCAGAATTAGTCAAAATTGAAAATATTTCCATTCAAACACACACGTGAATAAGATGCGTTACACACAAATACTGAGACTCGTGTTAACAGTTATTTTGCTGGAAAGCGAATTGCAAAAAGTGCAAGCTAAGGTGAGTCGAGCTAAAGCGATATTGATTACTCTTCATATTTACCGTTGCAATTGCTTTGCAGAGCAACTTCGAGCTCACCTACACTGAGTTTAATTGCACCGTATATGATCCGAAAAACTTCGTCGCCAAATTGCAGTGCTCCATAAGTAAAAATACGAAGCGCAGCAGTCTCACTACGGAGGTTGTATTCAAAAAGGACTTAAAACATTTCTGCATGAACTTTCTCATTGTTTTGCCGCGTCGCCCTGTCGACTTTGTGCTGCTCAATTTAACCCGCTTGAATGGTTGTCAGTTCATGGAGAATAAGAATCAAGTGCCGTTTCTAAAGATTTTACTGAGCTCATTGGAACGTGTCAGCAACTTTATGCAGGGTTGCCCATACAAACGTGACACCCTGTATTACTTTCGTGGATTGCGTCTGAATTTGGATGCAATGCCGGCGCTATCATTCGATACCGATATGAAGTTATGGGTGGACTTTATGCATGAACGTTCGAAGCTTTTTTCGTTCTTCATTGACAGTCGCATACAGTTGCGACGCAGTGGATGAGCGACAAAGCGGGGAGCTTGAATTCGGAAACTTTACAAATGTCTTGTGACTTTATTTTCTCTATAATAAATGGAAGTATTGGTAAAACGAGTGTTTAATTACACTGTTGACATGAATTGTAGAACACGAAGATGCTGAGAGACTTCGTTATAGACGGAGGAATGAAATGAAGGTAAACCTTATAGATGGAGTTTAAATATCTATAGTCCTAACCTAACTTGGTTTAAATTTAGTGTGGAACTAGCCAACTTCTTCAACCACATAGTTACTCTTCGGGAATATGTGATTTCAAATATATATTTTTCATATTGAAGAAGGGTAATAATAAATAAGCATAGAAATATCTTTCACATTTCGAAAAATATTCTCAAATTAATGCTAATCTGAGCATCTTGAAACCCTTCTGAAAGTACAACCACTTCAAAAGCGCAGCGTCAACAGAAATATAATTCATTATTCATACGCATAAAGAGTATTGTGTCCAACGCACATCAGCGACTGCCATAAACGAGCGCATATTAAAGCCGAGCGTATCATCGCTGAAACTACAAAACAACAACATAAGTACTACAAATTGGCCTCTCTTAACTGCAAACAACATTCTTTTATAGCTGAGCTGCCTCACTACTTTAGTCGGTTTATGACTCTTCGCTTACGTTCACATTTAATACCTGTTGTACCAGGTTTAGTGTGTTTACCATGACAACAACTAGCTATTATGGCTTACGCTTTTTACGAAAAAATTACAAACTCTCTTGGCGCTCCTTACTGTATATGCACTTATGTACCGTATGAATGCGAAAATATTTTGAAATTTTACGTCAATTTCGTTCCTAATGGAAAATAGTATTTGAATAATAAAAAAACTGGTCAGATGTTACATTAAGGGGACAGATGTGGAATATATGTTTAGTCAGGTGAGAAGTCAAGTTTAGAGTATGTGAAAGCCATATTGGGTGTGCAGTTGGTAGTGTCTAGTGCAGAAACCCTTCTGGGTGACTTTAGAATATTTTTTTTTTTAATTTTTATATTTTCATACTGGCTTACCAAGTACCCAACGAAAATGTCTACAATAAGTTTCTTCGTCCCTACTTCTGGCTTAGTCATATAAAATGATATAGGTTTAACACTTTAGACTTTTACTCAATAAGTTTTTTACTTTTTCTTAAGATTAGGATGTGATAATTTTATTATTTATTTTATAGTAAAACATTGACACCTTCATCAATTACGTCCACCTCAAACCAAATGCCAGTGTCAGTGATGCATATTCACACCAATATCTTCACGGAAATATGCCAAACGTTGTTCGAAATCACGATCGGATGCGGAATAGTTATGGGGTACTTGGACGTGAGGCTAAATTACACAGAGAAAAATACATTAAAATATGACTTTAAGGGGACTGGTATGAGGAGCTTTAGTGAGATAAGGCAAAAACTACAATTTATGGACCTACCTTTTTATTGCCTTTAAATTCCAAAGCCGTACGCATGTCCTTAAAAGCTGAAGGCTCAATAAAATTCGCTGGAAATATTTCGGCAACTGGTGGCACCCAAACGCCACGTGTTTCCGAGCGATGCAGCAAAACAACTGAGTACCAATACTGGAAGAGCGTAGCGTTCAAGCGATGTCTGTGAAGCAAAAATATAATAATCCTATACAAATTCTGTAGGTGCCAGAGAAAATCTAAGTGTTTTACATAGTGTAGAAAGTGGTCTAAATCCTCAGCATCCATGAGCAATCGGATGAGTTTGCCGGCAATTTCATTATGCTGTGTATTGAAGAGGGAAAAGTTTTGCTTCATACCCAATTTAGCAACAAAAGATAGATCCGGTTTTGACGGCAGCTCATTCAGGATAAACTTTGGAAGAGTAAATAATGTATTTAAATAAATAAAATAACATATTTACCTGTATGTGATCGCTATTCGCATAGTGTTCCTGCAGCATTTGCTTTACGCCTCCATCGCACTCCATATAATGCGAATCCGGTAGCTCAAAAATACACTTGCCATTGTCGCGACAAGTGTAGATGGGTTCCAAAGGGCTCTGAAAGAGCATTTCGTTCTATTAGCACTATTTTCTTTAGCATGTGGCTTGAGAACTATGTATATATACGAATATTTTTTTGAGGTTTTAGGTTATATAGTAAGATTGCGGTTTGTAGTTCAACATAGAAGTTTTATAAAATTATCGATATTCAAAAACTATTTTTGATGCACAAAATTATCAATTGAAATTATCATATTGACTCAATTTTGCTGTGATGTCATCCTGTTCCAGACTTTTTGACAGTTAAGAGAGGAGAAAAGTAAAACAGATACCATGAAAGTCTAAAGACAAAGGCCTGTACTGTGTTGAGGAGTGAATCAACCGAAGTAGGTCTTCGAAATTGGTTACCAGTTGTCTCAGTCAAAGTTCCCCTAAAAAGTCTCTGATAAAAATGTCTACCAAACCCATTCTCGAAAATAAATTTACTTTAAAGCACCTTTAATCTACAAGCTCAAGCTCCAGCTTCTTCCTCTGTTCAGGTTTCTAAGACGACTATATGTTACGGATGTTCTTAAGATATCAATGAAGCTAAAATATTATAAATATATTATTCTTAAATAGTGTCAGGAAATATTTTTTTTGGGTATAAATATCATATCTCGTACCTATTAGTATATATATATAAATCATATTCTTGACTATAAAAGATTGCAAATATAGTTCTCCGAAATTTAATAACCGCCTTTAAATATGCATGAGAGTATGTAAAAATATATATTCAACTCCGATCAAATTGAGACTCTTTACCGACCACTGGCCTACATCTAGCACCTTCCTGAACATTACAAAAATAATATTAAGCAATATTCAGGAGGATGGAGTCATATGTAGAAGTTCACGTAAGTGAGGAAAGTTTCTGACTGCCATTCACTTGGGAGTGGCCAGGAACGATTCTTTTACATGTGGCTCAAGCAGCTCACAACTTCCGGTCTTAGACCAAGTATCCTCTGGGTAGCCAACAGACATCCGTCTGGAAGCGAGCTAAAGTGAGAAGGCGAATCCCGCTTATGCGGTTGTGCGTTGGGCTTGGGACCCACCACATAAAAACGAATAACCAGTGAATAAGAAACACAGGCCTCGGATGAGAAACCCCCCTTTTGATGACGACCACGGCAAACGTATAAAGGACTATGATTTAAGGGCATGCACCTGGAATGTCCGGACCCTTAATTGGGAAGGTGCCTCTGCCCAGCTGGTTGATGTCCTCGTAAGAGTAAAGGCTGACATCACCGCAATCCAAGAAATGCGATGGACGGGACAAGGACGGAAGAAGGTGGGTCCTTGTGACATCTACTACAGCGGCCATATAAAGGAGCGCAAATTCGGTGTGGGATTCGTGGTGGGAGAGAGACTCCGTCGTCGAGTCTGGCATTCACTCCGGTGGATGAACGTCTAGCCACAATCCGCATCAAAGCGAGGTTCTTCAACATATCGCTGATTTGCGCCCACGCCCCGACGGAAGAGAAGGACGAAGTGATCAAAGATACCTTCTATGAGCGCCTAGAACGTACCTATGAGCGCTGCCCCCGCCACGATGTCAAAATCGTGCTTGGCGATTTCAACGCTAGGGTGGGTAAAGAAGGTGTCTTTGGCACAACAGTCGGAAAATTCAGCCTTCATGACGAAACATCACCAAACGGTCTGAGGCTGATCGACTTCGCCGGGGCCCGAAATATGGTCATCTGTAGTACTAGATTCCAGCATAAGAAAATCCATCAAGCTACATGGCTGTCCCCGGATCGAATCACTCGCAACCAGATCGATCATGTTGTGATAGATGGACGACATGTCTCCAGTGTTTTGATGTGCGTACGCTTCGTGGTCCCAACATCGACTCGGACCACTATCTTGTAGCAGCTAAGATACGCACCCGCCTCTGTGTAGAAAAGCGCACACGTCAACAAACACAAGGAAGGTTCGACATCGAGAAGCTGCAATCACAACCGACAGCCGAACGATTTTCTACTCGACTTGCACTCCTGCTCTCTGAGAGCACTCATCAGCATCTTGGTATAAGGGAGCTGTGGGACGGCATATCAAACTCCTTACGTACAGCTGCAACCGAAACCATTGGCTTTCGGAAAAGCCCAAAAAACAGCTGGTATGATGAGGATTGTCGTCTCGCAGTGGAGAGAAAACAGACTGCCTACCTCGCAATGTTGCGATCGACCGCAACACGAGCGGGATGGGAAAGATACCGAGAGCTGAAGAGGGAAGCGAGACGCATTTGCAGAAAAAGAAAGAAAGAGGCCGAAATGCGTGAGTATGACGAGCTTGACAAGCTGGCCGACAGGGGTAATGCTCGAAAATTTTACGAAAAGATCCGGCGACTAACTGAAGGTTTCAAGACCGTAGGACCCCCAGCGGTGATCTAGTGGTTGATGACCAGAGTATACTGTGTTTGTGGAGGAACACTTCTCCAGCCTGCTGAATGGCAGTGAAAGTACAACACCAGGAGATGGCGAACCCGATTCCCCAATCGACGACGATGGAACAGATGTTCCATTGCCCGACCGTGAAGAAATTAGAATAGCAATTACCCGCTTGAAGAACAACAAGGCGGCGGGGCCGATGGATTGCCGGCCGAGCTATTCAAATACGGCGGTGAAGAGCTGATAAGGTGCATGCATCAGCTTCTTTGCGAAATATGGTCGGAAGAAAGCATGCCCGACGATTGGAATCTCAGTGTACTCTGCCCAATCCACAAAGGGAGACCCCACAATCTGCGCCAACTATCGTGGGATAAGCCTCCTTAACATCGCTTATAAGGTTCTATCGAGCGTACTTTGTGAAAGACTAAAGCCCACCGTCAACAAACTGATTGGACCTTATCAGTGTGGTTTTAGACCTGGAAAATCAACAACTGACCAGATATTCACCATGCGCCAAATCTTGGAGAAGACCCGTGAAAAAAGGATCGACACACACCATCTATTTGTCGACTTTAAAGCTGCTTTCGACAGCACGAAAAGGAGCTGCCTTTATGCCGCGATGTCTGAATTTGGTATCCCCGCAAAACTAATACGGCTGTGTAAGTTGACGTTGAGCAACACCAAAAGCTCTGTCAGGATCGGGAAGGACCTCTCCGAGCCGTTCGATACCAAACGAGGTTTCAGACAAGGTGACTCACTATCGTGCGACTTCTTTAACCTGATGCTGGAAAAAATTATAAGAGCTGCAGAGCTAAACAGAGAGGGTACCATCTTTTACAAGAGTGTACAGCTCTGGCGTACGCCGATGATATCGATATCATTGGAAACAACACCCGCGCCGTTAGTTCTGCTTTTTCCCGCCTGGATAAGGAAGCGAAGCGAATGGGTCTGGTGGTGAACGAGGACAAGACGAAATATCTCCTGTCATCAAACAAACAGTCAGCGCATTCGCGTCTTGGCTCCCACGTCACTGTTGACAGTCATAACTTTGAAGTTGTAGATAATTTCGTATACCTAGGAACCAACATTAACACCGATAATAATGTCAGCCTTGAAATCCAACGCAGAATCACTCTTGCCAACAGGTGCTACTATGGACTGAGTAGGCAATTGAAAAGTAAAGTCCTCTCTCGACGAACAAAAACTAAACTCTACAAGTCCCTCATCATCCCCGTCCTACTTTATGGTGCAGAAGCGTGGACGATGTCAACATCCGATGAGACGGCACTAGGAGTTTTCGAGAGAAAGGTTTTGCGGAAGATTTACGGTCCCTTAAACATTGGCAACGGCGAATACCGCAGAAGATGGAATGATGAGCTGTATGTGTTGTTCGACGACATAGACATAGTCCAGCGAATAAAAAGACAGCGGCTACGCTGGCTGGGTCATGTTGTTCGAATGGATGAAAGTGCCCCAGCTCTGAAAGTTTTCGATGCAGTACCCGCTGGTGGAAGCCGAGGAAGAGGGAGACCTCCACTCCGGTGAAAGGACCAGGTGGAGAAGGACCTGTCTTCACTTGGTATTACCAATTGGCGCCAAAACGCCAAAAGGAGAGATGCGTGGCGCACTGTTGTGGACTCGGCTATAACCGCGTAAGCGGTTTCTACGCCAGTTAAGAAGAAGAATATTCAGCGTAAATCATACTCATAGTATTGTCGCATTACCCTGTGGACTGTGTGCTGCTTAACTTAACCATTTGAATGACTGACAATTCATGTTGAATAAAAATCAAGTTTTGCTTCTGCAACTTGCCTTACATTTTCGATTACGAAACATTACAACAACTTTCGTGGACTACACTTGGCGTTGGATGCATTGCCAGCGTACGGGTACGATCTTGAAGTCGTGGTTTGAGGTTATTATCTATCACATTTGTGCATATTGTTCGGTATGTTCGTGATCATTTGCAAACGGCGACATGTGTGGTCAAATACAATATATTTTTCAATCTAAGTGTTTCAGTTTTTTTTGTTTCACATTTCCTGCTTTGTAGTGCTGCCTTAATGTCACCCGGTTGCTTGTAGTGCATCTGCGGATTATTGCTTTCTCACAAGTGTTATTTGTTCGTGGTATTTTTGAATTACTGATACTAATAATATAATAATAATAATAATACACTTCAGTATTTAAATTAGAATTATTAAGTGAATATCGTAGTTTTATATTTAACTAAGTTTCGGTTGTGACCGAACATTTTATACTCTCGCAATTTCTTTATTTTATTTTATTAATATAATATAATACACAATGACCCACATATTCGTCATATATATGGTATAAAGTCCATTGAATGTTGGAAACTCGAAGGTTAGGTCAGAAGCACTGAGGTCCTCATGTACGATATATAGGGGCCTTGAAAATCAATGGTCCGATTTCGGCGATTTTTAGAAAGGGGCTGCCACACTATAAATGCAGTGCTTATGCAAAGTTCTGTTCCGATATCTTCACTAGTGCTTACTTTATATATTGTAAAGTAAACGATTCAGATCGTCTTCGAAGTTCTGGTATATACGAAGTAGGCGTGGTTGTGAACCGATTTGGCCTATTTTCACAACATATCATTTGGATGCAAGGAAAATATACAAACCAAATTCCATTGATATTGGTCGACTAGTTTCGGCAATATGGTTTTTGACCCATAAGTGGGCGGAGCCACACCCACTTAAAATTTTGTATACCAATTTGGGTGTAGCTCTTTCGTATCTTCTTTATAATGAAATTTAAGGTTTTTTACTGAATTAAAGCATTTTTAGTAGTTTGCAACATAACCTTTGTATGGGAGGTGGGCGTGGTTATAGTCCGATTTCCTCCATTTTTGGACTGTATAAGGTAGTACCTAAAGGAAACGATTCTAGAATGTTTGGTTGATATAGCTTAAGTAGTTTACGAGATATGTACAAAAAACTTAGTAGGGGCGGTGTCACGGACAGACAGAAATCTTCAACCTGATCACTTTGGTATATATAACCCTATATCTAACTCGATTAGTTTTGCGTGTTACAAACAACCGTTATGTAAACAAAACTATAATACTCTCTTTAGCAACTTTTGTTGCGAGAGTATAAAAATAGATTTCAGACTGCTTAATTTCTTTAAAATCTAAAATTTATGTTAGAGTTCACTCTGTTCAAAGAATTCTCTGACAAAGCTATAATACCTAAAGCTCATCTGATAGCTACGACTACAAATGGCCTGGGTACGCTTTACATAGAAGTTCAAAGCTCGAGCTTAATGAGACTTACTTGAAAAGGTCTCAGAAATATGTACCAATTTGGGATGGGTCATCAGAGAAGTCTCAATGTATGTTAATAATTCTTAATTCCTTAATTCCATGAGTTTCTCTCATTATACAACTCCTTAAAAATATATAAAATTTGTAGTAGCTTCTTCAAATGGAAATGCTATTATTTACAAAGTAATTACGAGCGTGTAGTTTGTGGCAAGTATTAACACTGAAAATTTGTAGAAGTTGTAAATTGTAATGAAAATATTCAACATATTACTCGAACTAAGTACATGACTGCAAACATGTAGCATAAATGTAACTCCTTACATTGAATGTTTATCAAGTGGAACAAGAGTTATTAAAATACATGAGTATTATTTAGGTGTACTAAATGCAATACTATTATATATTTATGCACATATACATACTTATATAATATATATGTATATATGTACTCAAATATGTACTTGCCACAAGTTATTGTAAGGTTTCCACAGAATACAAAGGAATGCGCAGTAAGTGTAGTAAGCGAGTGAAAAAATAGCATGTGTGTAAATTGAATTTCAGTGTTCAACTAGTTGGTGCCTTAAGATACAACAATAACAACAACAAAAAGAAAAAACAACAACAACAATAATAAAATGTTAGCGACGACAGTGTTAATAAAACCAATTTGCTTTCACCGCATAAAGACAAGAGGGAACGCGTACAATAGCGGCACGTAGCGTATACAAGTAGCTAAGTAAGAAGCTTTTGTGGGGTGGGTAGGACTGTAATATATATACATATATATGTATATTGAAGACTGTGTTTATACTCAGATAAATGATAATAAATATATATATATAGTATATAGTTAACCATGGCAACTCTAAGATTTCGCTCGATACTTTTTTTTATGTATTTCTTATATCTATATATAGATATTTATACATACATATAGAATACATATAATTGCATTTGTAAGGCTTTTTTTTCCCTACTCTCGACATACCAACTTTTCGATGCTAAGCACGTTTTCACTTACAAGCTATTTGGTTGCCTTTAGGCTTAATTTCGACTTAACTCCGTTTGTAGTTCTCATCTAGACACTCATATGAGAATTTGTGTGTTGTTGTACAAATTTAATGTCTAAATGTATATAAGCATGTTGCCGTAAATCCTTGCTTGTTTGTTAAACAAGTTGCGCTCACGAGGCTTACAGGTTACTCATACGCACCAGACACACTTCCGGTTGACTATGCTATTGCGAGAAATATTTTACAGTTATGTGCTCTTGTTAGTGTTTTTATTACATCAACTAATCGAAGTTGTTTATTTTTATTTCCACTCTAATTCTAGCTACACAAATAACAACAAAAATAAACGGATATAGGTGTTTCTTTCTAATGATGTCAATTTGAAGCAAGCAAGTCGACATTTCGAAATATTTTTCGAAAACAAATTTAAATTGTTTATATTGTCAGATTTTTGTTTCAGCAGTGCACAGTGGTTCCGCCATAGGCCAAAAATCAAAAAATCCATCTCACGATTTTTCGACAAAATGTATACCGATGGGCTCTAAATTGTCCACACTTTATATTTGCAAACCGGGGTTTCCTAAAAATCTAACGGTACTTTCTAGAAATAGAGTTAAATGCATGAACAACCGGATTTTTTTTAAAGCACATCAGATTTTTTTTTTAATTTCGCAGAAACAAAGGACTTCCATTTGTTCTGGTAATTGTTCAGGTTAACGAATCAAAAATATTTTTAATGGATTTTGAAGCTAAAGGGATTTACTTTAACTTGTGAAATTAATTAAGACTAACGAGATTTGTATTTTGTGTGGAATTAGTCACCTATATTTTTTTGGATCTTTTTTCTGCGTCTTCAATGTGTTTACATAAAGTTTTAATTGTGTTCCCCCGCGATCCCCCTGTAATTATATTTTATATAGTATTTAGCAGAGTCTTAAGGTAATAAAAGTGTTAAGGTTAGGTGCGGAAAGTTGCAGATGTATTTGCAATCGTCAAAATAATAAAAAACTCATTATAATTGGGCTAAGGAACCTTGGAAAGAAGTATACATCGTTTTTATTTCAATCTGTGTACGGTTTACTAGAGGATACATTATAAGTTTTTGTTCTAATTATAATGGCTGTTGAATGGCAGTGAAAAAATGAACTGTACTAAATTGGTTGATAATTTGCTTTTTCCCTACATTAATTTTTTATATAATATTATTCTTATAGGTGGAATATGGGGGTTGGATGAGGGAAACTATAACGACAAATCATGTTCAGCTTTTTTCTCGCTTTCTTAACTTTTTTTCCAAAGCCTTACTGAAAGTTTTGACGCTCCAACCATGGCCATGAGAAGTATTTTTGCACATCATTGCCATATAATAGCAATTACTGTTCTATGGGAGCTATAGGACCTAGTAGTCCGATGGGGCCAATTTTTTTAATATATATTTAAAATATTTTTCTAGATTTTTGGTGACAATTTCATAGCGATATCTCAACGGAAAGTATTTATGACCGCGCCTACGTACAAGCTGAACCACTGTGCAGTGGGCCTAGTAATTTTTTTGAATATGTGTTTTATAACTTTGTACATATACAGACTTTAGCTAGAGTCCCCGCGCCTTAATTGCCACGCACCTCAGTTGCTCAGCAGCCTGCAAAAAGTCGGTTAGTGCGCGCTCCAAAAACTCAGCTGCGTTCTTATTGCTTCAACGCGTATTGCATAAACGCAAATTGCCTTCATTGTGTGTTAAAAACGACGCTAGACAACTAAATTTGAGCAGCGTATGCCGCGCAGCTGTCAGATATGACACAAATGGACAAGCGGCGCATTTGATAGTGAAATATACATATAAAAGGTAAAATATTTGGAAATTCCAATGAATTCTACATTTGAGAATTTCATTTGAGAATTTCATTCGGAAGTAATTTTTTTTGGTAAATTATAGGCGTATCGCCCCCTGCTGTCAAACAGTGAATCTCAAATTGATTTTACTTTGAACTATTGACATCGAAAATTGAATTTTGACCGTCAGAAGCATTCCAATGCATTTCCTTTTAACATAGCACACTTTCCATGTAAGATATATGTATGGATATGGACGACTTAAAAACTATAATCCTGCACTAGCGCTAAAACTTTTCATCTCCAATTAAAGTCTAAGTAACTTTTTGAGAGCGTAATATGCGCAAATAGAGTAAAGAAAAAGGAAACTATGAAGAGGATGAAGAACAGCTTGCAGCTACTAACTACTGTATCACTTTCAACCAATTAAAACATAGTAAGAATATTGTTTGGAGCGAAAATTTAATTGCGTAAGCAATGCAACACCTTGTATTTATTTAATTAAAGTCTTACTTTGTGCTTTGGTCTTAGTAGTTAATACAATATGAAAAGTTTGAAAGTGTGGCCATTTGCTTTGTGTTGAAAAAAAAAAAAATTTTAATAAAATTGTTTTGGAAAGAGAACAAAATTAATTTAAAGAAAGTTGGCATATTTTATTAATTATATGAAGTAAGAGTATGTTGTTAGCATGCTATTGGCACTGAAACTTTCATAAAGGTGGTTTGACGAACTTAATGCAACTATATGAAGTGTAACCAGGTTTCAATTTTTTTTTTAAATAGTTTACCATAAACCTAGTTTTCTATTAAACCACCTAACTCTGTATGATGCTCATTATAAAGGGTGATTTTTTAAGAGCTTGATAACTTTTTTTAAAAAAAAACGCATAAAATTTGCAAAATCTCATCGGTTCTTTATTTGAAACGTTAGATTGGTTCATGACATTTACTTTTTGAAGATAATTTCATTTAAATGTTGACCGAGCTGCGTCTTAGGTGGTCCATTCGGAAAGTCCAATTTTGGGCAACTTTTTCGAGCATTTCGGCCGGAATAGCCCGAATTTCTTCGGAAATGTTGTCTTCCAAAGCTGGAATAGTTGCTGGCTTATTTCTGTAGACTTTAGACTTGACGTAGCCCCACAAAAAATAGTCTAAAGGCGTTAAATCGCATGATCTTGGTGGCCAACTTACGGGTCCATTTCTTGAGATGAATTGTTCTCCCTCAAAATGGCCATAGAATCGCGAGCTGTGTGGCATGTAGCGCCATCTTGTTGAAACCACATGTCAACCAAGTTCAGTTCTTCCATTTTTGGCAACAAAAAGTTTGTTAGCATCGAACGATAGCGATCGCCATTCACCGTAACGTTGCGTCCAACAGCATCTTTGAAAAAATACGGTCCAATGATTCCACCAGCGTACAAACCACACCAAACAGTGCATTTTTCGGGATGCATGGGCAGTTCTTGAACGGCTTCTGGTTGCTCTTCACCCCAAATGCGGCAATTTTGCTTATTTACGTAGCCATTCAACCAGAAATGAGCCTCATCGCTGAACAAAATTTGTCGATAAAAAATTTTCGAACCGAACACTGATTTTGGTAATAAAATTCAATGATTTGCAAGCGTTGCTCGTTAGTAAGTCTATTCATGATGAAATGTCAAAGCATACTGAGCATCTTTCTCTTTGACACCATGTCTGAAATCCCACGTGATCTGTCAAATACTAATGCATGAAAATCCTAACCTCAAAAAAATCACCCGTTAGTTACTAAAGTATCAAATTAAAAATTTAAAAAATGTGGCAACATTGCTCCAAAAATGTGTTATACAGCAACTTTGCTCAATCTCTCCAGCATAATGCTCTATACTATGGTGTTTCGTTAACTTATGCCATTTTTTCATATACAAATTACAAACAGTTGGCAACTCTGTTTATTTTTTTTTAACTGAAATTTTTCTTAAATCTGTTTAGTCTTATACCCAAATTGAAGTATTTAATTTACAATTAACTTTATTAAAAAAAAAATTAAACGAAATAGGTGGCAACTCTTTTTTCACCTTAAAATTTCAAATATGTGGCATCCCTTTAATTTTTGTTTTTATTATCCGAAAGTAATTCTAATCGTGTCGGCTTTCATTACACAGTTGCACATCCATAACTCGAACTACTCTAACTCAAAGTTCTCCATAACTCGAACTCTTGAATTTGCAATCGAGCCAAATTTCATATAAATTACCTTCCATAAGTTGGAAGTCTCTCTAACTCGAAGTTTTTTTGTGAATTATGGTGGTTCGAGTTAGGGAAATTCAACTGTATTTATTTCTTTAATTTCGTAAATATTTACTTCTATCTACAATAACCCTCTCTTCGTAATTTTTCCTTTTAAACATTTTCAATTGAATTTGCAAAATCTCTAATTTGTTGGTGTTAAAAAAAAAACTTTTTATAATTCTATTTTAAACTCTTAAGTGGCCGCAAGTGCATGCCACTGTGGGAATTTAAAACTTATCAGCTAAAATTACGAGTAAACCACAAAAGTGCGGCGGATGTAGATATTCTAAGTTCGCTTGCCAGCGCATGAACAGAACACACGATATACATATATTTATTTATATATATATATATATATATATATATATATATAGACTTCTATGTAAGTTTGTTGATATAAATGTATCATAAATGCAGAAATATATATTTTGTATTTAGATTTAGCAGCAAATATATTTATATACTTGATCGCTATAATTCGGTGAATAATTCAAGTAATGTTTGCTTGTAAGATATTAGAAATCATTTCCTAGAGCTGCCAAAACCAGCTGTCAAATTAAGTTCGTCACATTGTTTCGATCTGTAATGATCATGTTTAGATGATGTATATTTCATTCAGATTACTAAAACATGACAAACCATCCAAATTAGTTCTAAATCTTAAATTATTCAATGTTTAAAGTCTAATAAAAAATATGCCACACCCTGTATTTTGACAACTTATCAAACAAAGTATTATAAAACTTGATTTGATGCAATTATTCTAAACCACTTATCGCCTATCAGATAACAATGCTATGGTCACAGTGCACCTTTACACTGTCAAATACAGCTGAGAGATTAGTCATAACAAATATTTTCCTACAATATAGTTTAAAACTCTTAAGTGCTGGTAAATAGCTTATCTGCTCTATATTTTGCAGCGCGCTTGGCCTATTATCAAGATAATAAAAAACTTATGTCATATATCTGCGATGACGTATAGCCATTTTTGAAATGTGTTTAGCTTTTATTGCACCGATTTTGATTTAAACATTTTACTAACTAACGTAATCTCACCTCATAGACAGTTAACGGCACGCTTATAACGGAGTTGCAGGTGCGTGCCAAAGCGAAAACAAATTTGAAGCGTTTAGTGCATATTAAGTGATTTTTTTCGTTCGAATTCTCTCATAACGGTTAATAACACTAATGACTATATCAGCGAAGAAGTCTAATAAAACAGCCGCGGACAATGGTCCCAGCTGGCGGCAAACAAAAAAGAAAGGTAATATCGTTTGTAAAAAAAAGTTTGTGATTACTGTGGACAAATGTTGAATATTGTGCTTGCTGTTTACCTTCATTAGTCGGTCGGCGAATTCTATTAAAATTCTAACCTACAAATTGTGGTGGTGGAAAAGTTCATTTAGGTGTTACGTAAATTGGTTTAATTTTAATGAAGCTGCGCCGCGCGTCGTTAGCAAAACGAATTAGCTGAAATTATTAAAATTATACAGATTAGTGTTTACATTATAGTTTATTAAAAAAAATGGAAATATGCTGTGCTGCATAATGAGGCCTAATGGTTTTTTTGTATAAAAAATGTGAGTTGTTTTTGTGTCTGGATAATGGATCGGTCAGAATTGAAAATGCAGCATATGCTCGCTACAGTGATGAGAGATTTGCTCTCGCTTTGAGCTGCGTAAAAATAATCTCCTCCAAAATCTATAAATAATTACACGGTGCTTTGACATCCAACTTCATTGTCAAACTAATGGTCGTTGAAGGCCTATTTATATCTATTTCTATTATTAACAAGTAAGGAAGGGCTAAGTTCGTATATAACCGAACATTTTATACTCCCGCAATTTATTTATTTAACTTTATTTATGTTATATAATACACAATTTGACCCACATATTCGTTCAATATATTGTATAAAGTCCATTGAAAGTTGGAAACTCGAATATTAGGTTAGAAGCACCGAGTTCCTCATGTACGATATATAGGGGCCTTGAAAACTTATGGTCCGATTTCGGCGATTTTTAGAAAGGGGTTGCCACACTAAAAATGTAGTATTTAATCAAAATTCTGTTCCGATATCTTCACTAGTGTTTACTTTATACATTGTAAAGTAAACTATTCAGATCGTCTTTAAAGTTATGGTATATGGGAATTAGGCGTGGTTGTAAACCGATTTTGCGTATTTTCACAACATATCATAACAATGCAAGGAAAAAAATTGCAAACCGAATTTCATTGAAATTGGTAGAGTAGTTTCAGAGATATGGGTTTTGATACATAAGTGGGCGGAACCACGCCCATTTAAAATTGTGAATACTATTTTGAGTGCAGCTCTTCTGTACCTTCTTTATAATGAAATTTAAGGTTTCTGTGGTTTTCCTTACTGGATTAAAGCATTTTTAGTAGTTTTCAACGTAACCTTTGTATGGGAGGTGGGCGTGGTTATAATCCGATTTCTCTATTTTTGGACTATATAAGGAAATGCCGGAAAAAAACGACCCCTGAGAGTTTCGTTGATATAGCTTTAGTAGTTTACGAGATACATACGAAAAACTTAGCAGGGGGCGGGGCCACGCCCACTTTCCCAAAAAAATTCCATCCAAATATGCCCCTTCTAAGAACAATCCTTTGTACCAAATTTCACTTTCATATGTGTTTTCAGTTATCGCCATTTTGTGGGCGTGGCAGTTTCATTAAGATATCTCAATTTTTACTCAAGTTACAGCTTGCATGGACGGACAGACGGACGAACGGACAGACAGACATCCGGATTTGAACTTTACTCGTCACCCTGATCACTTTGGTATATATAACCTTATATCTAACTCGTTTAGTTTAAGGACTTACAAACAACCGTTATGTGGACTTCTCCACATAACTAGCAACTTTTGTTGCGAGAGTATAAAAATTATGAATTGCGAAAATATATAACATATGAAGTTATATTACCACACATATATTCGTACCCATCTTGGAAAGAGAGTAAGTTCTCACAGAATCAGTTACACCTTTTTTCGTTCAATAGTTTACTACATAATATGTTCGAGAAGCTAATATCGGGTGGGATCTTTGGAACTCTAGGTGATTCCAAAATCAATTTTTAGATTTGTTATAGGGGTAAGGTAGTCGGTTGGATTGTAACTGTCAACTATAGTGTCACACCTCTGAAAATCATCTAATTTGATGTTGTTGAGATAGACCTGATGGAGTTCAAATTGAACAAATTTTAGTTCATAGACGAGAATTTTGACTATATCTTGAACAAAAATGTGATATTTTATCCCCATCAATAATATTTTCATTAAAAATGGTTTAATTGAATCGTTGAAAAGGACTTGAGATCTCGCGATTCATTTTGAGATTCATCGGTCGTGAGTAGCTTTTGGGAAGAAGAAAAACATATTTCTGAATGTAAAACGTTTAGTTCAAAGGCAATTTATTTTCGAAGAATGATTAAGCTTTAATGAAGCATTATACATCCATCGCCGTCTTCATCAATCCAAATTCTATTGAGTTCGTATAACATAACCATTATCTGAGTCAAATTCGTTTCAAAACATTGCGCTCGTGTATAAAAATAAAAACTTCAATGAGCTAGCGGTGGATTTGATTAAAAATAGCAGTAATAATTTTAGAGAAGGAATAATAATGCCGTTACAAATAACATCTATTGTTAGACGTATTGCAAGCTATGAATGCTTCATCATCATCATTATAAACTGAAATATTAAAATAAATATGAGTAATAGTTGTGCCAAGCAACAAATAAGTTCATTGGGGTTAACATAATAGTTTATAAAGGGGAGGACCAACTGTTGGCAGCGCTAAAATTAGAATCAGCGCAATGCAGCAATGTAAAAGACGAACGTTGCAGTTTTATTCAAGTTAATAACAATAATATTTTATGTTTTTATGCTGCTAATAACGGTAAATGCGGTTGACGTCTCAAAACGTGCTGCTAAGAATAAACCACAGTTGACAGGGGGCGAATACATAACGCGACGAGGGTACGCCACTTTTCACCCTTTATCTCACAAATAAGCTACTTTATTGCTTATGCAGTCTGTTTTATTTTTAGTGTTGCCAGATCGCGGTCGCGTTATTACAACCATCTGCAATTTATTATAAACTTATCTAAAAGTAAAAATATTATAACGGTGAAAGGCAACCGTTTCACTTACCTATGAGTAGTTGACTGTAACTAATGAGACGCGGCAGCTAAGTGCCGCTGATAACGGCACGAATGTTGGTGAGGCGATGTGGAGTGGCACAGCTGCGCGGGCTGATAACTTTATGATTATTAACGGGTTGTAAAACTAAGATTTACTGCACATGAGTGTTCGTGTGCCCTGCCATGTGAGTAAACAAATAAGTGGATATACTAGGGTAAATAGAAAGTGGTACTTTTTTTATACCCAACATAATGAGAGGGTTGGGTAAATACTTATTGTGATTATTTCTGATGAACGGATGTAGTTGTGTTGAAACTTTGACTAGACTTTGTGAAAGCTATTTGGTCTCATAAGAGATTATACAACGAACATAATCCACAAATCGACAGTAACTAATAAATGTCGGTCTGGCCGATAACATAACAGATAAACATTTTCCCAGATCATTTACGGACGAAGCTAAGCCCTAGTTGGTAGTTTAGGCCTCCTAGGTCGAACTCTACCTCGTGAAGATTTGGACAGAACGCTTAAACTTGCCTTTTATATGTTTTTTTTGGCTGAGAGAATGAGAGAGAGAAGGTCTGAACCAACAGTGCTTAAAGTGTAAAGGCATACAAGGAAAGTTTAACAGCTAATATAATGCTCAAGTGAGGGGATGTAAGAATTCCTAAACGATGTATTATTTTTTGTCTATTATTATTAAGCAGTCATGGGAGAGACATGGAGATATTCTCAATTCTCTCAGACAACATATATTTTTAAGAAGACTTTCTCATGAGAAATCGTAATTTTTCTCTAACGGTTAGTAAAGTGCTTGTCTATGCGTGATAAATATTAAATAATCTCTTAGATCGAAGACCGATATGAATTAGTGGTTTTAAAAACATATATTATACACTAAAATGACTCGACAATAGGAGTCTCAAACTATACTTCAGTGTCAGTGAATATCTGTTTCGGATTGTCAATGTGTTTATCAATATATCTCACTTTACAAATATTAGTCTCTTGTTCGGGGTGAACTAAAGATTATATGACTTTATATTGGAGGGAGTGAACTATATTTCTTAAAAGAACGGTCCTGTTGATAAATAGTCATTAAAGTAAATGAGTTATTAATATAACTATAACTTGGACAAAGCTGCTGTAGGAGAGAGATAGATAGAGTTAATGTGCTACAATAGGTGATCAAGTTCTCTCTCTAAATCACCCCAAGTGTGGTGATTTTTTTCTACCTATGGGACAGCTTAGTCAGTCCAGCTATAATTGAGATATTCACCATTTGTTTCTCGCTCTAAATCATGCCTGGTTTGGTGAGATTTTCTAGTTATGAATGAGTGGAGTCTTTAAGCATTTGTAAGCAATCTCTTCCTAGAGACCGATTTTATTTATTTAAAGCCTCATATACGATTTCCCCATGTTCGTTTGCTTCAGAAGCTTGCATGATTTGTGGAATTTTCTAGCTTGCTGATTCTATTTTGATCTGCAATTGGTATGGGATGTATGAATTTGTAAATATATCTGAAATGCTCTAGCCAACAAACGCCGGGTATAACAAATACCGCCATAGATAAGCTTTCTATATACGAGTATTTACAAATAGCATATTAGCGTGCATGTTGCGTATGCCTTTCGTCTAATATATGTGACAGATTGGAAGTGTTTACGTACACTAGCACTTAAATTATAATCGCTATGGATGTTTACATAACTCTCTATATATAATATGTAATCCGCTGGCGTTATTTATTTATATCGATAGCTAGCTAACGACTTGTGTATGGCTCTCTGTGCGCCTATTCTATCGGGCAAGCAAAGGTGAACACAACACGGATACACACACACACATTAATATATATTTTTAATAAATTTTTATCTGTTTGTGTACCCATAACCATACCTCTTAGATAGATGTGGGCAGGTGCGCGTTTGCATCCGCTTTCCTGTTTACTTGCGTTGCTCGGTGGCGGTGTCGGTGCAACTGGTAGCTGTTGCGCATTTAGCGCGTTGAGTGTGAACTACACCAATTCGTGGAAATTCAATGCCAAGCGGTAGTTGTTGCCTATCTGCCGCCAACAACTCGCGTGGCATAGACGCGTTGCGCTTCCTCGATTTTTTATTTTTTGTTTTTAAGAAAAAAGTATCAAAAAAAGGATTTCGCTGATAAAATAACGCACTCATACAGACGCGTGAAGGTCCTTGCGCGCGAATTTCGTGGCATTTCATGTGTCGAAAGTGTCAAAATTGTTAAATAATCTGCTGAGTGCAGCGAATTTTTGCGCTGTGTTACAGTTCTCGGAAATTTTAATAAGAATATTTTCAAAAATAGAAAATTGAAAATAATTCAGAGTGCATATTTTTGATCACTCGCTCTGGAAGTTGCAATCTCTGTGTCTCCGGCGTGTGCTACATCATTTCAATTTCCACGAATTAGTGCCACAAAGCGTGTGTTTTGTTGTAAAATTTGTGAAAAGTGACGCTTTTGTGTGAGCGTGTGAAATGTTAGTGTCTCGCTGAGCATGTTAATATTAATGATGCCACCGGAGAAGTTACGGCAGCCACTAAAACGCTGCAGAGATGGGAAACGCAACGCTTGTGGTAGGTAGCATGATTGCAAGCTAGAAAGCATGTCAGCTCACGCTTCATTGTTGTAGGTGTAGAAATGTATGCTGAGACACTAGACACCAGCGCACACGGAGCATTGCTTTAAATAGCTACGTACGTTACCTGTAGAACGCAGTCATGTTGCAAGCAAGCTCAACAAATCCCTCTTCACTCATCCTCCCACACATACTCACCTCGAGAGCAACACAAGTTGCTGCCCATTCATTGCTGCTTGGCTTTCTTGGCATGCTCACATCCTGCTTCCCACTCACTTTCTGCATTATCCTTGAGGTTATTGTCTGCACTGTGATTTATTCATCTCAGACATTCCTCTCTTTAAGGCATTTCAGATTGTGCATATTAAAGGAATAGCAAAAAGGCAAACGTTGAAATAGAAATGTGAAAAGAAAGCGTGCGAAGTTAGCTGCAGGGGTTTTTGCGAAAATATGCAAAGAAAAATGCGACTTTTTATACTTTATTCTTGTTGCATAGAGACAAGCTTGCTGCATTGCTGTTGCAGCTGAAAAATGTTATTCTCATGAAATATTTGCTATTATAATGTTCATTTAAAATATTTCCAGGACAATCATTGTGTTGGGGTTGTGCGAAAGCTTGGTTATGTCATGGTATTTGGTGATTTATGGTCTGAAGTTTGTGTTTTATAGTTTATGAGCGTTGTTTGAAAGACATAAGTAGCGTAGCAAAGTGTATGGCACTCAATTAAAATGTTTTTATACTAAAGTTGTACGAATTTTCGTTTCTAAGTTATTAATTTTTAACAATTGAATATACTGTAAGTTTCCAACCAAAACATATTGGTGGTACACAAAATGTTTTTTTAAGTTGTAGGCGTAATTGTTATCCGATTTCAGCCGTTCTTAAAATATTCATTAATAACACTATAAAGGTTATAATCACCAAAATTCATTACAATCTGTGGAGGGAATAATGAGTTTCTTTAGGTTAGTACTCATGACAGTTTTGTATAATGCTGATATATAGCTTGATTGAAAGATCTGTATTGTTGAAGTTAAGAATATACAGAGAGAAAAAAGTTTCTTGTGATATATGATGAAAACTGAGGTTAGGTTAGCTTCCTCTGACATACTTTTATTTTCGAAACTCTTTTGATTATATCATTCGAGTTTAATACAGGAGTGAAAACCGTGAGATCGTAGTTCGGTTGTGTACTAAGAATTATAATATTCAACCAAGCGTAGAGTGAACTATCAAGCTTTTTGTTTGATAAGTCGATCCAGGTTTTTAAGCGTTCGGACTCATAAGAATGTTAGACTATGATTCTAGACAAATGAAAAGTTCGAGGTTAGAGTTTCTGAATGAATCTTCTTTATGTGCGGTACCTATATTAATTGAAAAAAAAAATAATAATATGGTCATCGAGCTGCAACAATTTTTAAAATTTCACTTAAAACAATTTTTTGTGAAGCGTTGCCACATGTTTCAGAATTTTAATTTAATGTACTTGAATAGTTATATTTTCATAGAAAGAAAATGCAATTAAATATGTTTGAAAATGTTGATGTTAAAGAAATTTTTAAAAAGAGTTGCCACATGTTAAAATTTTTTATTGAACTGAATAAAATATTAAAATGCATCAAATCAAGAGATGTTAAGAAAAATTTATAGCCGCGATATGCTCAAGCGTTGCCAGCTGTTTGAAGAAATTGACCATAACCATAATTAAAAATAAATATTTATGAACTTTGAGCTCTTCGAAGTTCTTTGTGGCATCTCTGACTTTTAATGTGATTTATTTGATTTTTTTTGTAAAAAAATTGTAATTTTGACTGCAGCCATATAATTGTGGTTATGTAAAAACAATTATTTCTAAAATATTTTAATTAGTTGAAACAACTTCCACTTAATAAAGACATAAAGAGATATTTGAATATTTAATTAAATGCTGTTGTGATTTAACTACTGGTTATTATTAAATTAAGTACATCATTTTATTGGACATACAAATTAAGCATGTACATTGAATGTGTCAAAATTAGGTTATTATTAATTACAATGTAAATATTTATTTTAATTATCTGAATGTGAGGATAACCCGTTATCAATAACGAACAGCTAAAATACACATTTATTGTGCAATTTTCATATTTTAATGAAATTTTGATAAAAAGTATATCTATATATATATGTTTGTATGTATATATACATAGTAAATAAGTTGTAAAATTAAATTACTGCCAACTCTGTAATTGAATTTTATTTATTAAACCATTTGTATTCATATAGACATTGCTGAAATTCTGTGCGCGAATGCAATTGTTAGCCACATTTGTGGTCAAATTGAATAAATAATAAATAAGTAATCAAGCTGGCACTGTAATAAACATATATACAGCACATATTTTATTTACACCAATTTGCATTCGAAAATATGTTTGGTGAAAAGCGCATATTTGAGCGCATTTAGGCGCTTGTTGATGGTGTTGCATTTGTGGCATGCTAATCAGATTAAAAGCGGCAAAATAAATTTAGCCAAAAGAGCAACTGTATGCACTTTCATAGTGTTGATTTGTGGGCGATTTTGTTGGCAATGCCAACAATAAATAAAATTATAGCTGAAAGTGGCACTAAATTTGCCAAAAGTTTGAATTTATTTGTTTTTGTTTTAATTCTCAGCATGTTTATGAAATGGCAGATTAAAATATTTACAAACTCTGCTGGAGTTCAGTGAACAGAATATAATTTTGTATCTTTTTATGAATCATAGAAACATGTTTTAGGAGAAGAGTTAGACGGTAGACTGGGATATTTAATTTTGTACTAAAAATCTGTATGGATTGTGCGATAAGATAACTATAGAACTGTTTGGACCAAATTAATACAGGCATAAAGGCTGAAAATCAATTAAAATGTGCTAAACTTCGAAAAAAGGTCTATTATCAAGTTATTGAATAAGGATAATCTATCAATTTTTCGTGGACTCTGCTTTAGTTTATACATATGTATATGCATATCAATTAAATACTTTTTCCAATCTACTTTCTTACAGATTTTCATCGTGAGAAGAAATTATATAAAAGACCCTACAATCCAATGCCAGCCCGAAAGGGGCTGCTTGCGCCCCAAAATACCTTCTTGGATACGATCGCAACACGTTTCGATGGCACACGTAAGTGAAGTAAATAAATTTCTTATCTATCTGTGTGTTTACAACAAAATTAAGCATTGAAATTGAAAGGAAATTAAAAAAACAGGATAAGTTTTGAAAATACTATAAAAATCTAGTAAGAGATAACCAAAACTTTTATAAGCTTTTAGAATACGAGCTGTTTTCAAAAAATAAGGGAATTGTGTCCAAAAGTCCAATTGTAAAACATTTTCAAATTTTTAATTATTTATTATGCCCCAAGGGAATGATACAGTTTTCTACTGTATTCATTGCTTACTTTGTATGCCGCCGCTATGGTTAGACGTGGATTAGCTCAGTGATGTTTGTTGGTTAAAAGCTCTCACTTCTTTGCTTGTTCGTGAATTCTAGGCCAAAATCAATACAGTAATGACATGACTATGTGTGAGTTTTCACTATTTCCAACAAGTAAGGAAGGGCTAAGTTCATGTGTAACCGACTCTCTTTTATACTCTCACAATTTATATGTTTAATTTTATTAATATAACAAACAATTTGACTCACATATTCGGAATATAAATGGTCAAGGTAAAGTCAATTGAAAGTTGGAAGCCCTAATTTTAGGTATAGGTTTAGGTTTAGGGACCTAGGTGAGGTTATATCCCGATTTCACCCATTTTTGGCACTGAGACATATTATTAGACTCCCTCTGAATTTCTTCAAAATATCTTCTTAGTGCTTACTGTATATATTGTAAAGTAAACGATTCAGATGGGCTTCAAAGTTCTGGTATATAGGAAGTAGGCGTGGTTATGAACCGATTTGACCTATTTTCACAAAATATCATTCGAAATCCAGGAAAATATTATAAACCGAATTTCAGTTTCGGAGATATGGAATTTGATACATACATAAGTGGGCGAAGCCACACCCATTAAAAATTTTGTATGCCAATTGGAGTGCAGCTCTTCTTTATAATGAAATTAAAGGTTTCTAGTGTCTTCTCTTACTGAATTAAGGAATTTTTGGTAGTTTTCAACATAATCTTTGTATGGGAGGTGGGCGTGGTTATAATCCGATTTCCTCCATTTTTGGACTATATAAGGTAGTACATCTATCGACTCTAGAGACTTAGATTTATATATCCTTAGTAGTTTACGAGATATGTACAAAATACTTTATAGTAGGCGGGATCACGCCCACTTTCCCAAACAACTTACATTCAAATATGCCTCTTCCCATTGCGATTTGTACAAAATTTTGCTTTTATAGCATTATTTAGGGCTTAGTTATGGTACTTTATCTGTTTTCGGTTTTCGCAATTTTGTGGGCGTGGCAATATATCGATTTCGCCCATCTTCGAAAACAACCTTGTTATGGTGCCAAGGAGTATGTGTACCAAATTTCATAAAGATATCTCAATTTTTACTCAAGTTATCGCCTGCACAGTCGGACGGACGGACAAATAGACATCCGGATTTGAACTTTACTCGTCACCCTGATCACTTTGGTATATATAACTTTATATCTAACTCGTTTAGTTTTAGGTGTTACAAACAACCGTTAGGTGAACAAAACTATTATACTCTCTTAGCAACTTTGTTGCGAGAAGTTAAAAATAGAGAGTAAGAGGTAAAGGCTAACACAAAAACCGAGTTTGAGAAGTGTTTCAAGTACTGGATACTAGTGCATAATTTCGAATGGGGAATATTTCGAAGGTGACAGCATTAATATAAACAAATGAATATTTTTTTCCCATAAAATGATAATACCGGTTATTTTTTGAACACACACACCTTCTTTGACGTAATGACGTAAGCTACAGCTCTTATAACAGAGATGCCATGCCAGCTCATGATGCACATATCACAACCAAATTTGATTATTCAATTGCACTGCCCACTACGGCAGCCAAAACTATACATATTGTAGTTGCCCGAAATGAAGCACGCACGCATGTAGTTACGTAAGCTCATTACATTTACGTAACAACTCCGAGTGTGTGCGTATGTAGTTTTTAATTCGCATATGTCAATTGTCGTCAATGCTTGAGGCACGCCTACAATTTAACACACTTACGCCCACAACACTTTATGAGCGCAATAAATCTTACCGCAGTACAGATGTACACTTAAGTACTTTGAATTTACGACGTTGCAATCACACACATACACACGCACGTGAGTACTTATGATGTACTTGCACACGCATGCATCAGTTGGCCGAAAGCTCTTGCTAATCCACTCCCTGGCTGTTAAGTGCTGTTAAAGTGTTTATGACTTAAGAGTGTTTGCTGTTGCTGTTGTTGTTGTTGCAGTTGCGAGCTGAACCATGTAAGCGCTTAAGCAAAATACTTATGAGCATACGTAATGTGCTCACAGCTTGAATTATGAATTATGCACACACACACACACACATATTCACATGCATTGCGTAATTCAAATGAAAATTAATTAAATTAATTGCATAGAAGTGCTTGTCGTCACACATAACTGTATTGAAGCACCAATACGCCTAATGACATTAGCGAAGTGTTTTAAAAGCTTTCAAGAAGAGCACTAAGTGCATTTTGCAACTTCGTGACAGCTTTTAATCAGCAATTAATTTTTTCGAGCATTAATTAAGCGTTTCATTAGGTTAATTTCTTATAAGCAAGTACTCTTAATAAATAGTATAAATTTTCCATAATTTTACTGTCACTTATTCCATATAATTATCCCTACACCAAGGAGTCATTCACAGTAATTTAAATATATCCAGAATATGTAGCTTCCAACTCTTGTGGGTTTGCGTTACGTAAATGCTGTCGTATTCAATTTTACATTTCACCTTGAATTCATTTAGTTGTACTGACAGTTTATTTTTGTTATCCTTTGCGTCATAAATAGTAGTGTTGGCGTAGTGTGGTTATGTAAGCGCTACTGGGACAATGAGGCAGTACGAAATGCGTAAGCTCATAGTACGGGTATTGCAGTCACATGAAATCTGATTATACAGCGTATTTAAAGCTGATTGGTCGTGAGTGGGTCGGTCGAAAAGCTTTTAAAAAATTAGTTCGGGTCATTATTGATAGCTTAATGATATACTTTAGAGTCCGCAGCCAACTTCAAGGCAACCAAAGCAAAACGGATATGTCTGGAATATCACCTAGTTGATTGCGAAGGTATACACTTTTGAGTCCGCAGCCAACTTCAAGTCAACCAAAGCAAAACGGATATGTCTGGAATATCACCTAGTTGATTGCGAAGGTATACACTTTTGAGTCCGCAGCCAACTTCAAGTCAACCAAAGCAAAACGGATATGTCTGGAATATCACGCAAAATGTTATTTCTTTAATGTTCCATCGGTTCGAATTTTTCTAAGTTGATACCCAAAAGTCGAAATGATTTGTATTGCGTAGTTCGGGCTCGGTTTTTCACGAAGTTTTGTTCGACGAATTCCGACACGGACTCGAGAAAATATTAAATTAACGAAACACTATTCTTTACAAAGTCTAGGAGAGATAGTTGGAGAATTAGATTATTATTATATATAGTGCCACAGACTGACTACAGTTGTCATCTCATCTGAAATGATAGATCTCCTCCATTATCTCGGCAGGTAGTTCGTTTTTGAATCCTTCGATCAGTCTCCAGATCTATAGCGGAATCAGGGCAATTTAACTGGAACCATTTGATGAAGTAGGACAAATTAGAACCATTTCCGACGTCTCTTTACGGTGCGCATATTTTGAAGATATTAAGGTCGAGGGTTCAATTTTAATACAAAAAAAAAGTTTCTACGGAACTTTTTCCTCCAAGACACAAAACTGAAACTCGATATTCACAATCAGCCTGTACAAGTCTTCCATAAATTCTCATCTGCTTTTCATTGCTATTTGGCTGGCCATGAAGCCCCTCGGTGCTATTTTCCAATCTGGCAGCACAAAGTTACAAATACAAATGCATACATATATACACACAGCATTCCGCTACTAACTGGCAATTATTTCGGTTGGCAACAGTTGAATGCTGCAAGCGAAACGCCGTTACCAAGCGCTGCTGCGCAATTTTTCCACAGCGCTGCTATGCAACAGTTTGCTGTAATGTTGCAAGTACATTGTTGCGCGCATGACATTGTGGCAAGCATGCACGAGCACGATTCTAAACTCTAACCGCGTTGCCATTAACGAAATCGAAATAGTAGCATGCACTTGTTTCGCCAGCGCAAAGCTCCTCGGATAATGTCAATGCTGGTGTCGTTGCCGTTGCTTGATTAATGAACTTACCCCCACCAAATGATACAGTTATACGAGTACACGTAGAAAGAGACTGTGTTGCTGTTGCACCGAAAAATATGAAACGAATTGGTAGCATTTTTTGTCGCAAATCTTTTGTTATCGCAACAATACAATACCGTTATTGCACACAAATACCTGCCACACCCACCACTCACCCACCCACTTAGTGATCCAGCTGTGTGTAGTTCTGCCTTTGATTACGATTTTACGATGTCCTCTGGTGGATTTCGCTGCAATTCAAAGCAATAACGAAAATTCGTTTCAACATCGGGGGAAACTAATTCAATTACAGTTAGGCGTTTACGCCACCAACCATTTGTATTAGTATCCGCTCGCGGTAGTGCAATTGTTTGTGGCAGCGAGTAGCTTTTCATTTGTGCTTTGTTGTGACCGCAAAAACGCGTGCTTATTTCATTAATTAGTGTGTCCGCGAAATGCAGCGTGTTTTCGCGTGTGTTTTTTGGGGGCGTAGCGGCAAAAGCCTTTGCAAGCTTTTATAAATTATTGCGTTTATATTTGTTATTTTTTTCTGTACATTTTTAACTAATTGGATTTGTAGCTGTTTATATGAACAGCATTTGTTTGGCTATTTAGGATTGCTTTGTGCTGGTTTTCTTGTTTGTAATTAACCCTTTAATGCCCAAGGCTGCATGTGGGCGATGTAATTTCATTGTCAGTTTAGAATTTTGTTGTTTTGGGAATTCTAAATAATTGTTGACCCCTGCGGTGGCAATTTTAATTGAAAATATTGCTACTTTACATGGAAATTTTGTCTAGAAATAGTCATGGTCAAGTGGTCTTCCGAGTATTCTAATAATGGACTGAAGCTGAATGACATGGTAAGAGCCAGCTTTAACTGTGAAAAGCTTCATAGGGCACAGGTGATTTGTGCCAATCAATATCATAAAATCCAGGCGGCCATTAAAGCTTTACATTAAATTCTATGTCCAAGAAGTTGCTTAGACAGTGGCTTGGTTTTAGTGCTTTGATCAACTTTATTTTTAGTTTTGTAATTTTAGTTCCATTTCATGAAAATATTTCATATATGTGTTTTTTTTTTAAACAAAGTGTCGCTCCGTAAGCTCAACATAGATGGCGCTGTAGCAATTTAACGTGAGATTTTGTAGTTTTCGGCGAATTATGAGCGAATATCGTACAAAAAGTGTTGGTAATAAGCTGCTGAATATGGTTAGTCTCAAACTATAATAATACTGATCTAGTTCCAATATGATCTTTATACATTGTTCACTTAGAATTGTCAATTCAATATATGTATCTAAAATTATATTGAACGCCAAACTAAAAGCTACCAAAACGATAATACAGCAAACCAAACATAATGAAATGAATACTGTTGACCTTAGGGGTCTCCCCAACAATGAAGCACTCTTCCCATTCCCAAAACATTTGCATTTCTATCTCGTTGTCCGTTTGGTCATAATTACAACGCCACGCAATGAATGTAAATCCAAAATCCCAAATCCAAGTTCGAATTTGAATTCGTCCCAATGCATAAATTTTCAAAACAGCAGCGACACACATCAATGGTCATACAATTTGGTTGAATCCAAAAATGACCAAAATCACCATGCAATGCACCCGCCTCGTTGTGAATCAATGCCGCATTTAGGTATTTGCATTTTTAGGTTATTGGGTGCCATGCAACAGTAAGCCAGCTGGCATATCGATAAGTGCACATATGACAGGCGTGGCTGTGTGTTGAGAGTTGAAAACGCGGTCTATTGCGTCTAAAAGTGTGCTTTGAAAATATTGCAAAACTTCAACAGTCTGCCGACCAAATTAAATACCCTGCAGCTTTCGTTGGCCGAACACTGTGAATGCAATGAATATACGATGCGTCTATGTAACTGGTAATGTATGTATGTGTGTTTTTTGTTGTCTGTGTATGTGTACCTGCTGCTGGTGTTGGTGTTGTTTATTGGTTGGTTGGTTGCCTGGCGGCTATAAAAGCCACAATTGCGGCAACTTAGTTCGCCGCAATCAGTAGCAGATGCGATGCGACATGTTGGCGGAAGCGTATGTGTTCAGGTTCATTTTTCCAATAGCAAGGATGCGCACACTCATATACACCAGGGTAGGTAGCTATAAGCTCACAATTGCGGTCAGTATATATGTATTTTAGATGGAGTACCTAGTAAGCAAAAATTGGTAATAAATTCAATTCAATTCTTTAAGTTGTTAAATTGGATTGGGTTTGTAAGACTTATGCTTAGATTAGCATAAAACCATATGTATGTATATGCCAAGTTTTTCATGTATCTGAAGTATACTTTTAGGCAAAGTAAATACTGGATTGAGGTTCTTTGGTGTATAGTAAATGTTATTTTGCCGATGTCCATGTTCATGTCCGAAGTAATAAAATTGCAAACTTTAATTTAATTTAATAGAAAATTACATCTATATTGAAGCATACCTTTAAGAGTACAATTAAATATTGTCTTATCGAAGACACAAACCTAGTTTAAAGCTATATCAAAGATATGTAGCTTAGTCAAAAATGAAAAAGTACATATACAGTTCTGAGCCATTGCTTAATGGGAATCCGATATGTTTAAGGAAAAAAATTTGTCCGTGTGCCCATATTTCGAAAGCAAATGGTAAAAATTAAGGGACTTTTTATCCAAATAATATTTGAAGAATTTTTTTTTTTAATTTCTTCCTTAACTTTGCTTACTGGGTTCTACATTTGTAACGCCCTCGTACGTTGTCAGCATTGCGCCTTTGCATATGCAAAGTTTTTTTTTGTGCCAAGCGAATTGCTTGCTCGTTGATGGTGCAAAGTTCTGTGAATGCTTATGTATGTATTTACGTGTTATGTGTACGTCTGTCACCAAATCAACGCATTTATCAATCATCATATAATCAACTTTCCACGTGATTGTGGTCTTTTGTTGAATGTGAAAATTGCGTTTAATTAGTAACGCCCTTTGCTGACTGTTCACGCTTTGCTGCGTATGTGTCATTGTCACCCAGATGTGTGGTGTTGCCATTTATTTGCTGCATTGAACTCGACAGCTCATTTATACCTATATTTATACCATGTATATTTAGTGATGTATTTAAAGATAGCAAGCCGACATTAATACGCCGAGCACGCAGTGTCTATTTATTCCCCTGGCGCATTGTTGTTATTGCACTTTTGTTGTTGTCGCCCATCGTACGTTTTAGAACTGTTAATTAAGTTTCGCAAATATTTACTTATATAACTTTCGGTCAACACTACCTTAGCGTAATGGAAGCCGAACTGTGGTAGTGGCTGTTTAAATAACTCTTAGAAATACATATATAATTACATATACGTATATATATGTGTGTGTATATATATGTGTAAGCACATATGCTTGTATATATATTTCTATGTGTCGAAAAAAAATATGGTTTAATTTGAGCTGACCTGAGGCTTTTGTGTGCTTACTTTGAAAAGTTTTCGATATTGGTTTTTGGCTTTGTGGAGTCCATACATACATGTGCATATAGCTAACTATACACATACACTTATTCATATATATATATTTGAAAATTAAACGAATAGAAGGATTTTCTGTTTTATGCATTAATTTTTGGTCCAAAATTGTGTTCCCTAGAGACAAAAATGGCAGAATTGTTTAGCCATTCAGTCATGCACGCATACATACATACATATATTCTATAGATATTAGCTTTATTCTACCTCTGTCCGACAGGAGTTAAGTGTCAGTACCATTTAGCTTCGAACTTTTCGTTTGTCTGTCGATTGATGAACTTTTAATTGGTATTTGTAACTTTTCTTGTCGGACAAATTGTAAAAAGTAGTTGAGCCAGTGTTTAAGAACTAATCTTCACTCTGGTAATTGGAAAAATATAGATTTGATATTACTATTTGTTCTTGTCTATTCTAGTGTATTTTAAATGTAGCCAAAAATATTTGTTGAGTTTGAAAACAAGCTACAATGAAATCTTTAAGTTGTTACATGAATTTCTCCAGTAGAAAAAGGGTATATTTTTGATATTTTTTTATAATATAAAAAGTGAAATATTTTTTCAAACTTTTTATTGTCTCAGAAACAAATTTAATGAGGAATTACTAAAAATTTTAAAGATAAATTATAAAAAGCTGGCATTGGGTAATTTCAATGTAGAATAACACAAGACTAGATAAGAAACCTTAGATTGTTTGAAGCATTCAAACCAAAGTAATCTTTTATGTCAGGGTTTATTTCAGTTCGCCCTATAACCACAGGTTGCCTGAAGTAATTCAAAATTCAATTGAATTGATGTGATAAGTAATAAAAATAAGATCTAATGCTTAGCACAAACGCATGCTTATGAAGTGCGCCTGTCTCATTCAACATCACTATATCCCTGGCTTTCAATAAACATTTCTATTAACACACTACAACCTAATAGACTTTTCGCACATGACTTAATTAAGCAATTAACTGGCTTTTGCCATTATTAATAATGCCAATATTATTTGACTACATTAGTTTTTAAACGAATATAAATCGAGTTGAAACTGGAATGCAATTCTGCGGGTTGTTGGCCACACTATACATTTGGCTGTGTTTATTGATAAAATAGCAATAAGCTAATGAAACTTACCAAATTCTTATGAACAGAAAAACAAAAAAAACTGAGCGTTAATCGAGTAGCCGGCTGTGCGAAAGGCAAAAACTGGTTTCTCAATTATAATCTTATTGTACTCAATTAATTTGGCTGTACGAAAAGGCTATAACCTAACACAAATTAAAAAGACAGTTTTAGTTCAAAATTTGCTCACTTAAAATTGCAGTCCATGAAACTTTGCAAATTAAAAAAATAAAATAAATTATTTTTAGTTCAACAAAATATTGAAGATATTCGCACAAAAGGAGTCCTAGTGTAATGATATCAGAAATAGGCTTCTTCACGAACTTAAACAGAAAATTTCCTTTCAATTCGATTTCTAATATGCATACCCTGAAATCAATGTGTTATTTAGAGAATGAAAAACTTATATCGTGTGTATGACAATTGTCCTCAAGTTAATAATTTTTTTCAAATAAGAATGCCACACAGAGCAACCAAATCATTTCAAGTGAAACACTCGAATATGCCACTTGATTTCTATAACAATTTCTGCGGAAGGAAGAAAACAATTACCTGCAATTTTCTCATAGTAATCTTAAAGCCTCTTATGTTTTAACACACAAGTTAGATTCTTACGTGAAGTCATCTCACATATGAACTCAACCAGCGCTTTTACTTATTGTTGAAATATGCTTTTCATGAAATTTGAAGCAATTCATTTTGCTAAAGCTTTAGTTAAATGCATACACTTATACGAGTATGTATGTACTGTATGTGCAAGAATATAACAGAATAAGTGGCCTTGGTTGAACAACAAACGCATAAAGGCTTATGACCAACTCACATGGTTGTTAGTGTAAACAATAGACAACAAAGCAAAAGTTAACTAACCGAAACATAAGTAACATACCATAAGTGGCGGTGGGGGGAGCAGATATGAAATTGCACGTGTTATAGTTATATATATTTATAGTATAGGTGGCAGGATGGCCAGAGCTATTTGTTTACAAATATATATGTGAGACAAAGAATATGTGATATTTAGTAGGTCAGGAATCACAAAAATAATAATATATAATTATTAGGTCAAGTTTAAAAATCTAAATGAAAACTTACCTATAGTGTTGAAAAGTTCGAGACCGTTGTCTGTTATGAAAAAATAAAATGAAAATCTTTTCCTTCGAACTTATTTTAATCATTCTATTTCTGGAACTTAGAGACTTAGTTCTCTGTTGAATTTATTAAGCCCAATTTATAACGGGATGTGTACTACATCACTTTGGCTTCATAAAAATATCCTGAATAACTCTTTGCTCAATTTCAAGTATCCAAGTATCTTTTTACTCGACTTACATAGACACACACTAAATAAGCTCAGGTGCTCTTTGAGCAGTTTAGCTTTCAGTCCATCACTTTTCTATATATATTATATTTCGTATAGAAATAACGCATGTTTACCCACTTTTGTATGTTTCTTTGACGGCCCTAGTGTGGTTTGGTTTATCTGCTCGCTTTGACCAGCTGCTTGTTGGTTTCTGATTTGCAGCAAGCACTTGCTACTTCAAATAGAAGCTTCAATTTATTAAATACTAGGAATTTACCAAAATTTCTGAGCATTAGCAACATTCACTTACATATTTATTTGCTTGCTACATTTAATTTATTATTTATTGCTAGTTTAATTTGAAAAGCATTTTATTAAAGCAAATTTAATGAATTTTCTTAGAATTTTAGCTTCAAAATTTAAGTGAGTTAAAATTGATGGAGTTTTAACTTGTTTATTATGTTAGGCATTAAGTTAAGAGTATGTCATGTTCTTTGCAAGCTGTTTAATGTCACAACTGTCTGTCACTACGATTTTTATAAGAGCTTAAGAAAACAATGAAAAATTGTCACTCTGTCAAATAAATGACAAAGTCAATAGCATACTTTAAGGCGCAGCTGGACTTCAAACAATGCAAGTTGAAAGCTATTTGCATATAACTTATTCCACTTAATACATACAAATATACGTTTTTTTTAGAATGTTTTCAAAAAAACCATTTTACTCGTCGCGCATTTATTTACTTTCACTCTCTCACTTTTTGTTATTTTTTTGTGCTTCGCAGATTCAAATTTCGTGCTTGGCAATGCGCAGGCAAATGGCAATCCAATTGTTTATTGTTCGGATGGCTTCGTGGAGCTGACAAGATATTCGCGTGCGCAAATAATGCAAAAGGGTAAGTTATAAAATGATAGATCCATTAAAAAGAAGAAGAAAAATGTTGGGAAATGTAAAGAAAAATAATTTGTAAAATAAAATAAAAAGCTTAAGATGTTTTTAACAATTCCATTTTTCGTACCAATTTTGAGTGTAAATATTGCAAAATTAATTAAATTTTATTAATTCAATTCAATTCAATTCTAGCCCTTAAGTGAATCTTGGCAAATTCACCTACCACTTCTTCTGAGAAGCCACTATTTTGTATATTCCTATAATTCTTTGCATACCTTTAGGCGAAAAAGTTTTGGTTTATTTTACTATAAGAGTATCCTTGGTTGTACTTCACAACTGGTTTAATTAAAATAGTATTTATTCAGCAATACTGACTCAGACAAATCGACCGGTAAAATATTTTTTCTTCGCATTCGAAAGAACAATAATATTATACTGGTACAACTATAACATATGTAAGAGAACGGAGAACAGCAAAGATGGCTGTATACATCGGCAATGACATGTTGATCGTTTGAACATGAAGCTAAAAATGATTTTTACATAAAAAAAATGTTCAAGCTCCTTCAAGTTTTCTCTAAGCTTTGGTAATAAAAAATATCATACAAGTATAATGTATTTAAAAACAGAAGCTTCTGGAAATCTATGATAAATAAATAATAATAAAAAAAAAAATAAAGTTTTTATATCTAATATTTTACACTTACCAATCATATATTGACCATTCTTGCTAAAGACACTTCTTATGGCAGCACAAACATACATTAAATCAACACTTTTAAAATGTATTTTTCTCTTCACTTCTCTTTTCCATGCTCTTCCGCGCAAATCCGCGTAATTTCACGGGCTTGTTGCAACAATAAAAACAACAACATCAACGAAATCCGTGTAAAATGCTGCCAATCAACGAAACCGAAAACAATTGTACCCATTAAAATGCCAACAAACAATTTGGCGCAACAACAAAAACAAAAAATTAAACAAAAAACACAACAACAATTGCAATAAAATTCAACAAAACAAAATGTGAAACATTGTCTGCCAACGTCATCTGTTCATCAACGTGAATGGCAACATTTCATTGGACAATTGTTGTCCAACTGCCCGCTACTGCACAACCCCCACTTACGATTTGTGTACTTGTTGTTGTTGTTGCATTTGTTGGCTTGTGTCCATTTCGCTGGGTGTTGGCGCGTTTCGTCTACTCAACCACTCATCGGCTGCTGCATTTATTGTGTCAACAGGATGCTCGTGCCATTTCCTGTACGGTCCGGAAACAAAAGAAGAGCACAAACAGCAAATTGAGAAAAGTCTGATGAATAAGACCGAATTGAAATTGGAAGTTATTTTTTACAAAAAAGATGGTAAGTACACAACGCTGTTAACAAACAATAATATTTCTGAATATGTGTGTGTGAAATTCATAATTAAAAGCAAATGGAATTGTTGTTGTCAAACACCAATTGCTTTGAAAGCTTCTAATTAAAAAGTTTATGCTGGACAGATTGCTAAAAGTTGATAAATATATGCAAAGTGACACAATAGAAAAGCAGAACAGTGAGTGTGGTTTAAGCTTGTCATAATGAGGGATCACGCCTAAATATTTTTGAGTCTGAAAAAGAGCTACTGATGAAAGAAGTTATTGGCTGCCAAAGAGAATCTTTTCCGTCTGTCCGTCTGTGCAAGCTGTAACTTGAGTAAAAATTAAGATATCTTGACGAAACTTGGCACAAATATTCCTTGGCACCATAAGAAGATAAAGTTCTAAAATGGGCGGAATCGGACCATTGCCACGCCCACAAAATGGCGAAAACCAAAAACAAATAAAGTGTCATAACTAAGCCATAAATGAAGATATAAAAGTAAAATTTGGAATAAAGGATCGCACTAGGAGGGGGCATATTTGGATGTAATTTTTTTGGGGAAGTGGGCGTTGCCCCGCCCACAAATCGGTTATCTGTATTTAACTCGCAAACTAATAAAGCTATATAAACCAAACTTTCTGCAGTCGGTTCTCTTACATACCCCACCACACACCATGAAAATAGTTGAAATCGGATAATAACCACGCCCACCTCCCATACAAAGGTTAGGTTGAAAATTACTAAAAGGGGATTAACTCATTAACGAAAAGCGTCAGAAACACTAAATTTTGCAGAAGAAATAGCAGAAGGGAGCTGTACTCAGATTTTTTTACAAAATAGAAAATGGGCGTGGCATCGCCCACTTATGGGTCAAAAACCATATCTCAGGAACTACTCGACAGATTGGAATGAAATTCGGTATATAATATTTTCTTGACACCCTGATGACACGTGTGGAAAATAGATGATATCGGTTCACAACCACGACAACTTCCCATGTAACTCAATTTTGAAATCCATCTTATTCCTTCACTTTATAATGTAAACATAAGGAACCAATGAAGATAACGGAATAAAACTTTACACAATAAGTGCATACCCTCTCTGGTTTCACTTGTGAAAAAATTGTCGAAAACGGACCATAACTTTTCAAGGCCCCAGATATCGAACATGTTGAACTCAGCGCCTAAGGATAAATTTTAACCGAAAATATGGGTAAATCTCTCAGATATCTCAATTTAATTTAGAGGAAATTGTTTTCTTCTAATAGTGTGTCCCTGTTCCAAAAATTATTAAAATCGGGTCATAACATTTCCATATACCTAATTATAGGTTTTTCAAAAATACGGTGAGCTTTATTTCGCATATTGGTTAAATTTCTTCAATAAATTGCGAGAGTATAAAATGTTCGGTTGCACCCGAACTTAGCCTTTCCTTACTTGTTTTTCTATATTTTTGTGAAAAAAAAAACTTTTAAATGTAGCTGAAAATATACCTTATTATGTGCAAAAAACTTCGAAACAATCGATCGAGTACTTTCTTTTAACAAAATTCATGAAAATCGCCTAATTTTTAATGGGTTACACTGATGGTTATAAGGGTAAATAGTAGAACAGATTGGATTCGATTCGATTTCCTTTGATTTTGGCAACATAGTTTAGAGTTAACTCGTAGATTCTTAAATCTGCATTTTCTTTGGTTAAAATATTTTCTTCTAGAGTTTCATGTATTTGGGGCATAATATTGTTATTGGAGAAATTAATCGGACTCTTCGACCAGTATCAATAAAAAATTTAGCAACTGCATCAGCATCGATTACAAATTGGGAATCGGTCGGACAAACGCCTGGGAGATCTAAAACCATATTGTTTTATGTTTATCAGTATCTCAATGCTTCGCAATGTGTACCGAGTATCACTCATTACAATAGGAAATATTATTCAAGCTTCGAGGTTCCTTATTATTAATTGTTGACATTCCTTTTAAGATATATTGACATATAAAAAATGTTTTATTAATTTTTTTTGGTTTTGCTTCTTTTAGTTTAGGAGTTTAGTTTCAAACCCAAGTCTCAAACTAATAGTTTGGCCAAAAAAAATGTTAGAAATACTAGAAATCGAAGCGAAATATTTCTTTTTAATAAAAGTCTCTAATAGAGGCTTTTATATATTTTCGCCGGTATTTACCTTTTTCTTCAAATTCCTCCTAAATACTGTTTCCTCACCTCACTTGATTCTTAACTTGGATTTTTGGCTTTAAGAATTACCAGCGATGGTATCGATTTTTGCTACAAAAACAACGTAATCTCAACCACCAATTTTCGTTAGACATTTGCCAAAAATACGGAAGAACTAACCATTCAAAACTTTGGCAATAAAATTTAATTCACTTACACTAACCACAAATTAGTGAAACTTTTACGCCAAACAAAAGTCACAATTTATCAATGTGCAAGATTATGAAAAGGGCAACAGCTTGTTGCGATATACTTACGTGCAAAGTTGTTGGTAAAAGATAAAATAGCTTAACTTGACATTGAGCGCTGCTGAAAATTATAGTTTGGAGATTTAGTTCAGTGATTAAAATGTTATTATGACTCAAAGTACTTAGAGAGATTAAGATCAATGTTAGTTTTCTCGTAGTGATAATAAAATTTGCTCTCTTTGAAAGAAGTGTGTTTCTGCATACAAAAATATAAAAATATCGACTTAAGCCCTTTTATCTTGCAACATATGCACGCAATACTTTTTGTATACTTAACATAAATGTATACGGACTTACTGAATTGAAGCGGAAGTCATACAATTCGGCAGACAAAGTGTGTATGACAGCACAATAACTGTAAAAATTACAAACAAGTCGAACAGAACTGAAAAGTAAGGCGTCAAAAAGAGCAAAAATACGACAAAGAGTGTAGTGAGAATCATTGTCAGCTAACATAAGCCGCCCACTCAAAAACTTATTCGAGTGACTTTTTATTGTGCCAGCTGTAGTTCGATCGGCACAAAAGGATGTTGAGAGGCAATAGGTTGAATTCAGATATACATATATATAGTATATACTCTATATCCTCCTGTGTTACATTATCCGACAACTCCTACACATACATATATCACTTCCACTCTCACGCTGTGCTGGGTAGTCACTGGGGAGCATGTTGTGAGGATTTACTCAACGCTGTGCATTTGTAACTGTAAGTGAGCAATTTGTTGTGTTAGTCTGTGTGCACGTATTAAGCTCGTATATAGTCGATCGAGGTGCTGAAGTTAAAGCGCGCACGTCGCACACGCTGTTGCCTGCTCCCTCTCAGTGTGAATGACACAGACAGCGTGGCGTGGTGTATACGCAACTTTTGCCGTTTCACACGTTCAACGCAAAGCGGACACGTATTCGCATTGATAATAAATAAAATCATATGAGCGTTAAGTTTATACGTAAATAGCATCATTTGTGTTTCGATGGCGCACAAAAGCCATGACTTGACTGACGTTTGCTTTTCAATTCGTAAATGTTGGTCTGATAAGAATTAGCGGAGGTTTGGGTGTGTAAGCTAAGCATTTTATTGTGCTTTAAATGCACATTACATTTTTTTTGGCTTTCTTTTATTGTTTGATTTGTGCTTTAAGGGGCTTTAAAGTGTATAATTTCAATTGCTGACTGCTATCAAATTTATGACAAACAAAATCCTCTGAGAAATCGCCGTTAAATTCGAATTAGTTAGTTATACTTTATTATAAAGACCAACTAATATTAGTATTATTTTATAACCTGTTTAACAATAGTTTTTTTTGAAAGTAAGTGGCAACGCCAAAAATTGTATGTTTTAAATTTCAAGAAAAGTATCTTAAAATCCGTTTAATTACTAAATTGTTATAATTAAATTGATATTGAGCATAAAATTATTTTTTTGTTTGAGATTGAGTGGCAACGCTGTAAATTATATATTTTTATTTAAAAACAATCTCATAAAATCCATTAAGTTATTAAATTATTATGATTAAATTGTTATTTAATTTAAGATTTATTCTCTGTTTGAGATTGGGTGGCAACGCTGAAACTTATATTTATTGAATTTCAAGGAAAATTTCATAAACTCCGTGTAATTGCAAAATTTTTACGATTGATTTGTTGTTGAATATATAATTAATTTTTTGTTTGAGTTTAGGTGGCAACGCTGAAAATTTAATTTTTTTTTCATCAAAAAACAATTTCACAAATTCTGTTTAATTATTAAATTGTTATTAATTATAAAATACATTTTTGGTCGAGATTGGGTGGCAACACTCTTACAGCATTTCTAGAAAAAATGTGATAATTACATCGAAAATTTTTATACTCTCGTCACAAAAGTTGCTAAGAGAGTATTATACTTTTGTTCACATAACCGTTGTTTGTAAGTCATATCAAAATGATCAGGGTGACGAGACGAGTCAAAATCCGAAAGTCTGTCTGTCCGTCCATCCGTCCATGCAACGGATAACTTGAGTAAAAATTGAGATATCTTGATGAAACTTGGAACACACGTTCCTTGGGACCGTGAGAGGGTTGCTTTCAAAAATGGGCAAAATCGGGCGACTGTCACGCCCACAAAATGGCGAAAACCGAAAACACATAAAGTGTCATAACTAAGCCATAAATAAAGTTATAAAAGTAAAATTTGGAACAAAGGATCACACTAGGAAGGGGCATATTTGGATGTATTTTTTTTTGGGAAGTGGTCGTGGCCCCGCACCGAATCGGTTATTTGCATACATCAATTAAGCTATATAAATCAAACTTTCTGCAATCGGTTCTCTTATGCACCCCATCACTAGGGATGCAAACATCGTAAAATGAAACATCGATGGTTCGATGTATCGATGTTTCTTTAAAACCCATCGAAATCAAAAACATAGGCCATTAAAACATCGATACATCGAAACATCGATGTATTTTTGAACTTTTTTAACTTATTTTAAATTTAGTGTGAAAAGCTAAGGGAAGCAGGAGCATAAATAAATGAAATGTAGTACGCCTTAAGTTGATACATTTTATTTCACTTAGCATTATATGTCTGTTAAAGTTTTTTTCTCAATAAATAACAAAATTTCAAAACAACGATATGGAAAATTTTTTCACTGTCATTTCTTTTCGATTTTACTTCTGTGTGATAGTTGCCCTGGGTTTAGAAAACAGTCGTTTACTCGGCACTGAAGATGCTACAATGTATAAATATTAATAAGCCTATTTATACAACTCCGGAAACACAGTATTCATGTCAACCCAAACTCTATTGGCTTCTGATTGGTATGGGTAACAGCCGAGATACACTTTCTCCTCAACCTTCCGCCCTTGTAATTGTAGATAAATTTGACAGCTTACATTTCACCTTTTGGTGGACCAAATGTTTATTCTGGTTCCAAACATCAAACGAGTATTCTGTTTCACACTCATCCGAAGATTCCGTTGTATCAGCGCGATTAATTTTCTATGAACCAAAAAAAGTATTTTCTTTAGCCCTAGCATCTTTAAAATGAAGTAATTTGAATCTCTGATCAAACGCAGTAGCCTACGCCAGAAGTAGGTCCAAGCGCACATTCCCTTTACGAATTCTCCGTATTTTACAAAAATCTAATTCCAATGTAATAAAGCGTATCCAAATAGAGGGTTTCGGGTTAATACCCGAAAAAGTGTGAAGTAAAATTTTTATATGAAACATCGACATAAATCATTGTTGAAAGTGACATCGATGCATCGATGTTTTTAGATTCGAGACATCGATGGCTAACATCGATGCTTTTTGTCGAAAACATCGATGTTTCTAAAACATCGATACATCGTTTGCATCCCTACCCATCACACACCATGAAATTAATTGAAATCGGATAATAACCACGCCCACCTCCCATACAAAGGTTAGGTTGAAAATTACTAAAAGTGGATTATCTCACTAACAAAAAATGTCGGAAACACTAAATTTTACAGAAGAAATTGCAGATGGAACCTACACTGAGATTTTTTTACAAAATGGAAAATGGGCGTGTCATCGCCCACTTATCGGTCAAAAACTATATCGCACGAACTACTCGACCGATTCGAATAAAATTCGGTATATAACATTTTCTTGACACCCTGATGGAACGTGTGGAAAATGTATAAAATCGGTTCACAACCACGACAACTACATGGGAAGTTGTCTGTCTGACTCAATTTTGAACTCCATCTTATTCCTTTACTTATTAATATATATATATAAGGAACCAATGAAGATAGCGAAATAAAACTTTACACAAATTCTGTATATGATCTGTGGCGTCATTTGTGAAAATTGGATTTTGTCGAAATCGGCCTCGAATGTTGAATATGAAGAATTCAGTGCCCCATGGTAATTTTACACCGAAAATTTCGGTAAATCTCTCAGATATTTTAATTTAATTCAGAGGAATTTTAGCTCTCATATACCTAATTATAGGATTTTCAAATTGGGTCAAATTGTGTGCTATCTTAATAAAAATATATCAATAAATTGCGAGAGTATAAAATGTTCGGTCGCACCCGAACTTAGCCTTTCCTTACTTGTTACTCTTAAGATTCTTCGTATAACCGAAGAGTCCATTTAATCTAACAAACTATCCAAATTGCGCTGCCATTACTCTCATTAAAGTTTCTTTGCCAAAAAAATTGTGCAGTCATCACTCCTAAAATTTGCTTCATACCCTTATCAGCGCTTACGGCAATGCGCGTAAATCTAATTACACTCTATGTAATTTCTATTAAAGCAATATGCCAATCAACCTTACTGAACTCTTGAGCATTTTGCTCCCCACTCGTCCTTCACACACACACACCCACACACATCCGTTTAAAGTGTTTACAGTCGCTTGAATGCGCGCTCAAGCAGTAAGGTCTCATTAAATTAACTATATAATTTTTTTCTCATACTCCCACACACACTAGTACACATAGTAGAGTAGTTATCTATACTATATATATGCGTATATAAGATCAAAAAGTGTGTCAAATTGATAAGCACACCAGTAAATGCATGTCATTAAGAGTGCAAGCACATATTTCAAAGGCTATTTCGCTTGAAGGCTATGCGCGGCGTTATGTGTGACAAAGTATATAATAACAGTGTAAGTAGATGAAGAGCAAAGAGATAAAAGTAAAACTCAAACAGCGGGAGGTATGTGTGTAACACATAATTTAGTCTCTGTTACGCCTGTAAGTATGCTTTAAGGCGTGTTTTTTTTTCTTTTGCATAGCACTGATTGGTCTAGTCTTAGTCTGGTGGGGTTTTTTGATTCATTTGTGTGGAGACGAAAGCATTTTTGTATGGTGAGAATGTGATGATGGTGACTTGTTAGCACGGCTGTACGTGTGCTCGTCAAATTTGATGGTGTAAGTGATATGACGACTATCAGAATTTAGATATTTAAGAGAGACCTTTAAGGCATAGTAGCAGTGTTGAGCGTATGAGATTGTAGATATAATAAAATAAAATATTTTTTTTTATATATTTGATTAAAGAAGATTTAATAATAACTTTATTAGAAGTAAGTAAAATAAACCTCATTGATATGAGCAGCCAAACAAGCTGTTCAGGCATCCTTACTTCAACACATAAACGAATATTTTCGTTTCGCAGCTTCCCTAAAAATAATTTAAAGCTTCCTTAGCAAAAATAAATACATAAATAAATATGCATTACTTATACGCCATGTCAACAGCAGTCGCTAGCTACAAGTAATTGCCAGCTTAGCGCATTGCTCATTTTTCCAACTTTTCGACTTTGAGTCCTTCAATACACACATAAAACACTTTTACCTTCGACATTTATGCAAATAAGCTAATTTCACATCGTCACCTTTCTCCATTTGCAGGTTCACCGTTTTGGTGTCTCTTTGACATTGTGCCAATTAAGAACGAGAAACGGGATGTGGTGCTCTTTTTGGCATCGCACAAGGATATTACACATACAAAAATGTTGGAGATGAATGTCAATGAAGAATGTGATAGCGGTAAGTTGATAAAGTGTAGAAAAAAATATATGAATATAATATGTTTTGGAATATTTTTTGATTTGATTAGGGGTATGACTTAAAAAAATTTTAAAAGTTAGAAAATTATTTAAATGTTATTATTTTCAATATTTTCTGCACAAATGCTTATATGAGATTTTTTAATAGCAATGTAGCTTAATTTTTTTATTTATATGAAAGCAGTCATACAACTTTGTTACATTTGTAAAACCACAATATCTGCAACTGATGCCATTACAAGCTTTATTAATAGAAAAAGTAAATAGTGCTTTGTGGTAATAAAATGAGAGGGCTATTGTTTCAGGTTACATATTTCTTTTAACTCTCTGGAAAAAAATATTTTTTTTTTGAGTTTTTTAGTCAGTATAAAGTATTTTTCAAACTTAAAAAAAAAATATTATAATAAAATAAATAAAATTACTTAAATTTAAAGAATTTATTAATAAAATAATGCTTGGAATGACAACTAACATATTTCAACACAGCCACACATGCATGCAAAACAAAAATTCTAACCTCAAAATTTGAAAAATAATTTTTGCACACAAACAAAAAGCACAAAAGTTAACATTACGCAAATAACTGTAAATTTACATGCGAAATATTTTAGAAATCCATAAATTTTTCCTTCAAATTTCTAATAGCTATACATACTTCGCACTTTTCTGTTCTAAAATATGCTGCCACTAAATTAAAAGAAAATTAGTTATGCTGCCTTGCAAAGTAACCACTAACAACCATGGCTTACGATACCCGCATACACCGCAATTATAATTTTCCGAGAAATGTGCCTTAATCAACAGCCATTGTTGAATAACTTAAGTTGGAATTTTCCTGCTTTCAACAGATTCTTTTTTTTTTAATTTTTCCCTACATTTCTTATTTTTTTTGCATTTCATTTGCATACGTATTTTCGCGCTTGAATTCTTGCCGTTATGCCCGTACACTCCATTTCGAGTTTTTACTGCAGCGTCATACCGTACTTCTGGCTCGTTACTTCCGCCGTTGGCGTTGCTATAAATAACCGCAATCCAAGCATTTTTGCGCGAAAATGCCAGTAGCTTCAATAAAATGGCTGCCATTTCCACACTTGTCGACTGTTGGAAAAATATTAACATTTTTTTCTTGCTCGGTTTCTTTTTTCGTAAATCTCATTTCCTCATTACTGCCGGTATTATTAGCAATTTGCACAGCACACATTTAAAGAGCACACGCATGCGGGTGTACACGCTGTATCTATATTGGCTAACGGCATATGCGACTTAACTGTTGCTAAGTTTTTGTTATTGTTGTAATTTTAATATATATTTTTTTGGGTTAGTTAGTTATACTCTTCAGAGTTCTTGCGTGGGTGATGGCCAAGGATGACCGTAGTTTAATGATCTGTTGAATTTTTTGACTTTTCATTCAATTAGCAATTAAATTACATTATATACAAGTATATCGAACCTGAAAAGATTTTCCAGCAGATGAAAATTTAGTTCAATTACAAACTTAATTGAGTTCAATTAACATCTTAATGGCGAACAATTAGCTTATTAAATCTAATTTTAAAAATACTAGTCGAAACTATAGATTTAATAAGCTAATTGTTCGCAATTAAGATATTAATTGAACTCAATTAAGTTTGTAATTGAACTAAATTTTCACATTTTAATTGTCTTACATATTCAATTTTGGGTAAAGTGCATTTTTCAGTTCAGTTTGAAAGTTTAATTTATCCATTTATGAATGGCTAACATAAACAAAAAATTGCTTATTAATTTAATTATTAATTATGGAATTGTTTGAAAAGGTCACTTAACTGAGTCAATTAGAGCCGTTCGGTGTTCAAATATGCTTATATAAGTATAAGAAAATTTTATTTTTTCATAGATTATCTTGTTTGTGGCTTAAGAGGTTACGCCACCCTGAAATTTTCAAAAAAATTAATTTTTATTTTTTTGCTTAATTTCAAAGTCTATATACTAACGATTATTTTGAGATGTCTCTAAAAGCAATGTCTCAATAACTACGAAAATTATGATCATTAGAAGTCAGAGCGGTGGGAGCACGCCGATTGACTTGAAAGTTAAAATGCATCTTCCTAAATAGATTTTCCACAGAGTGATTGAAAATTGAATAATTAAATAATCGATTGAATAATTTGAAAAATTTTGATCCAATTTTTTTATACGGTATTTTTAGCCCAAAATAAAAATATAAATTATAAAATAACTTTTGAAGTGATTCCAATTTCGTACAAATTTGTTTAAAAAAAACAGCCACTTCACTCTGTCCAAAATTTATCTCATTTTAAGAAAAATATTATTTTACATGAAATGTCAAACATGTACACCATCAAGGAGTGCGCCGGAAAAATTGATCCGCGCCAATCTCTAGCATTTTTAACTAAAAACATATTTTGTATTTATAAAGCTTAAGTTATGTATTAAATTGGCAATAAATGTAAATATGACCTGCCTCAGGCTGGGGCTGAACGCATGAAATTCGGAATTATTACTACTTTTGATCCCTTAATTGATTCAATTATTTATCGATTTAGTGTATATTCATGAGTTTCCTTAGAAAGGTACTATCAGGGCTGATTCCATTTATTAATTTATGTTCTATAATACACTTCAGCTCTTCATCTTATCTCAATCTTATTTCTAGTTGAATAAATTCGATCACATTTAACAGGAAAAAACTAATGAAATTGTGTTTTAAAAGTATTGGTCCTCTCATTATCTACAATTTAAGTGATCGCTTGTTACCTTCCCATAGCTCTTTTGGACTAATCTTTACTACAATAATTATCATCTTGCCTGCAATCCAATGTCTTGCATTAATTAATGTTGTATTTGCAACAATTCGTTCTTTAAATAACTTTGATGTTACTAAAATATTTGATATTTAATTTCATGAAATTAAACAATTAATTTGCATTTGGATACTTAGTTTAATTAATTATGCAGACGATTCAGAGTTTATTTGTTAATTTATTCAGTGTTGCTTGTAAATGCATATGTGTATATATTCTTTGATGTATCAGCACTTGTGTGAGGTCGTCGCTCGCATGTTTACTCATTTTCACACCCATGCTTATATATATTTGGTATATTGTAGCATATATGTATGTACGAGTATGTTTTTTTACTTTTGTGTGTTCGTATCTTTGATTGAAATTTGTAAAGGATAAAATTTGTTTGCTTTCACGAAAGCAATTAACTTAAATTGAACTGCTGAATGAACACTGCATAATTATGCATGCGAGGGTTACTGTGCTGGCATATTTGCTAGAGAGAAAAGGAGTGGAGAATAATATGAATTAAATTTTTTTTGTTAGGAGAATAGAATAGAGAATAGAGAACTATAGTACGGTTTGGCATTTATGTAAAAAATGTTTTTATATTTTTGATTTAATATGGATTTTACATTATCTTATATGATATATAAAAACATATAATTTGTTATAGGTGAAGATAGCTAAAATTAAGTATTTTGCAAAGCTATATAGCTTTCGAGGGTTTCAATTTATATTTGATATATATTTTATTATGTATTTTTTTCTCTGGTCCGCTTACTTTGTGTGCTACCCTCGTAGTTCTTTCAACACATTTGTATGTAAAACAAATATTTGCTCGCTTCATGCAACCTTTTGTAAATTCACCCCTCCAGCTATTTCTAATATGCTAATGGATTTGCTTTCACTTCACATTCGATCCTTTCTTTATTGAAAGCAGTTAATTGATTTCTCATATGGTTAATTGCACATCAAAGATATATTGGAAATGTAAATACCACACATATATGTAAGCAAATGCGGTTGATTTACACTTGTACAATGCAGCTACTTAATTATACAAACATTATTTGTTTAATAATGTAACATACAGACTGTGCTGCTAATATTTGAAATTCCTGAAATTTAGCAAAAGCTTTTTAGGTAAATAAATATTATGCTCTTAGCTAACTATTGACTTTGAAGTTGTTTATTTAAGACTTGTTCGTAAATAAATACTTTTGTACTCAATTGTTATTAAAGTTGATGAATATTTTTGATTACAATCTGAAGTCAATAAGTTTGGAAATAGAAAGCGAGGCAATATATACAGATAGGCCATTTGAAATGAATGCCAGAAATGAAATGAAATCAGTAAAAGCAACAAAAAATCTTTAAATATTTTCAACATTTTCATTTTCTTAATTCAAAAATGTAATACATCATCTACTACACATATCCTTGCAAAAACTCAGCTCAATTGAACCCAATTTATTACTAATCAAATAGATAATGTAGGTTTAACACTTAATCAATAAACCGCTGTTGAATTTATAAATTTAAAATAATCGCAAAACTGCGAAAAACCCTTGTCAACTCAAATATATCGGTATCCTTATCACTAACCAACTAAATAACTCATACTCCACTCAGCACCAAACAATAGCTTCATAAAGCAGGCACACGAACCAACAGCGCCTAGCGCGTGTGAACCCTCATCAATATGCCGCTCAATTATGTGCCAGCACACATATGGCCACTTCCTCAATTATGCAGGCATTTGGACATGTTCCACCTTGCGTCGAATGACTCACCAACAATGTTACGTATACGCTCGGCTTGGCACATCAAACGGATTAGTGCAGGAGATGATGCCGATGTTGTTGATGATGATGAGCGATTGTTTTGATAAGACCCGGTGATGGATGTGGCAACTGAGCGAAATGCGATTTCTCGAAATACCATTGCGTGAGTGTAAAGTGCTGATTGCTTGGCGCAGCGTGCTGCTAATGAATGCAGCGCGTACGCCTAAAATCAGCTCCTATAATGGTGCTGACAGAAACACGTACTCGAATCTGGTGGTGGTGATGTGTATAATACTCAGCTGGTAACTTGGCTGCTGGTGTGGTTAGTGTGATTGAGCTCCTACTGCCAATAGTTGCTAATTGGTTGGCTAAGCTGATTTCTCACAACTGAGTGTTCTATCTAAGGCGTTGCGGAGAACTGGAGAACTGGCTGCAACAGTAGTTGTTAATATTTTGCTTATTTGAATGTGAGTTGATTAAATATCATGTGTGTTCTGAGAATTTTGGAATTGATATGCTGTAGTTAGTGTTATTCAATTAAAATTTTCTGCGAAAAATCAGGTATTTTACTTATGTATAACCTTAAATTCTAGTTAATAATTCGTACTCTACTGTATTATTTTTGTGTTGTGATATATGTATTTGCACGCAAGTACATCATAAATATCATCTCTACACGCCAACACATTAAGTGGAATTATTTTTATGGCCCACAATAAAAAGTTCAATCGAATTTAAAGCACCGATTTAGTAAAAAAGACTTAACCTCAATAACGATGATTAAGCTTATTGGTGAGCAGGTGAGACCTACTAAATATATTAGCTACGCTTCAGTAGGCTCTAGTTAAGCGTTTATATACGAACAACAACAATAAAAACAAAAAAGCAGCTTAAAGGCAACTAAACTCAAATAATTTTTGTATTACAAAACAGTGAAAACATTTGCGGCAGTGCAATGACTGACCGACCGACCGCTCGCCTGTATGCCTGTCATACCTGTGTGCACATAAAAAACGAAATATGTTTTATAGCTTATGTTTTTGTTTTTTACTGCTGCAGTGGCACAGCTGTGGTTGCTCTGTCATCGACCGCAAGCAATCATCTGAAGCAGTCGACAGACGCACAGCGGCATTTGCTCGCTTGTGGCTTGCATTTAACTTTCCAAGTTATTTACGGTGAACTTGGCAAGCATTTTTGGCAAGGCAGACAATAAAAATACACTGCGCGTATGTTTGCTATTTACTTCGGAAAATATGCGCTCGCTTGAAAGTCACAAGAAATAACGCAAATTTCAACATTTAAATTTTTACTTGCAAATTTTCATCTATAGTATATATTATTTTATGATATTTATGTCTCTCTATATGCATTTTGTTGTTGATTTATTTATATTCTGTGCATTGAATTTTATTTACATTTAAATGTTGACATATTTCTTGGCATTTTAGCTGGTTCTTCTGCTTCCACAAGCTTTCTTTGCTCGGCAGTCAGACGTTGTTCATGCATTATTCATTTTTATTCCCTGTTGAATTGTTTACTTTAGGGGGTGTCAGTGATATGTAGATAGTATAAATGTCTCTATTGATCTCTGTCTTTGTTTTGACTGTCTTTTAGTATTTCCAGTTGATTGATTCGATTAAATTTAGAATCATCAAATCATCAATTTTAGTAGCAATTGAATTTGTGGTTTTAACTTGATTTTTAGAAGAAAATAATATAAAAATAAGCTTGTTCTATATTTAATATACTGATTTTTAAATGTTTATAATTTACATAGAAAGTGAAAGTATATGTATGTATGTAATTGGCGTTGAACCGTTTAGCCAGTTATAGCCGAATCGATGAGAGCGCGCCACTCCTCTCTTTCTTTCGCAGTTCGGCGTCAGTTGGCGTTTCCAAGTGTAACCAGGTCGCTCTCCACCTGGTCCCTCCAACGGAGTGGAGGCCTTCCCCTTCCTCGGCTTCCTCTGGCGGGTACTGCATCGAACACTTTCAGAGCTGGAGTGTTTTCGTCCATTCGGACTGAGGACCATAAATCTTGCGCAAAATTTTCCTCTCGAAAACTCCTAGTGTCGTCTCATCTGATGTTGATATCGACCAAGCTTCTGTACCATAAAGCAGGACGGCAATGATAAGCGACTTGTAGAGTTTGATTTTGGTTCGCCAAGAGAGGACTTTACTTTTCAATTGCCTACTCAGTCCAAAGTAGCACTTGTTGGCAAGAGTGATTCTGCGCTGGATTTCGAGGCTGACATTGTTGGAGTAGTTGGTTCCCAAGTATACGAAATTATCTACGACTTCGAAGTTATGACTGTCAACAGTGACGTGGGAGCCAAGACGCGAATGCGCCGACTGTTTGCGTGATGACAGGAGATATTTCGCCTTGTCCTCATTCACCTCCAGACCCATTCCCTTCGCCTACTTATCCATGCGGGAAAAAGCAGAACTAACGGCGCGGGTGTTGTTTCCAATGATATCGATATCATCGGCGTACGCCAGTAGCTTTACACTCTTATAAAAGATTGTACCTTCTTTATTTAGCTCTGCAGGTCGTATATTTTTTTCCAGCATCAAGTTAAAGATAGTGAGTCACCTTGTCTCAAACCTCGTTTGCTATCGAACGGCTCGGAGAGATCCTTCCCAATCATGACGAAGCTTTTGGTGTTGCTCAACGTCAACTTACATAGTCGTATTAGTTTTCCTGCAAAACAGGTGTACACACAATTCTTAACGATATCATCGTCGGTTTGTTCTCCAGCGGTAGTTACGTCGTCGTCAATTTGAACGAAATCCTCGAAGCTCGGCATTAACATATTGGATTCATGAGACACAAGCTTAGACCATTCCTCTTTGTTAGGTCCAACTTCAACATCATTTTCCTCTGGCAGGTCTTGTTTATCTGTACTTTTCCAAAACCCAGCTTTCTTGAAGCAGTTTTTAACAGTTACGTCACTTACTAAGTACCATGATTTTCTAGCAAATTTCATAGCTAGAAGTACGTTAATGTCAGGGCTACTGTTTTCTTCCAGACTCTTAAGAACATGTTTAACGACATCTCTTCGATAAAAGCGTTTAAAAGTGTGAATGATGCCTTGATCTAATGATTGAAGTTTACTAATGGTGTTAGCAGGTAAAAACATTTTTTCGCCCGCCGTCTTGTCCGGAAGGCACTTTATAAACAAAGCAGTTTCATCCGCGTTGTAAATATCGTCTAGTTCATACCCTTCTAAAAGATTTGGCAGATTTACATTCACCAGCTGCTTTTTTGAAAGCTATATCATGACGCCTTTTAAAACCCTCTAACCAGCCGTTGCTACCGGAAAAGTTCTGGATTCCCAGTTTTCTAGCAAATTCTCTTGATTTTTCATTGAATCATAAAATTACAGATGTTAAACTTGTAAATTAAGTTCGTCTCTCGCTTATAGAGACCAGATAAGTAGCAGTCTCACATACGGAGGTCTATGAGGCAAAAACTACTCTCTCTTACAGAGGTTTTTGTTTCTCACTAATAGAGGTTTTGGAAGCTTAAAATTACGGGTCCTAGCTATTACTCCCACTTATAGAGTTTTCTCACTAATCCAGTTCTCACTTATCCAGGTTTGACTGTAATAGTTTTTGAACACTGGAAGAGTGAGTGGCAGTAAGAATGCAACAATTTCACTGTAATCTGGGAAGATTTAGTATTAAATTTGCTTAATGTAAACATGTGAGTGATTTAGTTTGGGTATATGTCAAAGCCGTTTTATTTACAAAAACTGTGCCTACTTTTAGGCTGAAGAACCTTTATACCGTTTTAATTTGTGTATGCGTGACAACAATTGAAACATATATTTTCGCTGAGTCAGTTCTATAATGAGTAATTTTGGAAAAAGCACAGCAAATATAAACTAAAACTCAGAGGTGAAATAGCTGTGGCATCTATCCTGCTCCATTCTAAAAATATGCAACGATTTATTAAATTTGTCCACCCTCAAAGGATTAAAATATTAATTAACAGCTGTAAAACTGCATAATATGAGTAGGAATATTTGTTTAAACCGAAATCAAATCAAATAATTTAACAAATTGCGCGTAATCGCAGTAATATTCCCAAGCGCCTAACGCATTCAACTGTAAAATCCAAACATGTTTTTCAAGTTGAAAATTTCATATTGCGCGCTGCAGCGATTGACGCTCACGCTCGAAACGAAGATTAACTTGCATTTAAGAAGATTGCGGAAATAATTGACAGAGCAAAGCTGCAAAGCGCCGGCAGAGCGGAAAGTAATTATTAAATATGTGTATATGTATAGTATACGTATATAACTGTACACGCAAGCAAATAAATATGTTTTTGTTGTCATTGTACACGCAATCTGCTTGTAATGAAGTGGAAAATACGCTGCCAGCTTGCTATGCCATAAGCCTGTATCTGTGGATGTTTGTGTGTTCGTGTCAGTGAAAAGTGACAATTCACGCTCCATTCGCAGCCATAGAAAAGCGGATGTCATTTGTAATTAATTACGACACAACTACCAGTTGTTGTCGGCGGCAATGTTGCAGAAGAATATGGCATTTGCACTGTATTTTATTAATTATTCAGTAGTACAAATACACTCGAGCAGATAGAAATATATATATGTACATATATATGTAGATGTCTGCATATAAAGGTATATCCATGTACACGCGCTCGAGCTTGATCTTTAATTACAGGCCGTATGCTCTATAGCAACGTATGATCTCATGTATATATAATTAGGTATTGGTGAGTATTGGCGCTTCGATGATATTAAATTTGCCTTTCATTAAATTGAACGATTGAGCTCAATCTTTAAGCTGTAATTATTTCACTATAAAATGTTTGCATTAAGTTCATGTTCTTTTTCGCATATATCCACAACAAAATTGACCAATAAACAAGTAAGGAAGGGCTAAGTTCGGGTGTAACCGAACATTTTATACTCTCGCAATTTATTTATTTAACTTTATTTCTATTATATAATACACAATTTGACCCACATATTCGTCATATATATTGTATAAAGTCCATTGAAAGTTGGAAACCATAATATTAGGTTAGAAGCACCGAGGTCCTCATGTTCGATTAATGGGGCCTTGAAAACCTATGGTCCGATTTCGGCGATTTTTAGAATGGGGCTGCCACACTATTAACATAGTATTTGTGCAAAGTTCTGCATCGATATCTTCACTAGTACTTACTTTATATATTGTAAAGTAAACGATTCAAAGTCTTCAAAGTTCTGGTATATAGGAAGTAGGCGTGGTTGTGAAGCGATTTGACCTATTTTCACAACATATCATTGGGATGTAAGGAAACTATTACAAACCAAGTTTCATTGAAATCGGTCGAGTAGTTCCTGAGATATGGTTTTTGACCCATAAGTGGGCGACACCACGCCCATTTTCCATTTTGTAAAAAAATCTGAGTACAGCTTCCATCTACCATATCTTATGTGAAATTTAGTGTTTCTGACGTTTTCCGTTAGTGAGTTAACCCACTTTTAGTAATTTTCAACCTAACTTTTGTATGGGAGGTGGGCGTGGTTATGATCCGATTTCTTTCATTTTTGGACTGTATTAGGAAGAGGCTAAAAAAAACGGCTGCAGAAAGTTTGGTTTATATAGCTCTATTGGGTTGCGAGATATGTACAAAAAATTTACTAGGGGGCGGGGCCACGCCCACTTCCCCAAAAAAATTACATCCAAATATGCCCCTTCATAGTGCGATCCTTCATACCAAATTTTATTTCCATAGCTTTATTTATGGCTTAGTTATGGCACTTTATGTGTTTTCGGTTTTCGCCATTTTGTGGGCGTGGCAGTGGTCCGATTTTGCTCATTTTCGAAAGCAACCTTCCTATGGTGCCAAGAAATAAGTGTGCCAAGTTTCATCAAGATATCTTAATTTTTACTCAAGTTACAGCTTGCACAGACGGACGGACGGACGGACGGACGGACGGACAGACAGACATTCGGATTTGAACTCCACTCTTCACCCTGATCACTTTGGTATATATAACCCTATATCTAACTCGTTTAGTTTTGGGTGTTACAAACAACCGTTATGTGAACAAAACTATAATACTCTCTTTAGCAACATTTGTTGCGAGAGTATAAAAAGAAATTTAAGAATGGAAAAATTATTGTCGTTAACTAGTCTATTGAATAATTTGAGATTTACCGTCCTGACACTGGATTAAACGTGATGTTATTGTATATACTAAAATGTTTTAAATGTTTCGTGGAACTTAAAAAAAAGCTCTATTTTCCTTGTATAGATGAACTTAAGAGTGTTCATTTGGTACAGACACTGTGACTTGAAGAATGTGCGTCACATATTTATACTCCATTTGAATGCAAAATCTATGAAAATGCGGTACTGAGTAATTTTCCATTTTCCATATAAATAAAATACGTCCTGCGACACACTAACCCTCTAATGGTCACTTATAGTCCTTCTAGAAGTAAATTTCAAGAAAATTTGCTGATAATTAGCATAAAGAGAACCAAATTAGATAAAAAAATACTCTTAACCCGCTCATGCCTGAATTAAAATGGGCGGAACTAATATTTGTTTTAGTACAGATACGATACAGTACAGTACAGATATATTAGTCTTAACTCAAATATGAAGTGATACAAATTTTAAAGTCCTTTGTATCCTGGTTCATTAGTTACAGGATGTTACGTATAGGCAACAGCTAAATTATTATAAATAAACTAAACTCTTTTCTCATGACTGATTTTTATACTCTCGCAACAAAAGTTGCTAAGAGAGCAAAAACCGAAAACATATAAAGTGTCATAACTAAGCCATAAATAAAGTTATAAAATTTGGTACAAAGGATCGCCTTAGTAGGGGCCATATTTGGATATAATTTTTTTTGGAAAGTGGGCTTGGCCCCGTCCCCAAATATTATTTTTTGTATATTGTCTCTAGGGTCAAGCACTGATCTATTAAATCGATTAAATCGTTTTATATCGACCTTGGACATTTGTGTTAACATTAACCCAACAAAATATTCTTATTCTCAACTGAAAATGTCACTTTTTGAGCCGAATTATCGACATTTACCCGAAATACGCATTTACCAGAAAGAATGGTCAAAAGTAGTAGCTAGCGACGACCAATATTTTGAATAAAAAGCCATAAATTTACAAAAAAAAAAACAGCGTAAGCAAAGTTGTAGACCTAATATATTTCTCAACACAATAAATTCCATGAATTTGGTATATAATATTTTCTTGACACCCTGATGACACGTGTGGAAAATGGATGAACTCGGTTCACAACCACTATAACTTGCCATATAACTCAATTTTGAATTCCATCTCATTCCATCACTTTACAATATATACATTAGGAACTAATGAAGATTGCGGAATAAAACTTTACACAAATACTGTATACGATCTATGGCATCACTTGTGAAAAAATTGTTAAAATCGGACTATAACATTTCAATGCCCCGAATATCGAAGATTAAGAACTCAGTGTCTTATGGTAATTTTTCACCGAAAATATCGGTAAATCTCTCAGATATCTTACTTTAATTTAAAGAAAATATTTTTTTTTCCAAATAGTGTATATAATATAAGAAAACTTGTTAAATTCGGGTCACAACTTCCCCTACATACATAAGTCTACATATATGAAAATAACGCTGGTCAAAAAAATTTAAATAACGTAAATTAGAAGCCGGTAAATACAATGTTGCCTATAGGCAAAAAATATATAAAAAGGTTAAACTCCAATGAGAATATCCATATAATTATTTTCCGAGATGGCAACTCTGTAAAATACTTTTCTACTTTTTGCTTAAAAATATGCAGAAAAAGAAAATGAACTTAAAATTCACTGAAAATATCTCCATAATTTTTTCCGAACAGGTGGCAACACTGTCACAATATAGTTTATAATATTTTGCATTATTTCTGAACTTAATCTTATAATTTTCGCATTTCTGCAAGCCTTTGAACCACATTGAATGCATTAAATGTCGCTTATTCAAATTTGATTGAGTTATCTTGACGATGTCTACACCATTTCTACTTCCTTTTCTATACTCTAATATCAAAAGCTTTTAAAGGTATTTTTTTGCTTTTCAGGCTTCAAGCCATGTACACAACACAAATCAACGCTTGCTTTATATTTTGCGATTTGATTTAAACCTTTCACCAACAGCAATTCGCGGGTTCAAAGCCACTGCCGTGGGCATACTACAAGTACCATTATACATGTACAAACACATATAAATGCATATCCAAGAGCGCTCTATTACAAAATACTCTTCATGCAAATTAGCATACCGACTTGTCTGCGCTGAGAAAAAATAAAAAAATAAGAAATTTTTAATTTTCTTAAGACACTCAACCTGCCACCCGACCACCAACGGTCTGCGGCCCAACCTCTTAAGGCCACAAATTGTTTGAATTAAAATCCAATTTGTTTGCATACAAACAACTTATCAAGCCTTTAAAGAAATTGCCGCAATGAAAGTGACCGCTGCGTGTTGGACATTGTGAAGAATCAAAAAGAAAAGAAGAAGGGATTTTGTGGAGCTTATTTGTTAGCAATACCTCGGGCGGGTTGCCTTTTTACGTTAATTTTGGCAGGCATTCTCTTTTCGCTTTGGCGGCGAAATTTCTTTGCAATCAACGCAGACAATTTTAATTTATTGCGGCGCTCAGATTTGTTATGATGATTAATTCGTCGCATAGTATTACAGTTATTAGAGCAACAAAAGCTGTTAAGTAGGGTGTTAAGTGTGTAGGGCTTTTTGTGTAATATTGCATGCGATTTTTTATTGTTTTGAGTTTTTGATACATCTTTCATGGTTTTGTACTATTAATCATTTAATTTTGTTTTAGCTCAATTTTGTGAGAGGCTTTTTTTGTTCGGGCGTTTAATGTAAAAAAGTGATTAATAATTTAGAAGTATTTTCAATTAATTTTATTTTTTTTTAACTATGGAGTAAATATTAATATAAATTACCGAAAGAATCTAACTTTTTAGAGGTTATGTGGGTTTAGCTGGAATTTCTACTTTTGCAGATTCAGGCATGAAAATCAAGCTTTCGTATTTTGAAAGAATTTTCTAATTTAATATGAAAAATCATGTGAGATTGTCGTAATAGAAAGACTGGAGAAGAATTTCCTTACGATGAACTTCACTTTCAATTAATTTTAAGTTACCTTATGAAGTCACTCTAGCGTGGTATTGAAACCAAGCAGCGTATCTTATTTTCATATTTAACAATTCGCATATATTGAAAGAATTTTGTCTTGAAATATATTGTTACATGGCAACCCTATATATTTTATTTGACAGCAGTTGTGTAAATTTTCAGTATTGAACAATTTGCAAAAGATAGACTATTTTATTCAAAGAAAACTTGCAGCTGTGGAAAGAATTTTGTATGCATAAATTTGGCAATCCTATTTTTGAAGACTTCGAAATTTTCTTATTAATCGCCGTTATCCTAATCACAACAAAGCAGCGGGGGCCGATAGATTACCGGCAGAACTATTCAAATACGGCGGCGAAGAACTGATAAGGTGCATGCATCAGCTTCTTTGCAAAATATGGTCGGAAGAAAGCATGCCCGACGATTGGAATCTCAGTGTGCTCTGCCCAATCCATAAAAAGGGAGATCCCACAATCTGCGCCAATTACCGTGGGATCAGCCTCCTAAATATCGCATACAAGGTTCTATCGAGCGTACTGTGTGAAAGACTAAAGCCCACCGTCAACAAACTGATTGGACCTTATCAGTGTGGCTTTAGACCTGGAAAATCAACAACTGACCAGATATTCACCATGCGCCAAATCTTGGAGAAGACCCGTGAAAAGAGGATCGACACACACCACCTTTTTGTCGATTTTAAAGCAGCTTTCGACAGCACGAAAAGGTGCTGCCTTTATGCCGCGATGTCTGAATTTGGTATCCCCGCAAAACTAATACGGCTGTGTAAGTTGACGTTGAGCAACACCAAAAGCTCCGTCATGATTGGGAAGGACCTCTCCGAGCCGTTCGATACCAAACGAGGTTTCAGACAAGGTGACTCACTATCGTGCGACTTCTTTAACCTGATGCTGGAAAAAATTATAAGAGCTGCAGAGCTAAACAGAGAGGGTACCATCTTTTACAAGAGTGTACAGCTCCTGGCGTACGCCGATGATATTGATATCATCGGAAGCAACAACCGCGCCGTTTGTTCTGCTTTTTCCAGACTAGATAAAGAAGCGAAGCGTATGGGTCTGGTGGTGAATGAGGACAAGACGAAATATCTCCTGTCATCAAACAAACAGTCGGCGCATTCGCGTCTTGGCTCCCACGTCACTGTTGACAGTCATAACTTCGAGGTCGTAGATAATTTCGTATACCTGGGAACCAGCATCAACAACACGAACATTGTCAGCCTCGAAATCCAGCGCAGAATAACTCTTGCCAACAGGTGCTACTTTGGACTGAGTAGGCAATTGAACAGTAAAGTCCTCTCTCGACGAACCAAAATCAAGCTCTACAAGTCGCTTATCATTCCCGTCCTGCTCTATGGTGCAGAAGCTTGGACGATGTCAACATCAGATGAGACGACACTAGGAGTTTTCGAGAGGAAAGTTTTGCGCAAGATTTATGGTCCTAAGAACATTGGCAACGGCGAATACCGCAGACGATGGAACGATGAGCTGTACGAGTTATACGACGACATTGACATAGTTCAGCGAATAAGAAGACAGCGGCTACGCTTGCTAGGTCATGTTGTCCGAATGGACGAAAACACTCCAGCCCTGAAAGTGGTCGATGCAGTACCCGCCGGAGGAAGCCGAGGAAGGGGAAGGCCTCCACTCCGTTGGAGGGACCAGGTGGAGAGCGACCTGGTTACACTTGGGATCTCCAACTGGCGCCGAACTGCGAAGAAGAGAGAGAGATGGCGCACTATCGTCGATTCGGCTATAACCGGCTAAACGGTTGCAACGCCAATCACATACATCCTAATCGCCATATAGTAATATTTTTGAACTGTTGGGGGGCCATTTTCGTTTCTTTGATGGACAGGGTTACCATGAAGTTGGTTTGAATGGTAAGCAATTAAACACTTTTTTCGAGTCTTCGAAAATAGTGTAGACTTTTCCAAGGATTTTGGGTCTTTTTGGAAATATTAAATAATTGTAAGGAAAAGCATCAAATATGTTGAACAAACTTGTAGTAATATACAAACAAATCCAAAGCTAGGTCCCTAAGTCGAATAATTCAATGAAATCAAGCCGAGCTTAAAAATTTTATTACGACTATTTTGCATAATTAATTAAATAAAAAGCAATTGCACCAGTTGCACAATACCCATTGCCACCACTTAGTTGCATTATTAGAGCGATTAGTACCATTTACACTAGCAACACGCTAAGCATTTAATAAAAATTAAAATTGCGCTCATTTCGAGCATAGAACACGCGCTGGTGGGCAAAGAAGTTTAGAAAGTTTGTGGGAAAACAGAGAAGCAAGCGCAAAAAAGTGCGTGAAGTGCAAAGCAGAAAAACGCTTAAAAGTCGCTGAGCTATGAAAACGTCCTCGTCCGCTGCAAAACAAAGCCACTAAGGCAAAGCAGGACGCTTGCGTGCAGCGTGTGAGAAAGTACTTTGTAAAATTTTAATATTTGCTTATAAAATGAGAAAAGTTTCGCTGCAGTAATGAAAATGCAAAAGCAAATTTCGCTGTTTAACGCTTCGGCAACTACGGCTGCATTACAATGCGTTGGGTTAAAAACAAAAAAAAAACCTAAAAACAAAAATAAAAGTGAAAATTAAAAATAAAAAGAAAAGGAAAAAAAATCACAAAAGTAGCTTAGAGTAAAATGAAGCTTTGGTTGGTCGATTACTGGCAAGCGATATACGAAAAAATGTTTATATGTGTATGTATGTATATATATATGCTTTTAAGCTTAAGTATATGTAAATATATGTGTGTTGTATGCCTTTTTTTGTTGCAAAGTTCCCAGCCACTAATGGCTGCACTCAGGCATGCACTGAACTTCCACGAATGCTTATTTAACAAGTACTTAGTTTTAGTTTATATTATTTAAATATTCATAAACAGTTAAGCCGTTCGCCTTGGCATGCAAAGTTTGAAGCAAAAAAATATATTTAATTAAAAGTGATTACACATTTGGTGCGTAAATTGCAGCCTTCAGCACAAAACAAAGAAACAAAAAATAATAATAAAAAATTTTCCAGGCCAAAACACTTAATTATGTTTCTTTTTTACGCAACATTATAAATGCTTACACATGCACCTAAACAGTTATATAAATTAGCGTATATGTGAATAAAATTATGAAAATCACAAGAAGAAACCATTAATAATCCTTACCTTTATTTATCCATTCTCTTTTTTCTCTCTTTTTCTCTTTCTCACTCTCGCGCTCGTTCGAAACCCCACGCACTTTTCTACACATTTTTGCACTTCTCTCACCCACTCTCACCCACTCTTACTCTTTGTGCTCCTCTTTGCATTTTTATTTCATGCTCTTTCATACCTCATTTGCTTTCGCATTGCATTTGTTTGTGCAAAAATTGAAATCTTCGAAAAATATTTCTCTTCGCCCACCCCCTCCCCACTTATCTTCACTTAACGCTTCTGCTTCTGTTCGCAATTTTTTCGTTTACGCTGCAAAGTTTTTGCCCTTACAGCTGCTTTGTTGGGCGCGCGTTTTCGTGCCGGTTCCAATGCTGGCATGCTGGGCTTGGGCGGTCTGCCGGGCCTCGGCGGTCCACCGACATCGGAGGCGGATGGCGACGGTATGGAGGGCAATAATCTGGATGTACCTGCTGGCTGTAATATGGGACGACGACGTAGTCGTGCGGTGCTCTATCAACTATCCGGTCACTATAAACCGGAGAAGGTGAAGACGAAATTGAAGTTGGGAAATGTGAGTAGCCATTTGAAATGTCATCAGTTGAGTTTGGTGGTGGTCGTTTTGCTTATTTGATACACATATTTATTTTGTATAGATATTAGTATCTTAGTAGAAGTCTATAAAAATATTAAAATGTTGAGAACAAATGAATTTGTGAGCTTCGGTAATAGGAACCCGTGATCGTTTTATATGTCCTGGAGTCCTTGCTATATATGTATAACTGCAAAGCAGTCGAATAGCCTTTTCACACAGCCAAATTAATTGATCAATTAAAATTTTAATTGAGAAACCAGTTTTTGCAATTCGCACTGCCAGCGAATCGATAATTGAACAGTTTTTATACATCTTTGCTTTTGCTTTTCATAAGAAGTTGATAAGTTCCATCAGCTGATTGCTATTTTATATATTATTATTTATTTCGAGCAGCAACATTTTATTTTCAACTCGATTAAAATTCGATCAAAAATTAATGTAGAAAAAATTAAATTTTTTTGTATGGTAAATCGATCTAAATCAGCGTTTTAATCGAGCAAATGCCACTTAATGAATCAATTAGCTCCTGTGCGAAAAGGCAGCATTTTTTATAATGCCTTTCCTCCGAAAAATCTTTCGAAAAACTTTGAAATATACAGAGAAATTTATTTAAGGAGATTTAATCGTTAATCTTCCATTCTTTAAACTCACATACATCTTATATGCCTCACATACACACAAACTCCTTCATCATTCCGTTTCTGCCCCTTAATTAAATTCGGCAGTCATACAAATTAAACTAATGCCATACAACTGCAATCGAGTGTGTAAAACGAATCATATTACATTCGTTAGCGACGCATAAATCCAATATCCAACTCACAATGCTGGCGGCTAATAAACGTGAGAGTGTGCCTGTGTGTGTGTCTCTCTATTCAAAGCTACGCCCCTTTGTGTGCCTTAATAGCAGGCAGAACACGGTTATACAAATAATTCTTTTTGCGCTGACAGATGAAATGTAATTTAATCCTTTTTTCGCAATATACACCTACAATAACAGCGACAACAATTGTAGGCTAGTGAGTGGCGTGTATTCTACTGTCACACAAGCAATTAGCGCGTTTTTATCGAGCTTACTTCGGTTGATTTTTTTGCTTTTTTCACCTTTTATTTTACCACAAATTTTAATAACTTTCACATTTTTCCTACTAAATATATTTTTTTCTTATTTTTAATTTTTTTCGTTTCTTTTTACAATTTTTCCCACACAGAATTTATTGCATTCGACAGAGGCGCCTTTTCCCGAATACAAAACGCAATCAATAAAAAAGTCACGCTTCATTCTGCCGCATTATGGTGTTTTCAAGGGTTTTTGGGACTGGATTATATTGGTGTCGACATTCTATGTGGCCGTTTTGGTGCCATACAATGCGGCATTCGCGAAAGCGGATCGCCAAACCATGGTATCGGATGTTATTGTGGAGGCGCTGTTCATAGCAGGTGAGTCGGGTGGCGAAAAATGTAAATAAAATATGCATGCTGGAAGTGTGAAAATATTTTACAAAGGGAATGATAAAATTTTGTGTGAGTGTAGTTGAGCCAGTTTTTATATATAGAGAGTGAGCGCATATAATGGAAATTTTTTATTTTTTAAATTTGGCGAGAAATATGCGAGTGGAAGTAATTTTGAGTTATTTTAGGGTTGTTAGTGCAGCTGAAAATAAATTTAAATGCAAGAATAATAAGCACTGAGTGCTTCTAAAGTTCAAAAATAGCGTATAATCGAAACTAATTTTAAAATGTTACGTATACGCCATGTACCCTGGCAAGGATATCAATATTAAGCGTTTAAACGTTTAAAATTTGAATGATTTGAAATCTCAACGCGTTCAAAGAAAGAAGTCTGCGGAAAAGAAGAAAATATGCTACAAAAATATTAACTATCTATAAGGGAGAAGCAACAATCTGCAACGCCCATATTTTGGTACTACCTCTTCAAAAGCAACAATAACAATAAAATGAGGTTCATTTTACCGCAAATCGAACTCATCCTCATAACAAATAAAATTTCCAATTTCAGTTCAAATCCGCTTATAGAAATCATATCAAATAAATATACGCGTAAAGCTTACTCATACGCAATGTTGGTCACTCATACAATACGTACTACAGCATTAAAGCTACTTAAGTGCCACTTTAAACACACATTCAACTTTATAGAAAATTATTAAAATGTGCACCTTAGGTTAGGCTAGGTTAAGCAAATGCTGAGCACTCATATTTATTTTCATTTCATTCATTTTACGAGCGACACTCCAACAGCAGCGCAGCAGTCGAGTCTGCCGAATTTGATTACATTTACTTAGTCACCGCAGACTGTTGGTCTTGCCTTTGCTTTATTATTTTTATTGAATTTCCATGCCTATTTATTTCTTACGCTTATTTACGAGCGCCAGTCAACGAGGGCTTGTGCATATTTTATTATGTGCCAATACTTAAGTACATCTCTCTCTATTATACATTTAATGCTTGTTTTGTGCTTGTTCTTTGCAGACATTTTATTGAATTTTCGTACAACATTCGTCTCGAGCAAAGGTGAAGTTGTCTCAGATTCGAAACTAATTGCCATTAACTATTTGCGTGGCTGGTTTGTCGTGGATTTGCTGGCGGCGCTGCCGTTCGATCATCTCTATGCATCGGATCTATATAATGGCGAGGTGAGTGTTCGTAAAACGGGGGGAAGCATAAGCAAAACGAAAAATAAAAAAGTTAATGGACACGTTTTGCATTCATGGCGCGGCAACAAGTTGCATAAATCACTTGCAAGTTTAAGAGGGATGTTAGGTTTAAAGTCGTGAAGAATTCAGCGGAAATGTTTCGCTTAAACCTTTTCATTTTACATATTGAATTAAGTTAATGTCTGAGTTGCTTAAATTTATTTTGATTTAAGTCTCCTAATGACTGCCTCAACTACAATATAAGCTCTCCATCAACCAAATCACTACCTGTTTGCTTCAGATTTCCTCCAACGACCTTTAAAATTCTCCTCAACCTCTACCTAAACAACTCCTACCTGCTTTATAATCAGACTTCCTTTATCAAACCCCTAACAAGCTCACTTCCTACATCCCCAAACCCCGAAATGTGGCACACTAAAGCTATTTTGTAGCTTTTCATTTCCTTTATCTGCCAAGTTTTCGCAAAAGTTTGCGCTTTCACCGAAAATACAGCTTCTTTGTTGCGGCACTCCCACAATTGCAATGCAATGCTGTTCGTATGAGCACAATGTCGATCGGCAGGTGGGTAGGTGCACTTCCTTCTTATTTGCGTCCGACAAACAATGCTGATGGGATATTTCTCATTTTTCCTGCTGCCATTACAAGCATGATGAGAGATAGTCAGCTTTGCTGTCTTGGCTTGCAATGAGTTTTTCCTCCATTTTGCTTTTGTTGGCATTGCAGTTGTTGGCATTACAGCTGAATCATCAGCATAATCAGCAGTGATTAAATGCGATTTAAGAGCTTTTAAATTTGTTGAACTTTTTTGCATGCATTGAGTATGACTCATTTGCTGGAATTGCATTTGCTTTGGAAGCGAATAAAGAGTCGTAATGGTGTAATTGGGGCAAATAAGTGCAATACTTGCACGGAAGTTGAGTGGTGATATTGAGTGAGGGGAAAAAAGGGAAGGTTAATATACATTCGATGATTTTATAAGTATAAGAAGTTATAAGAATTCTACTGAAGGTCTCTCTATGGTTTTCCAGTAACTACTCATCCAGGATATTTCCAGAGAAATACTTTGAGTCAGGAGTGCTGCAGTGGCAAGTGAATAATAGCAATATTATAATTGATCACTTTATGAAGAAATTATAAGAAAATAGTAAAGCTTTAATCCTGTGTTTAAATACATATTTACATATCCACCGCTAATCTCCACCATAAAGTACCATTGAGCGCCAGAGTGAAAGTACTTTTCCGTGGCTGGTAGCAATTTGTTTCCATTAAGAGTACACTTCCATAGAGCAGATAGAATAAAATAAATTATTTAAAGCAGAAACTACGCACAGAAACAGCGGGAAGCACACAGCGCCGCTTGCGCGCCATAAAGTAGGCAATATAAATTCGTTATTGTGACAACTTAAGCGCTGCACTAACTGCCGCCGTGTTTTTAATGACCACGGAGTAGTTTCCAACTTGTTCAACGAGTTTTCCGAAGCAAATGCAAAGAGAAGGAGGCAGAAAAGTGTACAGGCAAAAATATGAGATTAACTGCAAGTGATTAATGTTGTAGTTAAAAATTAAAAAAAATAGTTGAGTTTAGAATAAAATTAAAGGACTAGTTTTAGGTTATGATTTTTCTTTTTAAATGAAAGTTTATAAAAATCTGTAATATATAAATATTTCTGAAGGTGTTTTTAACTAAAGGGTGATTTTTTATGAGCTTGATAACTTTTAAAAAAAAAAAAACGCATAAAATTTGCAAAATCTCATCGGTTCTTTATTTGAAACGTTAGATTGGTTCATGACATTTACTTTTTGAAGATAATTTCATTTAAATGTTGACCGCGGCTGCGTCTTAGGTGGTCCATTCGGAAAGTCCAATTTTGGGCAACTTTTTCGAGCATTTCGGCCGGAATAGCCCGAATTTCTTCGGAAATGTTGTCTTCCAAAGCTGGAATAGTTGCTGGCTTATTTCTGTAGACTTTAGACTTGACGTAGCCCCACAAAAAATAGTCTAAAGGCGTTAAATCGCATGATCTTGGTGGCCAACTTACGGGTCCATTTCTTGAGATGAATTGTTCTCCGAAGTTTTCCCTCAAAATGGCCATAGAATCGCGAGCTGTGTGGCATGTAGCGCCATCTTGTTGAAACCACATGTCAACCAAGTTCAGTTCTTCCATTTTTGGCAACAAAAGTTTGTTAGCATCGAACGATAGCGATCGCCATTCACCGTAACGTTGCGTCCAACAGCATCTTTGAAAAAATACGGTCCAATGATTCCACCAGCGTACAAACCACACCAAACAGTGCATTTTTCGGGATGCATGGGCAGTTCTTGAACGGCTTCTGGTTGCTCTTCACCCCAAATGCGGCAATTTTGCTTATTTACGTAGCCATTCAACCAGAAATGAGCCTCATCGCTGAACAAAATTTGTCGATAAAAAAATTTCGAACCGAACACTGATTTTGGTAATAAAATTCAATGATTTGCAAGCGTTGCTCGTTAGTAAGTCTATTCATGATGAAATGTCAAAGCATACTGAGCATCTTTCTCTTTGACACCATGTCTGAAATCCCACGTGATCTGTCAAATACTAATGCATGAAAATCCTAACCTCAAAAAAATCACCCGTTATATAAAGTCATATTTTACAACCAATATATACAAAAATAATAATTTTATAAGCATATCTTTCATACCATCATTTAAAGCTTCAAAGAAAGTCAATCTGCGTTCAGCTCTTTTGGTAGCAAACAACAAAAAAGTTTACTCATAGACCGCATACTAAACTTACCTACCTTACACTTTCTTCTCCTTCGCCTCAACAAACTATACTTTTCTCTTAGTTTTTCATCATCTCCCACACACTTTAGTCGTCTCCTAGTCTGTTGCTTTTTATTTTGTCGCGCCATTTCTTTTTTTTTCTATTTTCTCAACGATTCGCTTATGCTTGCTCCGCTTCGTGACATCGGCGACAAAATCGCTGGGATTAACTCGTCTACTGCTGCGTATCATAGCATAAACACAGCATGGATTTTCTTGGCATAGTTCGTGTTTGTCTCTGTGCGTTGAGGTTTCAACTTCAGCGACTGCAGGGACTCTCACCTTCTTGCCAGCCGTAATTGACTTCTTTGCTTTCAGCAAATAGCTGTACGCACTTGATTGAATGGGTGTGCTTTTAAATTGAGTGTTGCTGCTCAGCGAGTCGCTGTTGACTTTTTCGTGTTGTGTAAGCTTTTGTCACTCAAAGATGCTAATTTAATTTGACTTTGGCTTCATTTGTGTGTTGTATTCTTTGCAAAAATTAGAGGGGAGAGGTGGTAGTGTAGTGATTATGAGAAAATTACTGTTAAATTTGTTGCTTAGAAAAGCAAATGAGACTTAGCTCTGCTTGAGTGATGCTAGGAGTTTGAAGATGAACAAACTAACAATGCCTGCTATAAGATTGCACCTGGATTTTTTCCTATGACCACTACCTTGCCATCTTAGTTTCTGTTATCATCCAATTTTTTTAAGTCTCTACTATTAAAAACGCACTAGATGAAAGTATAACCTATCATCATCCGTTTGCGTACATTTGTTCATGAAAAAAGAAATATCGCATGCGAAATCATTGATGGCGTAACTTTTCACGTCCCGTTTGACTTTCACAGCAAATTTGAAAAAAAGTTTCATTGCCCACTTTTTTCCGCGAAAGCAGATGGCTTACGCGCCAGCACCTTGAACAAACAACCACAGCGATATACAAACTACCACATACTTACAACTACAACACTAATTTTTTGCACCGCTAATTTCTTTCTTTTTTCTGTGGTTTTCTTTTCTTCCCGCAGGAGTCACACATTCATTTGGTGAAATTGACACGACTGTTGCGCCTGGCACGTTTGCTACAAAAAATGGATCGATACTCACAGTACACCGCCATGATACTGACACTGTTGATGTTATGCTTCTCGCTGGTGGCGCATTGGTTGGCCTGCATCTGGTATGTCATTGCCGAAAAGGAGTACATGATGAATGATAGCGGCTGGGATATAGGTGAGTTTCATATGTGTCTGTGTGTGTGGGTGTTTGTGCCCGCATGTGCTGCGCTTACGTTAAATGTGTACGCGTTATCGCAAATGTGTTGCATTTCATGCGCTTTGCTTTCGCATGAAAATTACTTATACGCAGTGTATGACCAACCGCCGGAGTGGCAAATTGGTGTACCACAACATGTGCTTTCGTGTAAATACCGTGTTACAGTGTAAATGTATGCGGTGAGCATGTTGTATACATGAGCTGCGATTAATTTTGTAACAGCGCGACAACTTACATGCAACTATATTACATATATGTATATAGCAGTTTTGGTAATAATCTTGCTCAGTTTGCTGGAAAAACCCACATTTCATTAGCGAATTCGCTGGTATTTCTACGCTCTCGGTGTTTTTGAAGAATATTACAAAATGACACATGAAATTTTGTTATGAATTTACACTCGTATTATGCACTGCATGCTGCTCTGTTGTTTAATGCCCTGCCAGCATGGCGTTGACACCAAAAATTTTTGATATAAAATATTTTTTACGGGAGTGCTTGATTATGAGTTACGTGGAACTATGAGGAACAGGTCGTCTTCAAAGGCGTTCATCTATACACTCAAAAATATAATAATTTTGAATCCGCATTTCAAACATGTTCTCTCTCTAATAGAGTTCAACTCTCCTCTTTCTGCTGTAGAAAATGATTTTGGAGTCAACAAATGTTACAAGGATATCTCTTCCAGTTGTTCCTCAATAGTGTTAATGTAAACTTTTTCTGTTGAAGTTGCAGTTCGAGTAAGGCCAACAAGCTTTATCGCAAACTTCACTGTTCTAAGATATGCGACATCACTTATCAGCTTCACTGCCAGCTGCTTTAGGTATTTTGGCAAGCTCTTCAAAACTTCTAAGCCACATACATTGTCAGCTACACCCACCTTCATACAAAATACACTCACGATTGTTGTTGCACACTCGAATAGCTAATGCTTGTTAGTGTAGCTAAATTTGTGGCGCTTGCGACAAATTTCAACATCAAAACTTCAACAAGCTTCGCCACATTTTCCAACCGAAGTAATTAAAAGTCCATCTCGCACAGCTCGAATTGACTTTGCTTCCGTGACAAATTGTAAATTACGCAAAAACTTAATAACGTGGCTGCCAAGCCTGACTTCCTAGAGTGAAACACATACTTGTATAAACATTTTTGGGCTGCATTGGCTTGCCACCTCAAAAGTGATAAGCTGTTTAGCAACTAATTAAAATCAAATTGTATATTTTCGGTAAGGCCTTGCCAACGACATGACTTAAATCTTTTAGGCAAATAAGCTATTTCTCTCAAACACACAAAAACTAGCACACATTTGTATACATATGTATGAGCTTATATCACAGCCTACTTGTTGCTGTTTCCATGGCATTGTATAATAAAGTTGTTGTATTGCTAAGCAATAGATCGATGGCGTAAAATGAGAATTGCTTCCTGACCATGACCGCAAGTGGTAAGAAGAGCAAGCTTGTCAATTGGCTAGGCATGGAAATACGTAGGCAATTTGTTGTTGTTGGATATTGTGAGGATATTCGAGATTTTCCATTTGGCCAACACTGATTGTCTCGTTTGTCATGTGGTTTGAGTTTCAAAACATTTCATTGGTTAGCAATCCTGCTGATGAGCGATTGTTTGTTTGGAGTGGTCGGTCGTTTAATTGTTAGTGGTGTGTCAGAAATACAAAGATTTTTGGTCTTAAATTGTAGTTTATTCACATATTATGCTACTTTATAACAAGATTTAAAAATGAATACTTTTATGTGAATATTTTGCCAAATTTCTTTCAAGATTTTGAAAATTTTATTCCAAGAAGTTGATCTGACACCTTTATATGTATATATATATATATATATATTTGGAGTAGAAACCGCTTAAGCGATTGTAGCTGAATCCACCAGAACGCGCCTTTTTGCTTTTTGGCGCCAACTGGAAACACCAAGTGAAGCCAGGTCACTTTGCACTTGGTCTTTCCACCGGAGTCTTTCCTCTTCCGCGGCTTCCTCCGGTGGGTACTGCATCGAACACCCTCAGAGCTGGAGTGTTTTCATCCATTCGTACAACATGACCTAGCCAGCGTAGCCGCTGTCTTTTTATTCGCTGAACTATGTCAATGTCGTCGTATAAATCGTACAGCTCATCGTCTGCGGTATTCGTCGTTGCCAATGTTCAGAGGACCATAAATCTTACGCAAAATCTTTCTCTCGAAAACCCCAAGAGTCGTCTCATCGGATGTTGTCATCGTCCACGCCTCGGCGCCATACATCAGGACGGGCATAATGAACGACTTGTAGAGTTTGATTTTTGTTCGTCGAGAGAGGACTTTACTTTGCAATTGCCTACTCAAGCCAAAGAAACACCTGTTGGCAAGAGTGACTCTGCGTTGGATTTCAAGGCTGACATTGTTGGTATTGTTAATGCTGGTTCCCAAGTAGACGAAACTATCTACTACTTCAAAGGTATGACTGTCAACAGTGACGTGGGAGCCAAGACGCGAGTGCGCTGACTGTTTGTTTGATGACAGGAGATATGTCGTCTTGTCCTCATTCACCACCAGACCCATACGCTTCGCTTCCTTATCCAGTCTGGAAAAAGCAGAACTAACGGCGCGGGTGTTGTTTCCAATGATATCAATATCATCGGCATACGCCAGCAACTGTACACTCTTGTAGAAGATTGTACCTTCTCTATTTATCTCTGCAGCTCGTATTATTTTCTCCAGCATCAGGTTAAAGAAATCACACGAGAGTTAGTCACCTTGTCTGAAACCTCGTCTGGTATCGAACCAGGAGAGGTCCTTCCCGATCTTGACGGAGCTTTTGGTGTTGCTCAACGTCACGTTACACAGCCGTATTAGTTTTGCAGGGATACCAAATTCAGACATCGCGGCATAAAGGCAGCTCCTTTTCGGAAGCTTTAAAATCGATGAAAAGATGGTGAGTATCGATTCTTCTCTCTCGGGTCTTTTCCAAGATTTGGCGCATGGTGAATATCTGGTCCATTGTAGATTTTCCAGGTCTAAAGCCACACTGATAAGGTCCAATCAGTTTGTTGACGGTTGGCTTAAGTCTTTCACACAGTACGCTCGATAGAGCCTTATATGCGATATTGAGGAGACTTATCCCACGGTAGTTGGCGCAGATTGTGGGGTCTCCCTTTTTATGGATTGGGCAGAGCACACTGAGATTCCAATCGTCTGGCATGCTTTCTTCCGACCATATTCTACAAAGAAGCTGATGCATGCACCTTATCAGTTCTTCGCCGCCGTATTTGAATAGCTCGGCCGGTAGTCCATCGGCCCCCGCCGCTTTGTTGTTCTTCAAGCGGTTAATTGCTATTCGAATCTCTTCAGGTCGGAGAAGTGTTCTCTCCATAATCCCAGTATGCTCTGGACATCCGTTGCCAGATTACCTCCTTTTATGGATTGGGCAGAGCACACTGTGATTCCAATCGTCTGGCATGCTTTCTTCCGACCATATTCTACAAAGAAGCTGATGCATGCACCTTATCAGTTCTTCGCCGCCGTATTTGAATAGCTCGGCCGGTAGTCCATCGGCCCCCGCCGCTTTGTTGTTCTTCAAGCGGTTAATTGCTATTCGAATCTCTTCAGTTCTCGATATCTGTCCCACCCCGAACGTTGCTTGTGTCTTAACACTAAACCTACCGACGTATTTTATATACATACCTATTTCTACAATTTTTAAAGTAAAAATAAAGTAATATTTAATCATTATTTTTCAAAGTCTCAAAAGCGGGCATTTGATTATTTTATTTTATTTTATTTTATTTTATTTTAATTTATTTTATTTTATTTTATTTTATTTTATTTTATTTTATTTTATTTTATTTTATTTTATTTTATTTTATTTTATTTTATTTTATTTTATTTTATTTTATTTTATTTTATTTTATTTTATTTTATTTTATTTTATTTTATTTTATTTTATTTTATTTTATTTTATTTTATTTATTTTATTTTACCAAGACAAAAATTCATCTATTCTTTTTTCCACTTATTCTCTCAGTTCTTCTCTTCTTATCTTTCCTTAATCTCTTAATAGAATTGCGTTAATCTTAAAAAAAAAATATTTTCTAGTTTCTTGGAACCTCTTTCACACATTATAATCCACTGAAAATTAGTGCGAACTTTCAACCCACACATATCTACATATCACTCTCTAATGGATCCATTATTTATATACTCCTACATCTGGCATATGTTTATGCAAGTAGATTCTCCACAGAATTGCCAGGAAATGTAAACTTATAAGCAATTTCCTTATGCCCTCAATCAGTTCCGCTTGTTGGCGCAAGGCATTGCAGCAAAAACTATTGCAAAGAAACATATGTTAGACACACATATACAAATATACCGACATATATCCCGACTGAGCGCACAGTTGCAGACGCACACATTTATTACCGTTGGCACACACATCCATAATCCGTTCGCCTTCGCTCCGGCGCACATTTGCTACTTCGCTTGTTTGTTTGCTGACATTGAGCTGTTGCTTTGCGTTGATCCGCTGACGAAGCTGTTTCCTTGTTTTGCTCTTTCGTTCTTCACCTCCTTCCCCCCAATGCTCTCTGTCTCTGCTGTGCCTCTACAGAATCAACAGCGTGTATGCGAGTGTGTGCATGTTTACGCAGTTTATTTTTCTAAGTCCGACATTGTTGACATTTGATGTTTTGTCGTTTTTGCTTTTGTTTTTGTTTTTGCGTGTGTGCGTTTCCATTTACTGTGTACTCCTTCATTGGATTATTTGTCGCTGTTTAGCTTTGCTTGGCAAAGGCTGTCTTTCTTGCTTAATCATTCAATTGTTATGGCTCACAAACAGTATACTCTGTGTGAATGTGCGTGTGTGCGTGTGATGTATTTCTTATCCTAGTGTTTTTGAAATGTGTTTCGGCGTATGTCAGCAGTTTCATTATATATATGAGTGTATGTTTCTGTGACATCCGCTGGAAAGGTCAATAGGTCAATCCAATTAGGCGTAGGAAATTTATTGAAGTGTCAATTTTGATTTATTAAGTGTAAGTAATAACGTCAATAAGGATTAAGGACAACTGCTTGAGAGAGCTGTGAAATATACTTTTTTGGTAAGCTAATATCTTCGATTGAGTGATTGGCAAATTCTTCTTTGGGTGTTAATATAATTTTATGAGAGCTTAAGTAAGCTAATTTTTGGTTAGAACTCTAGAAAAATAAATTATAAACTCCCGAGAACTCGGAATACTTAGTAAATAAATTAACCCCCTGAGGAACTTATATGACGAATTTTTTTTCTGCTTTTAGGTTGGATGCACGCTTTGTCGGAGCGCTTGAAAATACCCATCACGAATATCACCAACGCTGAGGCCTATTCAACAGCGCTGTATTTCACTTTCACCAGCCTGACATCGGTGGGGTTCGGCAATGTGTCTGCGAATACGACGGCCGAGAAGGTCTTCTCCATCATCATGATGCTAATTGGAGGTAAGAAAGCGTAAGAACTTCGCACTTTTTGCCTTTCATAAGCTTAAATCCGTGTATTTTCATATGGATTTGAAAAGTAATTAACCAGAATTGGTATACATTTTTAAATAATTTCTCTTTTTTCTTTCATTCTTTAAACAATTTTCTACGTTCTCCTGCCACGTTTTGCCTGCGCGTCTGACAGCATTAATGCACGCCGTCGTGTTCGGTAATGTGACGGCGATAATCCAGCGCATGTATTCACGTCGTTCATTGTACGAGAGCAAATGGCGTGACTTAAAGGATTTTATAGCGTTGCATCAGGTGAGTCTTGCTGCGTGATTTTCATGTGAAATATGTATGTGTGTGCGTGTTACTTGTGTGTTTGTATGGGTGGTAGGTGAATATTTATGTACATTTACGCTGAAAATTATGTAATTCTGTTGGTGCAAGTGACTATATTACATAATATGTAAATGTATTCTTAAGCCTTTGCAACAGAAAATTCACCTGTTACTTTCATTTTCGGTGAAAAGTGCTTAGTGCAGCGTCATATATACAATATTATGTCTTCAACAGTCTTGCTGAGAACAACTTCTTATGTACTGAAGAAAACAGTAACAATAAGATTGTCATTATGTTAAAAAATATGAGGTTTATATAGCAAATATAACAACAAAAGTCGCAGAATGTACTTGAAATTAACTATTCAAACAAGCCGAACAAAGAGTTTTCTGCCAGAACTTGAAGCATTAATTTCGCCAAGAACTAATTCTATGGAAATAAAAATAAATGAAATTACTTCTTACCAAATATTTTCTAGCTTATGTGTCAATATTACAGTCATATTTGTCACTGTTTCTAATATGTGAACAGAAATATTTTTAATGGTTTTTGTAGAATACGGAGAACTTTGCATTACAGTTGTGTTGAAATTCAAGGAATACGCTTTAAAAAACTTTTTCCCTACAATATTTTCTTTGCTAATGGTTTTCCTTTAGTATGTCAAATTCAATGACAATCGTGGTCGAAAAATAGCAACACTTTTCGAGCAAAACTGGCCAACTTTAAACTAGTTTAGCCTATCAATTAGCGTTTGCTCATTTTATGAACTTTCTCCGCTGCAGTGAAAATTATATGTCATCGAAATTATTTTATTGTCAAATTTGTGTCATTGAATTTGACAGATTTTATTTATGAACGTGTTGCTGAAGAGATTTGAGAATTATCATTCCTTATCAAATATCGGAGGAATTTATCGTTCGAATATGGGCATTATCTGTTGTTATACTCTCGCAACAAAGTTGCGAAGAGAGTATTACTGTTTTGTTCACATAACGGTTGTTTGTAACACCCAAAACTATACGAGTTAGATATAGGGTTATATATATCAAAGTGATCGACGAGGCGAGACAAAATTCGAATGTCTGTCTGTCTGTCCGTCCGTCCGTTTGTGCAAGCTGTAACTTAAGTAAAAATTAATATATCTTAATGAAACCTGGCACACTTAGCTCTTGGCACAATAGGAAGGTTGCTTTTGAAGATGGGCAAAGTGGGACCACTGCCACTCCCACAAAATGGCGAAAGCCGAGAACACAAAAAGGACCATAACTAAGCCATGAATAAAGCTATGGAAATAAAATTTGGTACAAAGGATCGCACTATGAAGGGGCATATTTGGATGTAATTTTTTGGGTAAGTGGGCGTGGCCCCACCCCCAAATAGGTTTTTTGTATAAATCTCGCAAGCCAGTAAAGCTATGTAAACCAAACTTTCTGCAGTTGTTTCTTTTAGCTACTTGTTAATACAGTCTAAAAATGAAAAAAAAATCGGATAATAACCACACCCACCTCCCATACAAAGGTTAGGTTGAAAATTACAAAAAGTGTGTTAACTCACTAACGAAACACGTCAGAAGCACAAAATTTTACAGAATAAATACCAGAAAGAACCTGCACTCATATTTTTTTACAAAATGAAAAATGGGCGTGGCATCGCCCACTTATGGGTTAAAATCCATATCTCTCATACTCCTATCAGGAACTACTCGACATATTTCAATGAAATTCGGTATATAATATTTTGTTGACACCTTGATGACACGTGTGGAAAATGTATGAAATCGCGGTCCACAACTACGACAACTATCCATATAACTCAATTTTGAATTCCACCTGATTCCTTCACTTTATAAGATATACATAAGTAACCAAAAAAGATAGCGAAACAAAAGTTTACACAAACACTATACGGATCATACGTGGTATCACTTTTGAAAAAATTGTCGAAATCGGACTATAACTTTTCAATGTCCCGGATATCGTATATGAAGAACTCAGTGCCTTATGGTAATTTTTCACCGAAAATATCGGTAAATATCTGAGATATCTTAATTTAATATCCTCTTATATCTTTTTCTTCTAATAATGTGTTACTGTATCTGAAATGGTTATAATCAGGACTTGCCTTGCTCTCATATAGCTTATTATAGGATTTTTAAAAATACGATGGGTTTAATAGCTTATAAATCGGTTAATATATGAAATATCTTAGCCAAATTAAGTGAGCAAATACTCTCAGATATAATGTATGTTGGTGATGAAAATGGGTGATTTTCGTTTTTCTATTGGACTTTGTACCGAATATATGGGTCAAATTGGCATAAATTGCGAGAGTATAAAACGTACGGTTGCAACCGAACTTAGCCTTTCCTTACTTGTTTTTTAATTGCACATTGAAACTATGTGAAAGAACAACTTTGGCCAAAATTATGACGGTTCTTCTAGCATTCGTTTATCAAAGAGTTTACTTTGGTGCAGCTCTAAATATGGTCTAAGGCTTTTTCGAAACATTTTCAAAATGAGTTAAGTCTTTTTAAGTAGGTTTGTGTTTGAAAACGAGAGATTTTAAATTTACGATCCTTTATTCGTATTTTCATCCAAAGTCTATTCCCAGAATTTACTAACAATTTTCAAATATTTGACTCAAAATGAAAATATTCGTACGAGTCTCATACTCTCAACAGTTTAACATTTAATCCAGCTCAAAAAAATTTCGAGCAAAGCATCATTGGAATTTATAAATAAATAAGGTTACCATAATAGTATTTACATTTCCACGTATTTGTGAACCGTTGCGAAATATGTTATGCGAAAATTTCGAAACAAAATAGCGGTAAATTGCGCTAAATGCAGTTTTGCATAAATGAGAATGCAACTGCTGTTGTTTTTAGTGTTAATACCACAGACATGATGCGTATTTGTTGTTATTGTAGTATGTATTTATTGCTGGCATGCTCGTGGTCGAGGACAATAATTACAGCGGCTTGACAAAAACAGTTCACCCCGTAATGATAGCAGCGCGTGTTGCATGCGCTATAGATTTTTACATTAGGGTGGGACGAAAGACACCAAATAAGAAATTTGTTTCTACAGATTATTGAAAATCAGAGTTGATTTACGGATGAATAAATTTCAAAACCCGAATTTTTATTTAAAGTTAATTTTGATTTATTTATTTATATATGAGGACTCAGATACATTAGGGCAATTCTTAAAAAAGTTGAATAATTGTTGAGTCGCAACCCTTCAATTGTTTACACATTTCGGTCCGAACTGCGTTGCACCTGTTTGTAAAATTTCCTCTTTCCTCTTAAGGGTCACCCTTATATGCTCATAAATGTACGTATAGACTACTGTGCTTCATTGTTTACTGTGTCAGCGCGTTGAAAACGCTTGACGTTGTTATTGTTTTTATTGCTGTTTGACTATATTTTTTACACACGTCTATCGATAATCGAAATAAAATTAAATTGCTTATCGATGCAAGGATGCAATGGCAAACCCAGAGGGGCCAACAAAAAGGTTGCACCATGGCAGAAAGAGCGCTGTTATGCGGATAGTCAGGCGAGCAAATATATTTATGTGTACTCATGTATACGCTTACACGCCTGCCTAGACAACTAGGTAAGCTTGGTATAACGTAGTATATGCGCTCGGTTGCCCAACGCCAGTGACCCATATGAACGTTAACTTACTTAACTGACAGTCTACTGCTCGAACGTGTGATATTCACCGTTGTTGCCATCGCCATGAGTACCCTGCCACGGAGCAGCAGTTTATCAAGTAACGAACCAGCGAGCGCACCTATCAGCCGCACCAATTTGCTTTTATTGCTGCATAGCGCAGTTCGCCGTGGCAGGCAAAAGTACAGTTTAACGCTAGTAACGTAACGTATGGGTCCTGTGTCCTTATACACGTGTATATATACAGACATAAAATAACAAGCAATGATGTGGAAATTGCGAAGTGCCACCTGAAGGACAGCATATGGGCACTGCGAGGAGATAAGAGTGGATCTAGTCAACAACAGCTGGTGTCAGCTACTCTCAAACAAAGTTAGTTGGCGTAGTGCGATAACGGTACAATGTTTTGATATACGAATATCTACTTGAAGCACTTAATTCGGATACTAAAGTGAGCATATTTGCAACCGTAAACCAAATTTGGTTGTTAGAATTAATTGAGTGTTTGGAAAAAATTACTTTTATGGCTCTTGAGAATCATATACATAAAATTTACTCTGCTTTATCCCTACAATCAGCAAGCATTGTGACAAATAATACTTTCTAAGCCCCTGTGGGGCACACTCAAACAACTTGTGTCATAAACTGACCGCAGTCAATGTTTATATTTATTGTCATTGCCAATTGTGTAGAAACTAATGCAGAAATGATTAGATCCATCACGCAGCGAAACTTTGTAGTTGTGAGTGCGCCAATTGTCGATGGCACGTGTGTCACGCCTCTGAGGTTAAGAATTCAACAAAAGCGAACTTAATCATTTACAAAGTATGCGGCGCGTGCAGTGTTTTTGATGCGCTGCGCTTACAAGCTTACACACTGCCACGTGCAACCAAGTTGCATGATTGCTGTCAATTTGAGAACCGGTTGGGTGAAATTTTCTATTCATAGCTGCGATTGTTGGTGGAAGGGGATACGAAAGGAATATTTTTAATATTAGAATTTCAAGTCAGAATCTGGTTCTGTTTCTGGTTCTGGTTAAGTAGCAGTTGTTTGTTGAATTATGAATTTCGAGTTTAAAATTATAACGATTAAGTTGCGACGAAAATGATTTTGGGAGTGTCCTTCCAGTCCATCCATCCATTCATCTATCTGACTATCCATTCGCCCGTCCATCAATTTATCTATAATTATTCGACCGTGCATCACTCCATCAGTCCGTCCTTTTTTCTATTCGTCTTTTCATCTGACCTTCCGTTGGTTCATCTTCCATCAGTCCATCCGTCAGACCAACTGACCATATGTTCATCTATCCATGGATCCATCTGTTCATCGATCGACCCCCACCTATCATATTCCTTTATCAGTCTCTTTATCCCCCGGTCCATTAATCTGTCCATCCGTCCATCAAACTCAAATGGACGCATTTAGTTTTCTGTCTTCTGTTTATCTTTTCTTTTGCACAGCTATCCGTTCATCTGTTTATCTATCGGTTTGTCCAGCCGCTGATTTATCCATGTGTTTATCTGTTCTTCAGTCAACATGATAATCCGTCTTTTTATTCATCTGTCTATTCGTAGTCTTCTGTCCATCCGACCGTCCTCTGTCCATCTATCTTTTCTTCTGTGTGCCCGACCATCATTTCTTTTGTTCTTCTTTTCGTTTTTTCATACGTCCGTCCTTCTGTGATCTATCCATCTATCCGAATCGAATCAACTGATCATCGACGATCTTTCCATGGGCCCATCTGATCTTCGAACATTCTTTCCATTTTCCCTTATATCTATCTGTCCATCCGTAGTCTTCTGTCCATTCATCTTTCTGTCTCTGCGTCCATCTGTCTATTGCTTGAGTAAAAATTAGGATACCATGATAAAGCTGGGTAGAATTATTCCTTGGCACGCTAAGGTGATTTGCGTCAGCCTACCAAAAAACGAGGTCACCAGGTAAAGAGCTTTGAGAAATCTGAATCGAACCATTGGATACTATCTTCATAGACTGCGGCTAGAAATATGTCTAATAATTCGGTTAATCAGCAAGCCATTAAAGATATCAGCTCTGAAACTCGACTTTGAAAAACTGAAAGCCATATTTATAAAAAAATTGAATACAGCGCCATCTAATGACAGTTTATGAGTAGTTCGGTGGTTTATTATATTTATAGTATATACATCTATAAGAACTACTAAAGCATTTATTCGATTTAAGAAGTCTTGTAGTAATTTTTATATTTAATTTTTACATATTCCCACAAATAAATAAAGTTGTCTATCTCTTTTTTTATGTCTTTCGCAAATAACGCACGTGTTAACGACGAAATTTCATCACTCACTCCTTGATGCGCACCCATAGATGCCCAAAGAACTGAAACAAAGGATTGAAGATTACTTCCAGACATCGTGGTCGCTCAACCATGGCATTGATATTTATGAGGTAAGCACCACACTAACGCATTTAGAGTAAGCATAACTCAACTATTTTACAGCCTATTCACAATGCTAATTTACACAAACACACGAACAAAAGATAACAAAAGTGTTAGTGCCGTGTCTAATGCTAAAATATTTACGGCAGACAGCCACAAAAGTGCCAACACAAATGGTGGCCACTAGACACACTCAATACACACAAACAAACGCATTTCTACAGACAAAAAGTGCATATTGTCTGCGGTTCAAGCGCGGCGTAAAGTCAACGCGACCAACCGTAGCATACTTTTAGTGAACTCTCTGCACGCAAGGCTCAGTGAGCTGTAACGGGTGGTGCGAAAACACATTTTTTGCATCAATTTTTTTGATACTCTTTTGTTGTTGCTACATTTTAATACTTCTCTCTGCTATGGCTTAGTTTTTCTGCGCGCCTAAAAGTATGCAGCATAATCCTTACACCGAACCTTTTCTACTCTGAATGTGTACGTGTGCGCGTGCGGTCGAGTTTGCTGACATTTGTATAAAGTGCAAATGATGCGGGTTGCTGCTGTATTTAAATATATGATATTTTAGTTTTGAGTATCTGACGGCGGCTATGCTGCGCTATGCCATGTCTAACGTAGGAATTTAATGTGTCACTAGCCGCTTCTGGCAGCAGGCGAGAATGTCGGGTTTCGTTACACTTGCCAGTTGTAAATGATTGCTCATGCTTGCTGCTTACTTTCTGCCAGTCACTTGCTTTACGCTACAAAAGAGTTATGATTTATGGTGGAAATTCGGTTGAAAAAGGTCGTTTACATCATAAATTTGCCGCATGCGATATAAATTTGAGCACAAAAATTTTTTGGGGAAGCTTTAAGTTTATGCAACTGGAAAGTAGTTTTTCTTAAAAGGTAAAGAATAAGTTTCAAATTTTCGTTATTTTGAGTGTCCTGTGCATTACGAAGTACTAAGGTATTTTATGAAAGTAATTCCGAAAAAATCCATTATCTGACATGTTTAGAATTTGAGTTATTCTGCAAAAAGTTAATAAGTTCAGTAGAAAATGGAATAATAGGTCAATGTATTCATATACAATTGTTTGGAAGTGTGCACACCACTAGAAGCGCTGCCTCTCTGTTGATATAACATCATTACCAGAGTATTTTTCTCAACAATTTCATAAATAGATTAAACAAGTTTAACAAGATCCCTTTAAGAATTCAGCCTAGAGTACAAAAATGCTCAAGAATATATTCTAAGTAAATTTCGAAAATTTTTTAACTCTCTAACAGTCAAGGGTTTAGGACTTTTCGACCCTTTTTTTATGGTGGAAGAAGTGTTCAAGACATATATTTGAATATTTTACAATTTTTTTATGAGTTTTCGAAGCAAAATAATCTTTAGGAGTTAAAATTTGTCTACACTTAGGGTTAATTGCGATTACTATGAGTACTGAGTTAGGATTTCTTAATCTAGTTGATTTGAACGGCAAAACTAGAGACATTTAAACTCAGATGATTTTTCAGCCCTTAAATGCTATCACGGGTTCCACTGCAGTTCACGGCTATGTACTTATAATTGGGTATTATCTTTAGCAAATCCAAAAGAGGATTTTAGCTTACAAAAGAAGAGAGAAGAAAAATAGAGTCTTAACTCTAAACCGAACCAGTGCTATAGATATACTTAGAATATGGTCTGTAATTGCCTAATTGCGAAGAGCATCAACTGAGTTCAGTAATATGTTCTTTTTTTCTAAAAAAATGTTATTTACTTCACATGTGTCAAGTGAAATAGAATACCCGACTGAAAGATAGTAATCTAATAGTTAATTGAAGAAAAGCCTTCGAGCGTATATTTTCTCCAATTAAATAGCTTGTGTTGTTAAGAGTTCCTGAGGTAGAACCCTAAATTTTTGTGTAATGGATATTTGGTAATTATTTTTGGTTTCAGTATAAACAGATATTCCTTAGTAAATGGCCAATGATCATTTCAGTTTGAATTTAGATTATATAAATATATAGAAATAAGTAGCCTAATGAAGCTGAACCTCTGTGGTGTTCTGGTGCTTAGTATAAGTTGCTCTTTAGTATTGATTCTTTAAAAAATATTTCCATTAATATGCTTCTAATACTTGTGAGCGCTTCCCATTGTCCTATATGTGCCACAGTGTTACTCTACTGTGTAATTTCGCGACCCTCCAACCACATTTATTAAAAGCAATGTATATTTTAAGGCGCTTAACATAAGAATATTATAATAAATACAAACAAATTCACTTCAACTTAATACCACATACTCAAAAAAGTATGTATATACATATATTTTCTGCAAGCTCTCCAAGTACAAAGTGAAAAAGGTCAACAATCGTCTCCAATACTTCATTGCGCCTTAGTTGACAAACTATAGCAACCAATTTGGGGATATGCCACTCGAGTTCAACAATAAATTAATTTAGTTGTAAAAAGCATGGGACCATTTCACGCCCCACAGCCACTATAAGCATACCCATCTGCCGATGTTCTCAAGCAACAACAAGATTTCCCACAGGAAATTTTCGTCAATTGTGCCCCGTCTTCCTGTTTTGCGATTGTGGAAAATGTAAATGATTTTTGTAGCCTGCATTGTAGTGATTGTACTCGACAAGTACATACTCATTAAACTGACACACATATGCAGACAAACACATACATACACACACACACATATGAGCGTACAGATACTTATTGCGGTAAATGTATGTTAATATATACAATTTGTGCCAGTTATTATGTAAGCAACAGGCGACGGAAATTACCAAGTTTGGTTTGCGCAAAAATATACAAATCTCTGATGTTGTGTGTGTGTGTGTAAAAGCAATATTTTCCAGCAAATTAACTGGGTCATTGGTTGTTGATTCAAGTAACCTTTACCACGAACGATAGCGAACTTTGTATAGGAAATAGTAGCTATGCATGTGTCTGTTTTCCGATGGTGAAGATAAAATGTTATTGTACATTTGTTATTTTTTACTTTTCGAAGTTCGTAGAAGCACTGTCTCGTTTGTGTTTGGTTACGGAGAAAAAGTTGGACATATATTTAGCGCAACTAGTGGGAGTTGCAAGCTATTTTTAGCTACTAAAGTAACCGATTTTTTATGGTTTTCGTTTTTTTCTCGGTTGCTTAACATATTTTATGGGTTGTTTACGTTTTTTTCGGTATTAAAAGTTTGGGGGGAAATATTGAAAAGTTTTTGTTGTTATTAAAAGCTTTTTTGTTTATTTTTTATAAGCTCCTGTTTTTAGTTGGTTTGAAAGCGTTGGCTTTTTGTCTAATGCAACAAAAAGTATTTTAAAGAAATCACTCAAGGGTACACTTAATTTAACCTCTTGCTCCAAAAATTGTTTATTTTACTAAATATTTTCAATATTTTTTATTTGGTGGCAACTCAAACCAAATCTGTTTATTTATTTCTTTACTTATATTATATATTTATTTCATTTTATTCAATTTAATTTTTCCTTCAAGTTCTATAAATTTAATTCAGCAAAAACTATTTAACAAGGTGGCAGCCCTTAAATATTTTCAAATGTCAACTTCTTTAATATTTTTTCTTAAATATTTTAGTTTCATACTGAAATCATTATGGTTTAATTAAACCAAGTATTTCAGAAAATAATTTTTTTCCAAAAGGTGGCAACTCTAAAAAAAATTTCAACTCAAAATCTTTATTTATAACTTTAAAATCTTCAGTTTAATACGCTTTTACTATTATTTTCTTTTAAATTTTTTCTGAAATTTTCAAACAGGTGGCAACATTAAAATAATTTATTTTCAATGAAAACGAAATGTGTAATAACGAAAAAATTACCGAAGTATTGACATTTTAAAGATTTTATGCTTCATCAAATATTGTCTTCAAACAAATAACCACACTTTGCGCCAATATTCAACATTTTTTCGAAATTCCAAATTCCACGCTAACGGTATTTCCAGTGATTGCCACTCAACACACAAAATGAAATTTCATAAGTTTAAATAATATTGCAGCAAGGTTTAGCTGTGGCATGCAATAACAGTTGACGGCTGCAATTGATTGCCATGGCGTATACGCAACAATTCGCTTCATATAAATATGTGTGCATTTCGTGTGCGAATCGCTGGAAAATTTGATTTGCACTGCAGCGTATTTGTTGCCGCATCATTGTGACACAATGTACGCTTGCTATTAGCATTAAATCGGCGGCAATATCACAGCAACTATATTGGAAATTTTATTTCTTATATTAAATGCGTGCAAATATTTCTGCTGCTGCTGATTGTTAGCCGCTTGCACGGAAGTGGCTTTGCAAGTTGCGCTGAAATATTTTCTTTGCACTGAAACGTAGAAACAATGTTGCTCTATGATAGCTTAAAGCAATGAGTTTGCATTTGATTTGCTCCAACAAAGTAGAAGACAGCAGGGTGATGATATTCAGTACCTGAATCTCGACTACACAAGGATGAAATACACCAACACATAAGCTTGCATCGCCACTGATGTGTGAACAATTTATATGATAGACGCGAAATTTGATTTTGTGATAAGATTCCATTTCGTCGCCGTTTGAAATCAACGAGAACGCCTCCGCAATATGAAATGTTATATTGCAAATTTACTGAGCCTTTGATTTCGCATTGCTATTTGATTTGCTGAAAAAATAAAAAAAGGATGTTCAAAAAATGAAAAAGGTTGCTTGGAGCATGAAGTTGAATGTACCAATGAGTGCGAATGTGATAGTCTAGACAAGCGTATGTAATCGAAAGCTAAATTAGCATTGACTCATTTCGAATTGCTCGGGGATTATAATAAATGATTCGAGATTGTTTAAAGGAAGTTTAAAAGGGAAACCATTTGTTAGAGATTTTTTTCAAAAAAATAAACTCAAATAAAATATATCTCTTAATCCAACGAAACCGGCTGAGTCAAAGACCATATCTCAAGATTTGCTCAATTACTTTCAACGAAATCTGGTACATATTATTTTCTTGATACCCTGATATTTCGAATGAAAAAGTACCGATATCCGGCGCTTCTTGCTGCATCTTGCTTGTTGGCGAAATTGGTTGAAATCGGTCCAAGAATTACCCCAGCTTCCATATACAAATATGTTGAATTTCTATATTCTAGTGAACTTATTGACGTTTATACGGGTCAAATTGTGTCTTATCTTAATAATGTTAAGTCCGAGGATATTAAAGGTTCGGTTACTCCCACAGTCCTCCCTTACTTGTTTCACATATAAATAGCTATCTAATATTTGCGGCTTAAGCGACGTCTTTCAAGGAATTATCGACTCTAGACAAACAGCGCAAAGTAAGCGGTGGAATATTTCCAACAACTCGAATCAATTGAAATGTTATTGCGGAAAAATAAAATATTTTAAATTATCTCACGCTTGCAATATGCCAACTAGCAATTGTCTACAGAAAAGCCGCAGCAAATTGGCCTCATTTCCCATAGTTAATCCACAAAAGCAATTTAAACAAATGGCCTTTGTGTTGCCAAGCAATGCGAGAGAGACAAGTTGTTTAGGGAAAACGCTTGTCAACAGACAAGAACAAAACTTGTTTATGTGACTACCAACATCAAGCAATTTGACAGTCAGTCAGTCAGTTGTGGTGACAAATGTGTTAAACAGCTCAGCTGACTGAGGCAACAGTTGTGTTGCCATCAAAAGTTGTTGGTGTATTTTTGTAATTTTATATGTATATATGTCTCCTGACTTTAAATAAAATAGGTATTCATTGGCTTTGTGGCAATTACCTATACATATTTATAAATTTATACATATCAAACAACAACAAAAACAAAAAACCTTAGGCATACACAGACACAGCTAGTTTCACATTTTATTTACCAAAATTTATTTCTATTTACATTATCCATTTCTCAATTTCACAATTTAATATATATATCTCTGTGTGTATTTTTCAATAATTTCAGACGCTACGCGAATTTCCCGAGGAGCTGCGCGGCGACGTGTCCATGCACCTGCACCGTGAGATTCTACAATTGCCGATATTCGAAGCCGCCTCACAGGTAATATTTCGTAGAATCAATAATTTTTTTTTGTTATCTCGCCAGTTGCAAACAATTTCAATGGAAATTCCTCCGGCTTCGGTATCACCTTTGCTGCCTTCTAGCTTGTTGCATGAGCGCTGTTTTGCGTTCAAGCGCTCAGGTGTAGGTGACATAAAGACGACGCGAGGCATTCTCGCTAAATGTTTATAGCGTACTGTGCTCAGCTGAGGCAGACAAAAAATAATAAACACATTGAAATATTTTGCGAAAATGCGTACAATTCGAGCACAAGCGAAACATGTGTAAGGCGTGAAAAGACGGTGTTGTCGTTGCTTTCAAAAGGTTACTGTGTGTGTGTCGTAAGCGTTGGGCATAAATTTGTATATCTGGTTGACATATTTGTGCGCTTTTGCGTTGTGTAATCACTTGTTGTTTGGTGTTTATCGATGCTCGTGTTTACATTAGGCAGATATTTCAATTGAAATACAGAAATATGGCATACTTTAAAATTTATCTATATATTATTTTTTTAGGGGCTTATTAACATATGAGAATTTCAAACTTGATAGGGTGTATTAAAGTACTAATATTATGTCACTAGTAGAAAAGCCCTTAAAGTGATATTCAGTATTATAATAAAAAGTGTTAAAAAATTGGAAAAAAAGTGTAAATCCATTCTCTTCGAAGAATGTCAGATTAATTTACCATTTTTACAATTTCCTTGACACTTAGTTTTTCTAATAGTTTTCTTCTTAAAGTGTAATCTAAAAAAGGAGATTTTAAAAAGCATTCCGTATAACGAAAGATTTGACAAATAAATTGAAAGGCGTGAGGCTTTACTAATATATAAAATGCTCCTAATTGTAGGCAACACTTCATTTATGGCGATTATCCTCTGCGTACATAGAATACGGATTTACGTTGATTCCTGAGTTGTTTTTTAATGTCGCGGATTTGAACCAAATAACATTAGGCAAAGTTAAGAATAACCTATAATAAGAATTTGTGTGATGATTCCACCGGAAAGAGTTTTAGGGATGGAAAGGAAGGAGAAAAATTAGTGAAGTTAATGAAATAAAAAGAAAAAGTTTGTTTCCTTCGCGTGCTGTTTTTTTTTAGGAAGACCGTGGAAGTCTAAATCCATTTATTTTAGTTCAATATAAGCTGAGCACTTCAGCGCACCTTAGAACTCCGCAACTAAAATAATTTGTCATTAATGCCATTGACCAAAGTAGAATGCGGGGAACCTTTATTTTTGTAATTTTTAGAGAATATTTCTAGAGTTAAATTACTTGCCTGTACTTCTTCATATGTGGCTTTAAACATCAACCACATTTCTTTTCTCCATAATTCAACTAAAAACTTAATTCCAAGAATATTTTTTTAAACCACTTATGGTTGTAAACGCTTACCAACGTCCACAAAGAGCAAAATCCCTAAACTCTTTACTATATATTATATAAAGGTGAGCATTTGTTGTAGTTTGTATGTAATAGACGAAAACCCTTAAACAAGGACGAGTGCATTACTCTCTATGATTGCTTTCAAAAAATGAAAGAAATGAAATGTAAAAGGCAAAAAATACAACAAAAAACAAAATCATTAAGAGTATAAAAGTATAAAAACCCAACAGCAACAAAAGCCATGTTGAAGATATACCGACTCTTACAAGTGCAAAAGTGCTTGCGAAACGGATTGCTAAGTGCTGGATACTTTGTAGCGTAAAAAGTCATATGCCAACAAAAGAAACAGGTGGAAGGGTAGACGAACGGCAAGGCACAACAACAATTCAAGCGCGTAATTTGCGTGCGAAAGCTAGCAAAAGCAAAAGGTAAGCAGCAGTTGAGGATCACTCGAAGTGCACACAGTAAATGCGTGAACTAAATATAATAAATGTGACAACTTGAGCGATTGCTGGGCAAGACGAGAGGAGTGGTTAATGCGTGAGCGGGCGAAATAGTTTTGTGAACAAATTTAAAGTGCAAAGTTGAGTTTTGACTGACATGCAAAATGTATTTTTCATAATAATGGTGAATGTATTGTTGGTGTTGTTGTTGTGAAATACTGTTAAAATTATGAATTTCGCAAGCAACACATGTGGCAAGTAGTGGAATATTGGTTAGGTGTTATAAATTCCAGTGCTTGTTAAATTATTATTAATTTACTGTTTTGGAATGGGATATGTGTCATGGCTGCTCGGTATTCCAATCTTGGAAAGGTCAAAGAGGTTTTGTTTTTTTTTTATCAAAATCATGAAGTTGTTGTGTGCTGTTTGTTCGGAACTCACTTGGGAGCATAATTGGAACCAGGTCTCGCAGACTTTACCGTCCAACTATTACAATAACTTTAAAAATTTTCAGGTGTTTTTCTTCTCGATGGATCCCTTGCCTTGACTACTAACTCAAGTTCATTACTCTTCTCTGGAGTATGGAACACTCTTCTTGGTTCAACGACATGAGATCTTAAGCGCTTTTTCAATTACCCGATACTTAATATATACAATCTACCATGTTTTGATACATTTTCTTAATTTTTTGAAAAATTAATATTTAATTCATATTCAATTAACAGATTCTTAATTTTTTTTTCATTTAAAGGGTTGCCGAAAACTTCTCTCACTACACATCAAGACCAACTTCTGTGCACCCGGTGAATTTTTGATACACAAAGGTGATGCGTTGAACTATATCTACTATCTTTGCAATGGTTCCATGGAGGTCATCAAGGACGATATGGTGGTGGCCATATTGGGTGAGTAGCAAAACAGCAATAAGCTAATGAGATATATTATAATGATTATAAAAAAGTTAACTTATCATAGAAAATGTAAATGTCAATAGCAGCATGAACGTAAAAGCAAAATCAAATATTTCATTTGATATTTCCATTAATATACTTTTTTGCCTTTACTTGGCCTTTGTTCATTATCTGTCACTGGGAAAAAATATTAATCTACACATAAAATATCCTTTGATTACACTTTTTCACGCCGCAGGCAAAGGTGATTTGGTTGGTTCTGACATTAATGTGCATTTGGTGGCCACTTCCAATGGCCAAATGACAGCGACAACCAACAGTGCTGGGCAGGATGCGGTGGTGCGCAGCAGCAGCGATGTGAAGGTGAGTGAAATTAACTGTTAATAAATGATAATGTGGGTTTGAATTTATTTTTTATACTGCAGAGTTATGCATTTAATCTGTTTTTGTTGGGAGTTTAAAAAATTCTTTTGTACTTATCATGTCATAAAATATTCATGCGTACATATTTGTTTAAGTATATTATTCATTTCAATCAGATGGACACATCCATTTATAAAGTAATATATTTTTTTAACCACTTTTTCTCACATTAGCATTTGAATTTTTAGTTTTTTATGTTGGTATAATTTTGGTTTAAATAAGACAGTTTTTCAATGTTTTCGGTAAGTGTTTAAATACTACGGCAGGATACATTACATAGGTCTACAACTTTGCTTCCGCCGCTTTTTTTCACTTAGGACAGCCTCACCGTACGTATCCGAAAGCAGTTGATGAGCCTCAGCCGCACTTTTTTTGGAATTAAAAAAGAAAAGCAAAATTTCCCTCAAATGTCGAGCATTCGGCTCAAAAAGTGACATTTTCAGTTTAGAATAAGTTTGGGATGCAAACAGATCTTTACAAATATTTTTTTGGGTTTATGTTGACACAAATGTCCAAGATCGATATAAAAAAATCGATTTAATCGGCCAGTGCTTGACCCTAGAGACATCTATTGGAAAACGGCGGAAGCAAAGTTGTAGACCTAATAATAAAAACGTTCAAAATATTATTTTTCTCTCATACCTCAATGTCCCTTAAATCCCTACAAGGCCAAGCGGGAAGTGTGAAAACTCGCAACAAATATCGTTTTATTTTTTGTACCTCCACCGCAGTACACATTAGCATATTTTAAATAGGGCCATTTATATTGTGTCTTAAGAGGCCGGAAAGTAGCAGGAAGTGAACATTGTCGTATGATGAACATTAATTTCCTGTCATTGCGGTGGGTAATGTGTGATAATGTTGGTCGGTAAGCCTTAAGAGTTTGTTATTTATACATGAAAGGCACGGTAAAACGTTTATGACGATACATCCTTATACGAGTGCGATTTAATGTATGCAGATAATTATGTTTTGGGTACGTGAAATGCGTAGCAATAGCTTTAAATGGCTCTACTTAAAGCTTAATGCTTTGAGATTTTTATGAACAGACTTCTTTGAAAACTAAATATAAATTTGATATTATTTTAATTATTTCGAAGAATAATTGTCCAAATGGATTTCTAGTTTGCCTTGGGGAATCATTTGTCAAAACCTTTTTGTCACTTTGAAAACTCTCGGCATCTATACCCACAAAAGCTCAGTTTAGCGGTTCAAATCAATTTTAAAACAAAACAAATTTATATTTTTTTGTTTTAGAACACATTTCATTCCATCAAAAATACACTCCATCATCGCTTTCTTCATTTATCATTTTTACTTTTTGCATACTCAAACATGTCACACTGAATGAACTTGACGTAATGTTTCTCTTTCTCTCTATTTCTTTGGCGCTCTCACAAACAAGGCCCTGACTTACTGCGATCTGAAGTGCGTGCATATGGGCGGTCTAGTTGAGGTGCTGCGTCTCTATCCGGAATACCAACAACAATTTGCCAATGACATACAGCATGATCTCACATTCAATTTACGTGAGGGATATGAGTGTCAGGATTCCGAGATTGGTCCATCTTTTCCGCTGCCGAGCATTAGTGAAGACGATGAGAATCAGCAAGATGGCGATGGTGGCGATGATGATAATGAAAATGGTGCAGCGTCTGCCGCGACGGCTTCACCACATCACAGCATTACCACACCATCACCGCACCTTGGCCGCTCGCCGCTGCTGGGCTTGAATAGTCCACGTTTAATGAAATTACATCCGCGTGGCCGTTCGCTGATAACGCTGCGTGAACGTGTGGAACGTCAACGTTCCTTAAATATAACATCAAGTATGGATGCCGGTTCCATGGATGAGGATATGAACGCAGAGGATGGAGATGATGATGTGCACAGCATTAAGAAGAAACCGTCGATGGAACGTTTGGACTCACAGGTGTCGACGTTGCACAATGATGTGGCACAGCTGAGTCTGGAAGTGCGCAATGCTATACAGGCTCTGCAGGAGATGACCTTCTCGACCATGGCCTCACAGGCTAGTTTGAAATTCCCACCGGCGCGTTCTATACCCAATATATGTGGCACCGTCGGAAGCGCGGTGGGTATGGGCAGCACCATGCACTTTGTTGCGAGTAGCGCAGATGATATGTCACTGCAGCGCTCGTCCTCTCATCCGCCCGAGATCTGGGGACGTGAAATGCAACTGCCCTTTGTTGGTGGTACTGCAGTGCAAGGAGGTGTAACTAGTGTTGATGCTGGTGGTGGTATAAGTGCCACCGGCAGCGCTAAGACAAACTCACCGGCTGCCCCAGAAGTGCCGAAGATATCGCGCGCTACACAAACAGACTTCTATAAGATAGACTTTCCCGTTTTCGAACGTTTTGTATTGGCCAATCCACGTCTGGTGCTCGGCTTGCTGGGCATTGATCCTGCGATAAAGACTGAAATCGAATTGCTACAACAACAGCAGACTCTACAAGTATCGCCACTGAATACAATCGAGGAGGTCATATCGCCCGCCGAAGGCCCTGGCTCAATTACTGGTTCTAATGAACGTCTGCTGGGCGACAGCTTTTGCGGCAATGGTAAGTCGTATGCACTGATGGACGACGAGAACTCCAATGACTATCGTTGGATAATGAAGCATTCCGTGAGTAAAAGTAGTAACTGTTGTCGCTCGACTGAGGCTTTGCTGCAGCCCATTGAAGAGCAACAAGAGTTATCAAAGTACACCGTTCCATCAGCGCAACGCATGCCACAATCACCGCCCTCACGCTACGAGCAACACTATACGTCCGCTACGACAACCGCGACGACAATCATTGCAGCGACGCCGGCTTCCGCGGATCCAGCGATCAACTTACAGTTAGTTAGCGAAGCAGAACGTACAGGCGGTCTTGCAAAGAATCAACAGCAAACACCAGCGGCACACCGTACGACACGTCGGAACTCCAACACCAACTACAGCCAACAACATCACAGCAACAGTAATAGCAGTCTCTCGAGTAATGCATCCACGCATTCGAATAGCAGCAACAGTCCGCCTGCGGTAACAACTGCCGGCATGACTGGACACAATGGACCGGTTGGTGGTGGAGTCGGCACCAGCAGCAATGGTAGTGGTGGGGGTGGTGGAGGCAGTAGTGCGCCCAGTAACAACAACGGTCGGCGTTCGTCTTGGAAACTGCATCGTTCGCAAAGTGGCGATTACAAGCGTTTACCCGAAGCGCTGGAGGACTCACCGCCGGGCAAGATCATCACCGCCGCAACAGCAACAACAACCACATCTGTCACACATTATGCATTTGGCGGCAGCGGCGCCGCCGATGAACATCTCGAACTACTCGCCAGCAGACGCTCGTCCCGCGCCAGTTGTGCATCCGTGGTTAGCGCGGCGACAGAGGCGGCAGCGGTGAGCAAGCGCAATAGCCTAAATGCGAATCGGTCGCTACTGAGTGTGAGTGGTGGTGGCGCCGGTGGTGCAAACGGCGCACACAGTCACACGAGTTATCGTTTCTCCGCCGGTGATGCTGACAAATTGGAGAAGGGACTGAAAGGATTACCATCGACGAGATCGCTGCGGGATGCGAGCGTGAATTAGCTGACAGACGGAGGTTGGAAAATGAGGAACTGATTTAAGAGTAGAAGTAGTGGTAGCTGTATAACTAGCTAGTTTGATAAAAAATATGAACCATGTGCTGTGCAGAAGTTGACAAAAGACAGAGTTCTGTAGTATAGATACAAATGAGAACAGTGATATAGTTGAAGAAGGCGTAGGTTGTATTTTAGCTGCAGCAATTAAAATTATATAGTTAAGGAAGAAGAAAGCGACAGTGAATATTTTTTAATGCAGTGGTTAAGGACAAGAACGTATATAGAGTGATCTTGAAATAAATAGGTTTAAGAAGGTTTGATGGATACAATGCAACAAGAGTTATGGTCGTCTCATATATAGGTACGTATTACTTTTACTCGTTGAGTTTTTCACTAAGATCGCTTTCAGTGAGATTGGAGATTGAAGTACAGTATCATTTTGAGCTCTTTCTTATGTATATGTGACCTGGTCTACGAAAAGGGAGCTAACGTGCGAAAACTGGTTTTCTGGGAAACAGCTGTTAAAAATAAAAGCATCTCATCTTCCATCCGAAACAACTAAAAGGTGAAAATTGATTTTTTGATACCTAAGCCCCCTTTCCGTAGACCAGGACACATATAATGATTCGAGAGACTCAAATACTCACCTATCGTATAATAGATTAGCACTCAGAACTTTCGGTGATATGCGCTCTCCATTCCTGTTCTAGTGAGTACCATAATTGGAAATAGTACGAAGGTTATCTCATATTTAAATAGTTCGGAGAGCAGCTATAGAGCGTGAGCATAAATTTGAGTGTGATTTTTGAATTGAGTGAGTTTATAGTAACAGTGAGTGATTTTATCATATATGTTGAGCAGATTTTTAGCAGCATAAAAGTGAAAAAAATGAAAATAAAATATTAATAAAAAATCCATGCACTAATGTACACAAACATATATTTTGTTAAATTTATGTTGAATTCTCTTGATGTGATTTTTAACTGTTTGTGAAATTTAAAAATAAACAAAGCGTTAGATTTAAGAATATGTTAGGCTAAAAGAAAAGATAAATTCACTAAAAATAAATAAAAAATAAATTTTAAAATTAAATTTAAGTCAAAATATATATTTTAAGTGAACAAAATAAGGATAAAGCAGCTTAACTAACAAAGTGAGGTGCTTAAGAGAACTATATGTAGTATAATTGACTAGTATCTTTATAAATATTTAATTAAAAATTTTGATTTACAATTGAATATATTGATATAATTAAATTATTATATCACCGCTACCTTCGCAAATACCTAACACATAAATTATATCAACTTGAAGCCTGGCTGTCACTAAAAAGTTCAAAGGAAGTATAACTGTAAACAGAGACATATGAACATATAAATGATATCAACCTATTGGGTGATCTATGCTCGAAACATTTATATATTGTGTGAGCACACGTAGTGTAGTCTTATTGTTGCAAATCATTTATGGAAATCTCATGTTATGAAAATCACTTGAATTAGTTTTTACGTATTTTATTACAAATATAATTTATACTGTTTTATTTGAAGTTTTCTGTTACTTTTAGAAATTTAAAATTAAAAAAAAAGGCTCATGACTGTTTTAGATTTTGTATGCCAATTAGTATGCTTGCTGTCGAAATAAATAAAATAAGAGTCTTAAAATAAATCTCAAAACTATATTATATTATAGAAATATATATATTTTGTTAAGAGAAAAGAATAATAAGCGAGCTGAGCTTAAGAGTGTTAAATATAGTAAAAGTTAAGTTAAGTGTTGTAAAATATTAAATAAAAAATTTATTAAATTTAACTTCACGGCTGTATGTTTGTATAAATGTTAAACTAATGCTCTAAGCTTTCTACTTCCGTAAAAAATAGCACAAGAAGTCATAAAAGTTATTGGTAAAAAGTAAAATAAAAAGTTTTAGTTTAAGGTCAGAAAATTTTAAGCAAAAAATAAAAAAAAAATTCCAAGAACTAGTTATTTGTATGCCAATTTCTGCAGGCTTGAATTTTATTAAATATTTCTTAAACCTGAAAGACTTACAATACCTGCTCAAATTAAGTAATGAAACTACATACAACTAAGTATACATACATAAATATATATGTTGAATATTTAGTTAATAAGCTATCGTATTGTAGTTATATGTATACCAAAAATAAAAACTAACAAAGTAGAAAATTTAAGTGAAAAGTTCAGCTTACAGTTGAAAAAATAAATAAAAAATAAAAAAATAAGAAAGAAAACATTTAAAAAATAAATTCCAAAAAAATCAGACAAAAAAACAACAAAGATATACAGAAAAAAACAAAAATTATCAAAACACAGTTTCTGTTCTTATCTGTAAATTCAATGTTTTACGCCAAATACAAAACAAAATAAACAAACAACTTTTCCAATGCCAACAAAACTCAGCTGGACTGAAACGCATACAATTAATCAACAACAAGAATACATACATATGCATATATTCAGTAGAGTAAAAATACATCAAATAACAGTATAGTTAAAGCACGTTTTGGCAAATATTTACAAACAAGTGCATGTACATAGGTTTTATGTATATAAGAGTATATGAAAAAATATTTGGAAAACAAAGGAAATAATAATAATGATAACATGAAACATTTCAACAGCATGAATAAACTAAATACAGTGTTTGAACAAAATATACATACATACAATTGTGTCTCAATATCATTGAAGCGATTACTCAATTTATTATTTATTGAAGGAAGCTTGGTTCAGAAGAAAATTTAATATTTAATATAGTAAATGGAATGAAAAGCATATTTTCACAGCTTCTGCCTCCGTTTTTATCAGCATAGACCATTGAATTTAAATTTTCCATTATTTCTGATTGAACTTGCCGCATCAGCAACTGAAGAAGACTAACTAAGTCCAATAGCATGAACTAGTGTTAAGTTGACATGACTATGATACTCTAAAAAACTCGTAAAAAATCCATAAAAATCTTTGAAGGGGGTTTATCTTCTTCTAATGTTACTGCAAATAGTCTGAAGACATGTTCTAATCACAGTTTAATATATGAAGTCAATTAATTCAAACAACGTAATATTGCCACATAATCGAAAAACTTAAATTTAGAAACCTGATATTTTCTATTATTTTCTAATTGAAGTTTTATTTAGAGCCGTTAAGTAAAAGTTTCCAAATTTATATTCAACCTTCCCCACTGAAATATTCAATAAATTCGACACTATCGCAAATTATTGAAATTTCCCAATAATTTATTGGATCATAAATTGTAGCCTCAAGCAAGAGAAAGTGCAAACTTTTCTAATTAATTGAGCGCCAAATATATTTCTCGGCCAACCAAATGGTAACTGTGAATTCAAGGGAATGCGTTTGCTATATGGAAATTGAATCGAATTACAGCTGTGTGAATTCCAAACTGTAAGAAGCACTAAGTGAAATGTCACACTTACTACTTTGATATGAGAGCGAGAGTGGGATTTGAAGGGTCAGTAGGAAATTTTTTTGAAGCTACTGACCTTCCTGTACTAATGTTCTTGTTGAGCTCAGTAAGGGTTCCGAAATTGCTGGTCTAAAACTGTTCTAATAATTTTTTTCAAACTAAGTGAAGTGTAATGAAATCTGTAGATTTATGAGTGTAGTCAATGTAATTTCGATATAAGATGAACTCTGTATATATCCAATTCTAGCAGGTCAAAACTTAAGTATTGTTTTTCATAGTGTAATACTTCAAGTCCCGCTACAATTGTTGATTTGTCGACTTTCTTGCAAGGCTCGTTCACATACTCTGTAGCCAAATTTTCAAACATTTTTTGGCAACGAAGTTTTTAAATTTTTTGCCTCACTTTTTGCCTTTTTGTTGATTCAATACTAGAAAGATGTTTATCCTTTACACGCACAGAAACTATGCTTCCCCATAGGATGGAAGACGAACAGACCAAGTAGTATGTAGACCAACTGTTAAAATATTAAAATACGCTAAAGGAGAGACAACAAAAGTATTGGGCAAAATTCAAACTGATGATGATTATGACTCTGATGATGTTGTTGATGATAATGCTGGTCATGACTCATGACAATAGAAAGTTTCCCCAGAATTTACAGCCGGGAACACATTTCAACAACGGGAAAAGGCGCATCAGCAAGGACAACAACACTAACAAACTTGTTGTCAACTTGGTTGTTAATCTCCGCCGAGATTTACATACAATTTGGAGTGGACTGCCTAAAAGTGCTAAAAGCGAATTGTTTGCTTTGTTGGTATTTACATACAAATAAATATATATGCTTGTGGTGTGAGTGAAGTCTCCAAGTGTTTAATTCGTTGATAAACGGTTGTAAAACATTCAGCAAGCCCAAAGCAGGCGAGCAATGAAGTGTGTAAGAGGAAGTCACATGGCTTTTGACAACAAAACTTTGGTGGATGGGTTTCTATATGATAGATATAGATATATATAGATATATATTCAATAATGGAGTTGATAAGCAATTTTGTTGTAGGATTATTCCATTATTTCCAGCAATTAAAGTTTATTGCATGAATCAAGCAAACTGCTTGGGACTGTTTCAAAGTAAGTGAAATGATGAAATTCATGGGAAATATATTTACTTGTGCACCAGGAGTTGCTCTATTTTCAACTGATACTCGATTATTATTTCGATTTATTAATTTTGTTTTTTTTTTTCATAAAATTATTGAATGATTTTCGTATGAACTTCACCGTTACATAAATCACCCTTCTATGAAATCAACTGTAGCATTACTCATAAATTGAGTATGAACTTCACTATCAATCCATCCAACCCTACCGAGCCGTTGTACATATTGAACTCACTTTTGAATTACTATAAACTTTAATATGCTCGCTTCTTGGAAATACATGGAATACTGCAATACTCAAAAATCATTTCACTTTGATAAATTGCCCAGCCAACAGTGAGTGAAAGTGCTCTAAACTATGCAGATTACTTGGAAATTAGTTTTGAGTGGTTGAAATACATTTCACCAACACGCACATAAATATCAATATATAGAATCGTGAAGGTATGTACCTGTAATCGAAATACTTTCTTGAGCGACATGAAATACTTTCTATTACATTTCCATTCAGTTGTGTGTGTGTATTTTTATTTGTGGCCGCTAATGCAAAAGTTGTAAGTTTTTCAACATAAATATCGATTTCTTTTTTTTTTTGGGGTAAACAGAAAGTTATGTCTTGCCACTTATGTGCACTGCGCGTCTCAAAGGATTTGTTGGAGCTGTCTGCGTACGCAAATATTTATTTTTGTATGTAATACTATCAGACATGACTTACTAATTTAAAGTTTTGCTTTCACTCAGTTAATTTATTTGCTTTTTTATTTCTGTAAAAATATTCAGCCTTATGCTTTCGATTACTTCAATGCAATTTGTTTATATTTTTATATTCAATCTAAATTAACTTTGAATATTACTTTTTAGTTAGCTGTACCTTAAAAAAAATATTTCTAATATTCTTTGACTAAATATAGTAGCTTCAGAAGGAAATACGATTTTTGGAAAGGTAAGGTATAGAAAAATTTTGAAAAATATTGCACATTATTATTTTATTGCAATTCAAAGGGTCCAATTGTATTATGTTTTACTACCAAAGTGGTTTTTAGTAACAGTTAGATTACAAGCTTTCACCAAGCATACATTTTGAAAGAATTAAAGGAATATTGATTTTAAGCATTAAGTGAAGGAGTATAGCTTTTAAAATATTTACTACACAGGGTGTTATTTTTATATTTTGTCGGAGAAACTTTTGAAACCTAATAATTCTGCTATTAAGCTGCGCTTTTATCTTTTCAAAGTTTTGCTGAAGAGTTTCCTTGCTAATGTTTTAAGTATGTGCGTTTTACATTCACAGAGCTTTTTGTGCTTTTATAGGAAATCAACCATATTTATTAAGTTATGTAAGGTTTGGTGACCTTTAAAACTTTCGTATACATACCTATATCCAACAAACCTACCCCATGAAGCTTTTAAAACTTTTTAAGTCAAAAGCTTTATTTTACCGCAGCTTTCAAGCACATGTAGTTTTGGTGGTTGCAACGCTGAAACATAGTTTAGCTTACAACCATAGAAAGCAAGGTATGTAAAATGCATATGAGCTCAAAAGCTTAAATAAACTTTCCATTGCAGCTTATTCAGCGAGGGATGATTCATGTAACATATTAATGGAAATACTTGCTGATTAAACCAGCTTTTAGTTATTTAAACCATTATGTTAAACTGGATAATAAACATTTTTCAATATGGTATTGAACAAGTAATCCGGGTTTATTTTCTTATGACACAGTAAATTAGTATGTTCTTATATATATACATATATAGTAGAACTTCCTAACTCGAATCATCATAATCCACAAAAAATTTCGAGTTAGAGACACTTCGAGTTAGAGAGACATCGAGTTAGGGAAGTTAATTTGTATGAAATTTGGCTCTTATTGCCAATTCAAGAGTTCAAGTTATGGAAGTTCAACTGTATTACTAATTGCATTTTATAAAATATATTGGTGTATCCTTGTTTGGTTTACTCTATATGAATGTAGTCAGTTAGTCTTCTAGCATTCCTAAATAATTATAAAGAGTAAATGGATATGATTTCTTTTAATTCTTACGACGAATCTATATATTATATATATTCTATTGCTCTATTAGTAATTTAAGGTGCTTGAGACTTCAATTATATTTTATAAATAAATTACTAAATAATTGACCAAGCTTAACCAACTCTTTGTGAAGAATGTCCAGATATTATTTGAATAGTGAAAGGACATATTTACATGCTGTAACCGACTATAGGAGACCAGAGAGTGAAAAACAGCAGTCGCTCGACATCTTAAATCAAGCAGACAGAGTCTTTGAAGGATTTCCAACTTCTTCATATAAGATTGTTTTTGCCTTTAGCAATATTAGAGGTGATCTACGGTATGAAAGGAAGATGTTATCTAAAGATGAATTGCTCGTTGAATTATTATTTCTTCTATGCAGACATGTTGATATGTTATAATATAGAGTCATTCGAGTGTTCCGAGGCACTAATGATTTTCGTTGGTTGAGTAATTAAGGTTTAGCAATCTAGTACAGTCTAGTACAGTCATGTTGCTATAATGTAGATGTACTATAGTGAAGATAATGTAACCAATTTAAAACATTTTCAGATTTTTTGTTAATGAAAATAGGAATCCACTAGGTTTTTAAGTGTATAAGAAATGTTTTCTTCTTTTATAAAAATAATGAAATTAAAAAAAATTAAAATTTAATTATTAAATTCATGATAAGCTAATATGCTAGGCATACTTTCGAGAATTGCTTTCATGGTAAGTAGGAATGTGACTTTTTTTTTGGCAATTAATTGGATTTTAATTTTCAGAGCAAACATGCGAGCGGAAATTATTCAAACCCACAAGAGTACACCAGCATTTCTGTTTGTCGCATTACGCACACATATAGAGACACATATGTATGTTCCACACACAACGCCAACAAAATTTCCGTTGAAAAGCAAAATCTGCAAATTTAATTCTTGACTAAGTGGGTATTTAAAACGGTTGCTAAGCGCGCCAATACAAACCATTGTTTATGCGCACAAATGCAGACATACCAATATACATATGTGTGTGTGTGTGTGTGTGGAAAGCCAGTTGCACTGTGCTTGGCGACCCGCGCCGCCATGTGCATTCGAAATTCGCAAAATGTTACAAATGCACCGCAATTCGCCTACACAAAGCCACGCCGTGCTGAGTTGGGGCCACGAAATGTATTTATTCACATATTCCTAAATAGAATGACGCTATGCGATTGTGACTGCAATGCTTCTCGTTGTTGTTGTTTTTGGTTTCCGGTAAGCTGTAAGTGTGTGTGTGTGTGTTGGTTGGATTGTTTACTCTAAGTTTCTACGCTTGCCAGCTCCACTACTCTTGTTTTTGGTATTACTTGTTGTTGTTGTTAGTTGTTATTGTTGTTCAAGTTGTTTTTGTTGTTGTCGTTGCTATGCTCGCGAAATGATTTTAACCATTGAAAATGTTAAGTAAAATGCAGCAAACTCATTTCCATCCAACCATTTACAACAATAAAAGTTATTCCATTTGTTGTTGTTGCTGGTGTTGTTGTAGTTGTAGCATGAATGCTGAAGTTCTGTTATAATAAATGCAATGTCTCCATGAAATCTCTGTTGTGTATTTCACTGCTAGTATTTCTATGTCTCTGTGTGTCTTTCTATGTCTCTGTGTGTGAGTGTGACTTTGTCTGTATATATTTGTGTGAGTGTGTGTCTGTGCATAGGTTTTGCTTAAGTATTTGTTGCATTTGTTAGGCGAATTATTTTCGAACACAACTTAGTTGCACTCAAAGTCTATTCAAAACTAACTAAATGCATTCGTGCTTTTAAGTAGAGTGCTTTTTGTCTAATCTGCTGAATAAATTTCTATTAAATTGTTTAACTAACTTGTTAAGTGCTGTGTTTATGTTTAAAGCGTAATGAAATGGAAAATCATTAGGAAGGATTGAAGTTGCGAAAGTAATGCATTTAAATTGTTAGTTAAATATTTATTGTGACATTTGATTGTATTGAATTTGTTGTTGTTGTTGTAGTACGCAAATTTAATTTGTTAATGCTGAACTCTGTTGTTGTAACTGATGTATAACTAATCCTTCTCGAAATGGTTGACTGATTTTTTGAGAGGTTTTCCATGTCAGAAATACTCAGGAAGTTTCAAAGTTGCTCTCAACGAACTCAAGAAGAGTAGAGAAAGGATTACATAAGTCTATTTAATATAATATGTCTCATTACTTATGTAGTTAGTAATCATTTTTAATGTGTATTGCGAAGGCAATTACTTTCAGATTCGTCCTTGTATCCACACAATCAACTGATTGCCAGGACGTATGAGTAACATTCACTGGCATAGGTTGATATGATTAGAAAAGCTCTGCATATTGTTGAGGAAAATTACATGAAAAGAGTTGAATTCACTCGATATTGGCAGAAATCGCTTTAATGTGAAGAATCATCAATGATTTCTACAGCACACAAACACACTCACACTTATGCCTACTTCATCGAATAGGCAACCGTTAAAAGCACAGCTTGTACATCCATTGTCTTAGCCATTGTTTAAGTTGCAATTGTGAATTTATCACTGTTTGCTAATCTGCACGTTCAGAAGTGTGTTGAGATCCCTCACATTACTTATGCTATTATTCTGGTTCGAAATGTAAATGTATACATATTGCTAAAGACTCGCAACATGTTGCACGGAGTATTATAATGTTGTTCAGCTAACGGTTTGTTGGCGCATATAGGCCTAATACGGTTTGTATGTATTAAAATAATCTGGAAGATCAAAAGAATTTTCTTATATCTGCAGTTCTTCCGTCGTTCGGATCGGTTGACTATGGTCATTCCCATAATAAGAGATATTCGAGGTTCTCTGACCTTTCGGTTAACTTCATAACATATATAACGGTCAGTATGTGAGACACTCGAAAATTCCAAAAATACATAAAATATATTTATACCTTCTCAAGCACTCTTGGATTAGCTTTTTACTAAATGCATCGCTGATGATGCTAGATATTACTATATATCGTTTAAAACTAATTATATATATCCTTCTTTCAAGTTACCAAAATAACTAATTTTCAGACTCACCCGAGTCTAGCTCCACCTTACTTCACTTTTGTTTATCTTTTGTTCATACTGTTTTGTGCTGTCCTCTTGCCATACAATAAGATAACCGACGTGGTTACTGCTGCCATATTCACCAGCAATTATTGTCTATGCGGCGCCTTTGTGTGCTTTTGTACTCATCCGTTCATTTGCGTAATTGTCCATTTTTGCAGATTCATTACTTTGTGCCAACAATTCCATTACCAATTAATTAAAACGTATGTATGTACTCGTGCTTGCTATTACTACTATTTAAGCCAGTAAAAGGAAATATTTTTCTTCGTACTTATCTGTGTTTGTGTTCGTTGTTGTATTGTAGTGTGGTGATAATCGTATTGCGGACATTTTGTGTGATTGGAGAAGGCAATTATACGAGTATATGCAGCAGACAGCATGCAAATTAAGTGATTTGACAATTACTGAAGGAACAGTCATATATGTTGGAAGAAAGCATTGGATTATAATTATTCTGGTGTAAATAACGGAAAAATATTAAATTTTTTATTCAAATTTATATTTGAGTTTATAAATATTTTCATTTGAAGAGAAATGTCTCTTAAAATCATTTAACAACTATTTGTTCTTGTCTTTTTTTTGCAAGATATTAACGCGATCAATGAAACTTTCAGTGACTCTGCTGTTGTCGATCACAGATCCACCTGATAAAGGGCTCGGCTTACCTTATAAACTCGAGTTTAGTGCCCAATGTTTTTTGTTCATTAGTTAAATTTAAACACAGAGTTGGTTATACTAAAAATTATTCTTTTACTTTGCCACCACCAACGTAAGTAAACAAACATCGTCTTAAACTCGTTTTTACCATAATTATTCTTACGGCTAAAGTCCAATTTTATTTAATATAACATATCTTTGCTAAGGTTCATAAACTCGAAATCTTAAACTCGAGTTTATCAATTGTAAGTCTTATAGCGTTTTAAGGCACAAGCTAATTGATAAATTAACCGGCCTCTGCTCGATTAAACATACATTAGATGGCACTGCTAAAAAATATTAATCAGCTGATGAAACTTCCCACCTTCTTATGGAAAGCAAAAACAAAAATGTATAACATCTGATCGGTTATCGAGTAGCCGGCAGTATAAAAGGCAATAAAGGGTTTCTCAATAAAAATTTTAATTGAACAATTAATTTGGCTGTCTTAAAACGCTATTTCGAATTATAATGAGAGCATGATATTTGAGATTTTGTGAGTAAAATGAGTCAAGTAAAAAGTAATATTGACAAGAAGGTCAGGATTGATAGAGTTTGGACAGTCAAACTTGAAAATATATATTGACTGAAGAAGAAACAAACACATGGCGGTGAAAGCAAGTATATAATTTCGGACTTTTTATGGAAAGAATTACAAGATTTTAACTTCTTTGGAACCAACAGAGTTTTTGGAAAAATTATTTAAGGTCTAAATGTGGTCTCTCAATGATTTTAAGCATTCTAATATATGTTACAGTGAGATCTTTATTTTCGCTAAGAGATTGATAACTCAAGTTTGATAACAAATGTGTGTTCTTGAGATATTAAATATTTTTTATTGCATTTTATGGCTCAATAATGCTAGAAATCCCAAAGATATGCTATGCTACACAAATGCTTTATTTCATGGAAAAAAGAAAAGTGCCTTACTTAGCTGCATGTAGTCTAGCCTTAACTTATTAGTACACGTTACTGAAAGTAAGTGCTCGGAAAGAAATTGTAGATTGGCCGTGAGTATGGATATTTTGTACATTATTGCCTACTTTCAGGCGAAAAATTAAATTCTAATATCATCTGAATACCAAGTAGTCTAAAACGACAGAGAGTGGCTAATGGTCAGCGTGGAATGTAAAAAATTAAATTCATTAATAATTTCCATTTTCTTGAAAGATCAATTCAAAAACGATATTGATTTGATGTCAAAGTAAACGCATAACAGCAGGAAAAAAGCAATATCAAGCCATAAAGGCAATGGACAAACAGCTATGGATCTCCTTTCCAATTAACTCCACTCTGGAATATAGCCTGCGTGTCTATATTATTTGTGGCATATAAGAGGAATGACTAATTCATTTGCCTATCGAGTGCATGCGAAAGGATAAATGAATTCATGAACTGCCAAACTGCAAAGCTAGTATCGGAGCTCATGTTCATATGTGGTAGTATGTGAGTGCGGCTCAGGCGCTAAGTGGCAAAAAACGTTTGTGCAGAGTTGAGCTGATGACTAGGCATTAAACTTGTTCGTCTTATAACTACATATGTACCAGTATGGATGTCATTATTGTTGTTGTTGCGATGCAATAGCAATGCTTGATTGCACTAATGTGCGGTTCATTAACCATTACCGTTGACCGCAAAGCACTGCCACGACCAAAGCAAAAAGAGAGCTAAAGTATGCGAAAAGCCAGTGGGGGAGTGAGTGGGAGAGTACAGTAGCGAGCAAAATGGAAGTCAATGTGTGGTGTGGGGTTGTGTATGGCGGCTAAAAAGCATCGGCTAATGCCATAAAATTGAATTAAGCGAAGTAATTAGCAAAAGGAAGTCGTCGTGCGCTTGCTAAAACAACAGCAACAACAATGCGAGCAGATTTTTGCGGTCGCCAACAAGAGTGCACGCAGCAGCAGCAGCGACGCTCAGCAGCCGCCGCCGGCCGGTGAATTTGCCAAAGCATCAATGTGCCACATGCAACGCTTCATTGGCGCGCGAATCGTCGAAGAAGAATCGCAAAAGCGCTGCGAAATCTAGAACTTTGATGTCATTAATAAGGAAAAGTTTGTCTGCCGCTGCAATGGTGGTTCGAGTGCGCCATTTTTGCTGATAACGTTTGGTTTGATTCGGTCGTTTTGCTGCTGATATTTTAAATCTTTTTTAATTTCAATTGTTTTCGTGTTTTTATTGGCTGCATGGGCGTTTTGTTTGTGGCAGCATTTAAAAGTTTTCGTTTGTTTTTGTAAATTAGGTGGGTTGGAAAAGGATTGCGATAAAAATACGAATTATCAGCGGAAATTTATGTGATTTCAAATAAGGTGCAAAGGTTCGCCGTAGCTAATATATGAGTCTGTGGATTGTGGAATTGCTTGCGAGTTGTTTTTGTTTGGCGTATGAAGATTAAAGCTGCGCTGCGACTTGCTTGAGTTGATTTGAAAATTAGCTAAGTTTTTCATTTAATTTCCTCTCAAGAGATTAATGACGACATGATCTATTAGAAAGGACTTAACGCGTTAGACACATTTAATTGGTAGATAAAGTGGGCGTGGTTTTTTGTTTTACTGCCGTTGGAAAGTTTGCTAGAAAATCATTTGGTGACATAAAAGTTTAGTTTTGGGTGGACAATTTGCTGTATCTTTGAAGTGAAATAAGAATCATATTTTCAAAGCGAAAATTTTGTGAAGATTTGAGAGCTTTGGCCAAAAAGTACAATAGTTAGAACTAAAGAGCTTTGATAGTCGACTTTTTTGTATGGCAATATTAAAGCTATGGACTACTATGATCTAGTTTCAGCAAACTATGTCATTTAAATGGCTTTAGAGAGACATTTTCGGTGTTATGCACGCTAATAACCAGTTCGGTGACGGCAGTTGGATGCCCTCAAATTTTGTTTTGGTGTTGGAGGACCTTATGTTAGCATATATTACGAAACACTAATGATAGGAAACACTTTGTAAGACCAAGAGAAAAGTTTCGATGCTTCGAAGACAACTATTCAACCAAATTTGATACAGAATATTTTTGACATCCATATGTTATGGTGGAAAACAGACAAAATCGGCTCACAACCACACCTACTTCTCATGTAATACGATTTTAAATTTCATCTGATTCGTTCACTTTCCAATATATTATACAATTCCAACACAAATGGAAATATCGGAACAAAATTTTGAACCCAAACTGAAGTGGCACCTTTGATCTAAAAGTTATTCAAAACGGACACTAACTTCCAAGGTCCCAGATATCGAACATGAGGACCTCAGTAGCTATGATGTTTTATTTATCGAAAATAACGGTATTTGTGAGAGATATATTATAGAAATTCAAAGCGAAAATGTTTCTTCTAATAATGGACCTCTGTGCTCACCTAATCCCGTTGTTCCTAGGTCGAACATATAGCCTCTCCAAGAAAAACGACTTCTCTGTGCTTCGCCTTCCCGTCTCCAGGTGTTGGCTGAACTCCCGCGTCTTCGGCTTTCTTGAGGATTCCAATCTAGCGCTGTTCTACTAATAACATCGTAAGGCTTTCGCAAAGTGTGACCGATCCACTTCCATTAACGACGTCGAATTCCGATAAGGATCTGTAGCTGCTTGGTTTCGGTCCAGGGATTATTAATAACGTTAGTCCAGAATAGCCGTATAATTTTTCGAAAACATCGATTAAGAAAGGATCGCAGCGTTTGTAACACATTCCAAACTTCCAAGATACTCAAGAGCTTTTCACATTTCTTTCAAATCAGTGTACAAAATATCATTCGCTTCATGAAACTTTTATTAAATTTACTGCATTGCCACTCAATATATACGTCATTGATATTCATAAGAGTAAGTAAATCACAAAAATTCCTGCCAGCTATTATGTATTGGCTTTCTGCGAAAGAAGTGCAAACGCATAAAGCTTATCGCAACAAGTCAGATGTGGCATATGTGTACATATAAGAAAATACAAGAGCGCGTGGCATATTCAAATCTCTTTCCAAACAATTAAATGCGATTTACTTAACCCAGAAATCCGAAAAATTGCGAAATCACAACAACAAACCATTGTCGGGAGTGATGAATCCGTACACGAATTGAATACAAACAAGTAAGGAAGGGCTAAGTTCGGGTGTAACCGAACATTTTATACTCTCGCAATTTATTTATTTAATATTGTTAAGATAACAAACAATTTGACTCACATATTCGTCATATATATTGTATAAAGTCCATTGGAAGTTGGAAACCATAATATTAGGTTAGAAGCACCGAGGTCCTCGTGTTCGATATATGGGGCCTTAAAAACCTATGGTCCGATTTCGGCGATTTTTAGAATGGGGCTGCCACACTATTAACATAGTATTTGTGCAAAGTGCTGCTCCGATATCTTCACTAGTACTTACTTTATATATTGTAAAGTAAACGATTCAGATGGTCTTCAAAGTTCTGGTATATAGGAAGTAGGCGTGGTTGTGAAGCGATTTGGCCAATTTTCACAACATATCATTGGGATGTAAGGAAACTATTACAAACCAAGTTTCATTGAAATCGGTCGAGTAGTTCCTGAGATATGGTTTTTGACCCATAAGTGGGCGACGCCACGCCCATTTTCCATTTTGTAAAAAAATCTGAGTTAAGCTTTCATCTGCCATTTCTTATGTGAAATTTAGTGTTTCTGACGTTTTTCGTTAGTGGGTTAACCCACTTTTAGTAATTTTCAACCTAACTTTTGTATGGGAGGTGGGCGTGGTTATGATCCGATTTCTTTCATTTTTGGACTGTATTAGGAAATGGCTAAAAAAACGACTGCAGAAAGTTTGGTTTATATAGCTCTATTGGTTTGCGAGATATGTACAAAAAACTTAGTAGGGGGCGGGGCCACGCCCACTTCCCCAAAAAAATTACATCCAAATATGCCCCTTTATAGTGCGATCCTTCATACCAAATTTTATTTCCATAGCTTTATTTATGGCTTAGTTATGGCACTTTATGTGTTTTCGGTTTTCGCCATTTTGTGGGCGTGGCAGTGGTCCGATTTTGCTCATTTTCGAAAGCAACCTTCCTATGGTGCCAAGAAATAAGTGTGCCAAGTTTCATCAAGATATCTTAATTTTTACTCAAGTTACAGCTTGCACAGACGGACGGACGGACGGACGGACAGACAGACATTCGGATTTGAACTCCACTCTTCACCCTGATCACTTTGGTATATATAACCCTATATCTAACTCGTTTAGTTTTGGGTGTTGCAAACAACCGTTAGTGAACAAAACTGTAATACTCTCTTTAGCAACATTTGTTGCGAGAGTATAAATATGACACTTCGTTGACACTCAATTATTGTGCGCGCATGTATACATATAACACGCATACACGTGTAAGAGCATAAAACCGGAAATGAAAGTTAAGCGAAATTTATTTTCCATTTGCGCCATTTATTCATATGTACATATGTAACTTGACTACATACATATGTAGTACATACACATATGTATGTAGATATTCGTCTGAGCACAACAACTGGTATGCAATTCACTCAGTGGATACTTGTGTGCATACTTTAAGGCGCTTGACGCGTTTGCGCACAATATGAAATCCTTTGTTAGAATATCTTCCACTTAAATGCGCTTAAATGAATTTCCATGCACACAAGTCATAAATAAAATTGATGCGCAACAAATCGCAGTTACCCAGCACACACACATACACACACACATGCATACATCATTGCTTATTTCTATGCGTGTGTGTGCGTGTGTGTGTCAAATATGTGATGCTCTGCCATCTTGGCATGTTTAACATATGAAAAACTCATTTAAAGCATAAATTATGCATAAAAAGCAAATAACTCATGTGCATTCACAAAAGCCCGTGGCTGGAAGAGGGAAGAGAGAGAAGGCATGCGACAGCGACTTGTGCCTTAGAGAGCGCTGTGCTGAAATATGTATTTCTGTTGGCTGCTGCACGGCTTTATGTATTTGCCGCATACTGGCACACAGACTTCGCTGGCGAAAGGAAATTTATGACTCGACTATTAAGTGTGAATTAAGTTCAAATTTCTTCCCACAGCGTTTTTTATTCACAGCAGTTCCCAGCTCCCAGTGCCATTGTCGTCGTTAAAATTTATAATCGTCGGCGAACTTGGCGCACTGTGGTGAATTTTGGGTGGGCATAAAAGTGCGTCTTTGGGGTCCAATGTGTGATTAACTTGATATCATTTTAATAATTGAATTTTATTTATTATATTTTGAAGGCCTGTAAGGAGTCTCAAACGGCAATAGAATTTATAAAATTTATTAGCGTAAAAATTTTTGAAAGAATATTTCAAAATCACTGTATTTCTGCCCACTGTGCGAATAAAGAATCCCGTGTAAATTCTTAACTTGTAGGGATTTAAAAGGGCAAAAATAGTAAAACCGTTAATTTCAATTCAGAAATAAACCAAGAACAATAATAGTGACTCCGCGAGAAGAATTTGCGCGTCTGGGAAAGTGAAAGTTGCCGCCGTTTAGCAAGAAAAAAATTATATTTATAACTTTTGGAAGGGGGTCGCAATATGTTTTATTGATATTTTCATTCTTTGCACCATTTTATAACGTTTGAAGAAAAACTTTTGTGAATAAATCTTTTTTGAACGCCTTTTTATTAGAGTTGAAATGCTTTGCTATTGAGTTTATCAATGCTTTAAGGCAATTTTCAAAAGCACGTTGCTTAATATGAATTAATTTTAATTTTAATTTTAATTTTAATTTTAATTTTAATTTTAATTTTAATTTTAATTTTAATTTTAATTTTAATTTTAATTTTAATTTTAATTTTAATTTTAATTTTAATTTTAATTTTAATTTTAATTTTAATTTTAATTTTAATTTTAATTTTAATTTTAATTTTAATTTTAATTTTAATTTTAATTTTAATTTTAATTTTTAATTTTTAATTTTTATTTTTATTTTTATTTTTTATTTTTAATTTTATTTTTAAATTTTATTTTTAATTTTAATTTTAATTTTAATTTTAATTTTAATTTTAATTTTAATTTTAATTTTAATTTTAATTTTAATTTTAATTTTAATTTTAATTTTAATTTTAATTTTTAATTTTAATTTTTAATTTTAATTTTAATTTTAATTTTAATTTTAATTTTAATTTTAATTTTAATTTTAATTTTTAATTTTAATTTTAATTTTAATTTTAATTTTAATTTTAATTTTAATTTTAATTTTAATTTTAATTTTAATTTTAATTTTAATTTTAATTTTAATTTTAATTTTAATTTTAATTTTAATTTTAATTTTAATTTTAATTTTAATTTTAATTTTAATTTTAATTTTAATTTTAATTTTAATTTTAATTTTAATTTTAATTTTAATTTTAATTTTAATTTTAATTTTAATTTTAATTTTAATTTTTAATTTTAATTTTAATTTTAATTTTAATTTTAATTTTAATTTTAATTTTAATTTTAATTTTAATTTTAATTTTAATTTTAATTTTAATTTTAATTTTAATTTTTAATTTTAATTTTAATTTTAATTTTAATTTTAATTTTAATTTTAATTTTAATTTTAATTTTAATTTTAATTTTCATTTTCATTTTAATTTTAATTTTAATTTTAATTTTAATTTTAATTTTAATTTTAATTTTAATTTTAATTTTAATTTTAATTTTAATTTTAATTTTAATTCTAATTTTAATTTTAATTTTTATTTTATTTTTATTTTTAATTTTAATTTAAATTTTTATTTTTATTTTTATTTTAATTTTAATTTTAATTTTAATTTTAATTTTAATTTTAATTTTAATTATAATTTTAATTTTAATTTTAATTTTAATTTTAATTTTAATTTTAATTTAAATTTTTATTTTTATTTTTATTTTAATTTTAATTTTAATTTTAATTTTAATTTTAATTTTAATTTTAATTTTTATTTTATATACATATTTACATATATACATATATACATATATATTTCCATGCTTTCTTAAACCAGATAATTTAATCCGCGAAAGAACTTCTAATCTACACATAAATGCCACCGTAATTAATCTCTCACAACATATAAATCAATGCGTAGCTACATGTGTAAGCCGCTTGACGACAAAATCACAGTTCAGCGGTTGATTTTAATATACCAGCAAACTAAGTTAATCAAAGTCAACATTCAAACAAATAAATCCTTCGTGCTCATTACTCATGTCGGCACCCCAGCACAAAGTGTGGAAAAGGGTAATACGGGAGTGGGGGGAAAGCGACTGCATGTAAATAAACTGCATAATTAATTCATTAAGCCGCGCGCTCATCGACTTCTGTTACGTGTTTTTTCTACTTTTTCTTATGCAAAACGCAAACAAATACTCATACACACTCTCTTTACGAGAGCACTCACTCACTCGCTCATAAGTGATGTCGATGCGGAAAACCAACTTGTCCGGAAGTGAGTTGAGGCGCGAATAAACTTAATTTAATTTGAAATATTAAGCAAACAAGACATCGAAAGGGCGGAGTTGCGAAGTAAATCTGCGAAAAAGCAGCAAAGCTACGGGATAAAGTGTGATTTAAAATATTATGCGCTGGCGCCGTAATGTATGCAATGGAAAATCGGTGAAGCCGGCGGAGTCACGTCAATTGTCATTAGCTGACGGCGAAATTTAGGGATGAGCACAGAAAGGCAGAAAAAAATTTACTTAAAAAGAAGCAAAGCATAGATGTACAGCATTTTCAGATTGACAAGAAAAATGAAAGCGCAGAAAAAAGCTCGCATAAAATGGGTTACAAGTCCGTTGAGTATTAAAAAAGTTTAAATGCACATAAATTAAAAATGAAAACTCTCACTTCGTCTTCTTCAAGCAACAATTATTCACGCACACAATATAGACCTGAAACAAAAACAGCAAAAAGTGACAGAGACATATAAATTTCGGGTCGCCAACTGACAGCCTTAAACAATATACAGTTATCTGCTGCTACTTTGGCAGTAATCGCGAAGAACAAGAGCAAGAAGCAGCAGCAGCAGACTTTGCGACTTTGCGTTTGTAATTTATGTAATTTGCATTATTATTTAATGCTCAATGAGCGAAATGTTAATTGTTGGGTTAATTTATGCAATGCGTTGTTATTTTTCACCACTGAGCCACCGAGCAGATTGACAATTGGGTGTGTGTGTGTGAGTGGCGAGTGTGTATAATGTCCGCTGGCGATTACTGTCATTACAGTCATTTACCAGTCAAAGGCGCTGATGCTATGTGCCTCTTCACGTTTTATTATTGTTGTACAAGCCGGCATTGTTGCTGTCTTGTGTGCGCTCAGTTCATTTGAAACGGGTTTCTCAAAGTAATTGCTGCCATTTAATTTCGGTTATCAATGAGTGATTGTCTATTCGATTGTGATTTCCGTTCGTAATGATTGCTCATTACTTTTTGTTAATTTCTTGGTATAATTTATAGTTGTAAAGTGAGTGGAAGCGTAACTTTATGTAGATGTTTAAAGTGCTACATTAAGGATGCTGCAGATAATTAATTTATTTTTTGAATAATTTTTGATGAATTAATGTCTTAATGAAATAAACTACAAGTATACTATGACATTATTATCATATTTGCTAATTGGATGCCATAAACATGTTCGGTCAATTAAAGAACCAATTTAATATTATGATTCGGCTGTATTCGAACTTATTACTTCCATTAAAGACAAGAAAACATAAAATGTGACTCTATTCGAGCTCAATTAAGCACTAATTATGCAATAGAGATGATAATTGAGCAAATGAAAATCTTGTTTTTGAAATTATTGCAATTAATATGTGACTCTAAATTAATATATAACTCTTCAAAAATGCTTCCAGTGCTAATTAGGTCTAGAAAATTTGCAAATTATCTCAATTAACTTATAATGTCTAATAAGCTTCTAAATTTTTTAATATGAAAGCAGTAAATGTGGTTCAACTAACTGTATAAATAGGAAGTCAAGATTTTGTACATTAGCGAATAGCTTGCAAGGTAGTTCCAAATTGACTAAATTAAGGAGATTTTTGATAGAAAATGGAACCCCATTTTTATTGAATCATTCGTTTTACGGGCAATGAAGTCAATAATGGTTAACTGAAATTATTTTTACTTAGTTCATTGAGTTATAAAAAATTTCAAATATTGTTTTTTAAAACCCGACTTAATGTCTCAATTAGTACTTTTATTTATAGATATATGTTTACTTAAACTGGTGTGTAAATAAGTTATTTAAATTACCAATTGCCTTTTAAAAATTATAAACTTATTTCAATGATGTTTGCTAATTGACTCATTTAACATAGTGCAGTGTTTAATAAGTTTCTTCAATAAATTCTTAAAGAATATGGTAGTACTGTATGAAGCTTAATTAAGTGCATGAGAAGACATCGTTTAGTTAATTAGCCAGTTACCTGCAAGGTAGTTCCTAATTGAGTAAATTAAGGCGTTTTTAGAATTATATTCTTATATTAGCATCAGTTGCCAGCTAGTTAATAAAATGGAAATACAGACTTAATTGACTACTTATTATTAAATATACATCAATATGAAATCAATTAAACTGAAATCCAATGACAACTGGCCCCTTAATGACTCAATTTGTTGTTAAATGTATAGTTATATATGGGACCTTGGGCTCGGTCGAATGCAAAATTATATTATATTAGATCAAATGCGGCAAATATTTAAAATATTTTGAAAACAAAGGGGAATCTAAAAAAACTGAAACTAAATTGACTTAATTTATTTTTTTTTTTGAACAATTAAACTTAAGAACTTTTAAAGCACTTACTGTTCATTCAAGAAATATTTCTTATTTAAAAATTGTGTATTTTCTTATTTATATACTTCGACATATACGCCTTGTGTCTCTAAGCCGCAGCATTCTTTAGCTGCAAGTTTTCCTAATTGTATTTACGTTAAGGCTATTTTTCTTCATTTACGCAATTTACTTTTGCTCCCCGGCATTAACCCAGGCCAACACACACCCACATACAGACACACACTCATACCACCATGCTAAGTACGTTGTATCGCCTTAGGACAACAGATTGAAGCCTTGTCTGTCTCACAGTCATTTTGGCTTAAACGAATTGTTTGCTTAACGTTTTATTTTTGGCCATAACCAAAGACGTTCGAGCATTCAACCAATCTACAGGCATTTAGCATTACACACACACAACAACAAAAACAACAGCAACGGTGCACAATTAGTGCCTCACATTGGAGCTGATTGCGGCCGCTGCTCTTGCATTAATTACTTTTTGCGCAATTCGCTGCGCTCGGAGTTCACTTCCTTTTAGTGATTTCGGTTGTTGTAATTGTTGTTGTTGTGTGTGTTTTTGTTATTACATTGCCTTTTTAGTAAAATTATTTTTCTCCTTTTCAATTGAGTTGTGCTCGTGTTCGCTAAGCCGCACAATGGCAGCAACTAAGTTGTAACGCTAAGTATGCAGACAGGCTGAGTGAACCCCAGCTTTTGATGTGTTTGGCTGCTGGTGCAACATCTTTCTTCGTTTACTTAGCGGCTAGACCGGCCAAGTGTTGGTCCAACTTGACGGGCCAACTATTTGATGCTGCGCTTCATTAGGACGCAATTAGAGATTTGTTTTAGGAGAGGGGCTTGTGTGTGTAGGTGCCCCGTCTGCTTGCCACTTGCCACTTAGCACATGCTGCCCATAGCGGCGGTTGTAGAAATATTTCTTTCTTCCATTCATTTAGCTTTACTCTTCACTTAGTATTTGGCAACGGCAAAAGCTTTGATTGCTGTTGGTGTTGTTGGGGTTTTCTCTGGTAATTATATGTAACCCTTTCAACTCGTACCCCCTAAATTTTAAGAAAAAAGATCGTTCGCTTACTAAAGTAAACACGCTCAAAAGCACAGAGTCCGGACAGGTTCATACCCAGTAAGCTCTTAGAGGACTATTCGACGATTTTCTTCTCATGCCAGTCGTTGGGAAGTTTGGCTCTTCCAGGATCTTCGAATCTGCATTTTTGTAATTATGTAAGGGTCAGTCTGCCGTTCAAGTTGACTCCAGGAAGGCGAGTTAGAAAGATCTTGGTCTCAATCTTTCTTCACGACTTTCCGGAATATGTTAGGCTGAGGTCAAAATATTTTGAAAATCAAAGTCTCAGGGAAACTGACTGGAACCCAAATTGGCCCGCTCAGTTCTCTTGATCCATGCTGTTGGACACTAAGGATCGACGTTTAACCTATCCATATGGGATGCTCGTGAGACCTGTGTAAGTGATCAGTGCCTAAACGAATTTCAATTTCACAAACGCTGACTGGGTATTGTTAGCACAAAGCACTTATTGCCCTTTCGAACCGGCCATCGTCAAATCAAAAATACATTTCTGACCTTAATTAAATGTGCGCATATTTCGCTCATTTGCCGCAAAATAAAGCAAACGATTTTAGCTGGAAAGCAAAAGAGTCAAAAACGAAGATCAAAAAAAGTATAGAAAGCGGCCAAACATTGCTGCAGTCACTTGGCCAAAATATAACCGCACTGTGGCCCTCAACCAAACACACACTTGCCTTCATCCGCATGCACTGTTAGGCCAAACAAATGTCCACAAACCCTTCACGGCATGCAGCGCAGCCTTGCCACTTACTCACCAGCGCTGCTGCGATGCGTCGCACATACTATTTGGCGCAGCACCGTTATGGTTTGCTATTAAATAATTGGTTCGGTTTTTATCTTCAGCCATTTCTCTGAATTTTTTATCGCCGCAGTTATCCAAATTTCATTTCAATATACTAACATACAACTGCCTGCTGTTGTTGTTGTTGCTATATGCATATTTAAATGAGTAAATATTTTTTTGGTGGCTTGGCAAATTGCAAAAAATTAAAATATTTCATAAAAACATTGCAAATTTGCATTGCAAGGACAGCCGTGGCCTGCAAAGCACCACTATCCTATCTCCGCAGCGCTATAACGGAAAGCTATGTATATTCAACAATTATGCCGATATAACGGTATAACGGTATATTTATTTAGACGGTAAATATTTGCAAACGTTGATGGTGCATTACAAAAATATTCACGCATCCTTGGTTAATTTAAACGTTGTCCACCGCGCGGTCGTCCTTGGCGCATCACTAAATGCCGAAACATGCCGCGAAAAGTGCTGCCAAAAATGCGCTGCTGATTTTTTTCGGGTAAACTTTTTGGCACTAGTTAGTATTTTGACCTTAGAACATATGCTGTTTTGTGTATTTGAATAGATTTAGTAATTTATAGCGGAGACCTTCGGTTTCGGAAACCTTTTTTTATCTATTTTTCGCAAACAAGAATATGTAAATCACTCGATACCAGCTCTTGAAGATGCGATAATATTTCCATACTCTTGAAAACCTTCCACAATATAACCTTTGGTATTTAATTTCTATTTTTCATTGCACTTTATATATTTCAGAGCATATTCAGATTTACAATTCTTGTGAGATTGAGGTATCTGAAACTGTCGACAATAACTTAAGTATTACTTATTAAATCTGTATCCGACCTACTGGAAGATGGCAGTCTATTTAATCCAATACTTCCAAACAAATATAGAGCTGGACCGATCGTCACAAGCTATTATCTTGATCTGGCCCTGGTACCAACCCGCATCTGTGCATGACGGCGGTGGACCTGAATTGCACTTCAAGAGCCGCGTTAGCCAGTGCAGCTAGCACCCATTTCCATTGGGTTCTGGAAATTCTGGCTTCGGAATCTTCCTCATACGGAACACCAATGATAATGAGGTTCCGGACTATATCCGTAAAAGATTGTTGGGCATCTCATTACTTGTTTTCGGCCGCTTAGCTGACGGCTTAGCTCTGCCTTTTTGTTGCACCTTCTGGCGGTTCTTCGGCACGGGTCCCATGACACCTTGTTGTACGGACTACATTACCGAATGTTGTGCTATTGACAAACACAATGGAGTCATACCTTAGCTAAATACCTCACAACTGTGGCGGGGGCAGTCCGTTAACGGACAGGTCCTTCAACAGTTGGGACACTGTGGTATATACGAGTGGTGTGGCTCGTATCACCAGCCGGCAACTTTTCTGTTTGTCCGAGATTTGTTCTACTTGCTGTGAGTGAAAGGGTCCTCACAGAGGGTTTCAAACAAGAAATACGTTTTCTAGCTAAATTCAGCTTTAAAGTTTCAGATGTAAAAAATGCACGCCACGCGCAGAGTACGAATTGAAGCACATATACATACACACATGTACATATATATAGTATGTATGTATTTGCATTCAAACCTCAATACTAGGCACAAAAGTTTTGTTTAAAATTTCTTTAACCACAGAGTCATATAAATCACGTCAAGCACTTTTACGCGAGCTTTCCTTAATTTATGTGGCTTTTTTGTTTTCTTCACCAATTCTCCGTGTTGTTTATTGTTGTGCGTCTCGTACCTTATGTTTGGCATATAAGACAATTGCCAACCACAATAGCAACAACACACACCAATGCCAAGCATTGGTTGGCAAAGTCAAAATATAAATTAAACGCCGCTGTTGTGACCGCAAACGCGAGGCTGCGTTGCCAGCAAATAGAGGTTGAAGAGCTGAAGGGTGAGTGACAAGAGCAAATTGATCGACCCAACACCAGTTGAGGCGGCAAAGGCCTGCCGACAAGCGTTGAAAATAAAGCAGATAAAGGAAAAGTTTAAAATATTATTACAGCCAGCGCGAGAAATTGAGACAAAGGGCCCCTTCCGTAACCCTTGCAATTGGTACTCTCCGACCGTTCCGGTTGCGCTAATTTAGCGACCTTTTCCGCCGCGACACACAACCGTTGGCAGCTCAGCTGGGACGCGCGAACATCTAATTGGCGAGGCGTCAAAGGCGCTGAGTTGTATGCGCTTGTATGTGAGTAAATAAGTGTTTGAGTGTTGTTGTTGCTGCTCGCTTCAACAATTTGATCAGCGTAATTTTTTTTTTCAAAACATTAATTTTGCAATTTTTCAGCAACTTTTTTAAACGCGCACTGTCCGTTCACATAATTCACATCGCGCTTTTGCGTTCATCATTAAAAATTAATGTTTTTCACTTGGGCAAGTGTTGCCAACTCAATTGTCTAAAATGACCTTAAATGCGGTCCGCGCAACAGCGCAACATTAAGTGTGTGCGGCTGGTGTCTGCTCTCAGTAACCTCACACTCGCCTCGGCCGTCAGAAGCCGTCAGCGAGATGTGATGAGCCATTAAGCAACGCACATGTTGGCATTACGACGGCTGCCGAGTGGTGATGGTGAAGAAGCCAAAAAAAAAAATGTTAATTTTTCCACTGACCCTACGGGTTACACAATTAAAAACAGAATGTCCGATCATCTTGGGGAATTTCCTTCCTTCGCACGGTTGAATGAATTTGTTTGCTCTTAATTTCTGTTGGAAGTCATTTTTTACTGCTTTTCGAAAGAGTTATGTAGACATGATTAAAAATTTAAGTGAAAAAGTTGTAGATTGTGCAGTTATTAAACAAAGTCATTTCGCAAGCATGAGTATTTTTCTTAATTAGTACGGCTTTAATCGGCAAATCAGTCAAAGTTGTATAGATTTTTACTGGTAAGAGAATAGCAAACAACATTTTTTGTATATTTATTTCGTAAAATAAAAATTCTAGTACAACAACAAAACCATATACCATTCGCCTCCCGACAACTAGTAAGCTCCAACTGCGTTAAAGCACAAACGAATGCCTCAATTGCTGTGCTGGCTGACCAACTCCGCTTTAGCGTATCGATTTGGGCTCAGCGGTGTGTAGCAGTTTCTCTTTTTTTTTTTGTTCGAAGTAAGCTCAATTGGTCACAAATAATAACACTGTTGCAATCCGGCCATTCAGCGCCGGTGCCAATGGTGCACTACTACAAATCGCTCGGCCAAACTAACTAACTATGCAGCCTCATATTCGTTTGTGTCCGCTACAAATTCACTGGAGCATTTCAAAGCGCGTATGCGTATGCAAGCGATTTTTACTTTTCCGTTGTAAAACATCTACAAAATAGATGAAAATAAAAATTGTTGAAATAGAATTTAGCGCGTTGATTCGGTAGATATCAACGTTTTGTAGATCTCAGCTCAAATAAAAGGCTTGCAAATGGCAGAGCTATTCGCAAAAATTGTCTACACCCGCGCAACATGTGACAGGAGTATGGTTGGTTGTTCAACGAATGGTTAATTGAAACTAATAAAAGTAAGGAAGAAAAAATATAGAATATGGGTTTCCCAATTTAGGCCTGTTGGACGCCTAGACATATGAGTTATGAACTTTTACTTTGGTAAAATGGAGTAGAGAAAACTCGAGAGGGGTCTCATAAAAAAAATTTCGTAGAAAACTAACTCCACAACTAACCGCGTATAATGATATGGCTTTATTTTTGAAATCGAACCGAAAATTTTCAAAGCGTCACATATCAACTACAAAGGATTCGATCCCTCCTATACGCTTCTTAAACCATTTTTTACCTTTTTCGAACATACCTTTTTCGATCATAAATATGAATGAAATTCTGTAACTAGGTATTGAATTCTGTAACTATGTAGGTTTCTAATATGTGCATTTCTAGTTTCATGGGAAACAAGGCATTCGAAGTTGTGCTTTTATCTCTTTTTTTTTACGTACATATAGAATTTCTGTTGTGGATTCGTCTGAAAAAGTTTACAATTTTCGACCAATTTTTAATCTATTCTGCAACTAAAAAAGTTTACCGTATATTCGTTACTATTTTTACCGTTATATTCACGTGTTTACAAACGTATATATGAATTCTCATATTAGCCTAGTCACTTGTTAGTACACTGGCATTGGCATTCAGTCTACTACAAAACTGGCAATTTCAGCTTTATTGTTATTTTTTATATTTTCATTTCATATTTTTGTGTTCTCTGTTATTTCTGGTTTCAATTTGTCCATTTTACTTGCCCATTTTTCAATTGAATTTCGAATGTTATTTTGTTCTAGGAAGTGGACCTATGTTTATGAAATTTGATAAAAAAAAGTTTATATAGAGGTAACAACAGTATTTTTACGATTGCACCACGAAGAAAATTAAACTAGCATTTAATTACTTTGACAATTAATAGTTCCGAAAATAGGAAGTAGTAGCAGTGTCATAAATTAATACGAAATAAAAGAGATTCGCCGAAATACTAAATTTAATTATTGGTGAATTGATAAGCTCTCGGAAAGTGGCAGCTTGATCGATTAGGTCCTTTGATATACTAAATTTGTTGGACTTCAAAATCAGGTCTAGAAAAAGCTCTCAATGTCTATTAGACTTTCGAAGCCTAAAGCTTAAAATTTCGTGACTGGCACTACATGTTGACATAGACGTCCTCCAAGCAGCTTACTGAGACTTTTTTATATTCTATTATTGCATGCAAGTCCTCATCTTTCGATTGACTCTAAACATTGGACATAAAGTGCTCGTTTAAAAGCTTAATTGTTCTTTAAAGCGCATAGCCGTGTCTACAGCGCATATTTTCTATTCGCCTTACCACCTTTATTTGTGTGCGTGGTCTGCTTTCTGCTGTATTTCTTCGCCGTCTGTTTATTCTAGTAATTGGTTGTATTTTTTTACACATGCTCGGCACACCTCCGCATTTGTTTCACCTCAACGCCGATATTCAATGGGCAGCTCATACTCAACGTGTGCCGGCTACTCTACACCGTTTTTTTCTAGTCTTTTATTATACTCTCGCAACAAAGTTGCTAGCAACAAAGTTGCTAAGAGAGTATTATAGTTTTGTTCACATAACGGTTGTTTGTAACACCCAAAACTAAACGAGTTAGATATAGGGTTATATATACCAAAGTGATCAGGGTGAAGAGTGGAGTTCAAATCCGAATGTCTGTCTGTCCGTCCGTCCGTCCGTCCGTCCGTCCGTCCGTCTGTGCAAGCTGTAACTTGAGTAAAAATTAAGATATCTTGATGAAACTTGGCACACTTATTTCTTGGCACCATAGGAAGGTTGCTTTCGAAAATGAGCAAAATCGGACCACTGCCACGCCCACAAAATGGCGAAAACCGAAAACACATAAAGTGCCATAACTAAGCCATAAATAAAGCTACGGAAATAAAATTTGGTATGAAGGATCGCACTAGGAAGGGGCATATGTGGATGTAATTTTTTTGGGGAAGTGGGCGTGGCCCCGCCCCCAAATCGGATTTTTGTATATATCTCGGAAACCAATAGAGCTATATAAACCAAACTTTCTGCAGTCGTTTTTTTTAGCCATTTCCTTATACATTCCAAAAATGACAGAAATCGGATAATAACCACGCCCCCCTCCCATACAAAGGTTAGGTTGAAAATTACTAAAAGTGGGTTAATTCACTAACGAAAAACGTCAGAAGCACTAAATTTCACATAAGGAATGGCAGATGGAAGCTGCACTCAGATTTTTTTACAAAATGGAAAATGGGCGTGGCGTCGCCCACTTATGGGTCAAAAACCATATCTCAGGAACTACTCGACCGATTTCAATGAAACTTGGTTTGTAATAGTTTCCTTACATCCCAAAGATATGTTGTGAAAATAGGCCAAATCGCTTCACAACCACGCCTACTTCCTATATACCAGAACTTTGAAGACGATCTGAATCGTGTACTTTACAATATATAAAGTGAGCACTAGTGAAGATATCGGTGCAGAACTTCGCACAAATACTATGTTTATAGTGGGGCAGCCCCATTCTAAAAATCGCCGAAATCGGACCATAGGTTTTTAAGGCCCCATATATCGAACACGAGGACCTCGGTGCTTCTAACCTAATATTATGGTTTCCAACTTTCAATGGACTTTATAAATATATATGACGAATATGTGGGTCAAATTGTGTATTATATAATATTAATTAAGTTAAATAAATAAATTGCGAGAGTATAAAATGTTCGGTTACACCCGAACTTAGCCCTTCCTTACTTGTTGCTCCTACCTTTAATGTTTGCACAACAGCATGTGTGTTAATATGTTCGATGGTTATTTGTACTGCAGCCCCTCATTGCTTGCAATGAATGCATTTATTGTTTTTGTTTCAATTCTCTTTTTTTTTTTAATTTTTTATTTGTCTCCTTTGCTTTGGCGATGCGATGCCCGCTTTCTTTCTGGCCGCCGTCATTGTCCATGTTTGTTCACACAAATCGCACTTTAATTCATTTGTAATTGTTCTTTTCAAGAGTTGTGCTCCCCTTCTCTGTGCAAATTTCTTTTATTCGCATGTATTTCATTGTCGTGCGCTTTGTTTTCGTACCAAAAAAATCGGAATGTATCCTTGCGTGCAATTTTGTGTGCTCTTTATTGGTCGAAATCGAATAGCTAAAGTTTGGCCATTAGTTTTTCTTCAGCTCTAACGCCCATTGTCAGTCGTCGGTTGTCGGTGTCTGCTGCATGCGCTGCCCTTCCCTTCGCCTCGGGTGTCCTTTCAATTACGACCATTCCTGAGTAGCGTCTTTTGTGCCTTCTTCTCTCTTCTCAACACAAAATTGACATTTCTATTAATAGGTGGTTTTCTTTGCGTCATTGTTCGCCGGCTGTTCTGCTTTGTTTCTGTAAAATCGGCAACAGCGGGGGGTGTGGTGAATGAGGCGAAGAGTGAAATTCGTGCCGGCCACTTACAAGTGTTGTTCAAATTACGGGCTTGTTGGGAAATTGCTTGTATTCATTACAAAAGACAGGTAAACAAGTTAGCAAAGTGCTGCCAGCTGAAATGTTTTTGTGTTGAGACGTAGTTTTGGGCGGTGAATGCACCGGAATGGTTAGTTTGATTACATACTTATCTACTTATTTCCAAACTTTTGAGTTTTCCGAAGAGTTTTGGCATTGCGCTAAACTGTTACTGTGTGCGGAGATATTCTGAATGTTGTAGAGTTTTTGACTAATTATTAACTATTATTGAACATTTTGAGGTATCACAATGATGGTGTATTCGAAAGACTCATTTAATAATTAAAATTTCGAATATTTCCATTTAAAAGGAATATTTTTACAATTTTGTTCTATTTACTACATTTTTACCTTGTAAAAAGGTCTTGAAATCCATTCGTAAAGGCTGTTTCTTTGCTTAATACAGCAATTGACCTGAGCAGTATCAAAAAAATATAGTATTCTTCCACATTTTTTACGATTTCTGTAGATATTCATAAACAATTGCTGCTCTATTTATTCATTTGGACTCTTAAGCCTTTTTCTATTCAATATCAAATCAATTTTAAGTAGTCTTGAGTAAACGTACAACCAAAATATTATGACGTAGTTGATTCAATTGAAAGTATCACTAAAACTTTCACAGAGCAACTTTTTACCATTCACAAACATGGTTTCCAAGAAAAAGTAATTGAAACTTACCTGTGGCTTAGGATTTGATTAATCCGTTGTGGCAAATACATGTAGCTTGTACACACAACTTTTTAAGCGAGTGATTGAAAAGCAAAATATCCTTTTCATTCGAATCATAATCTTAGCTGAAGAGTATGACTGACAGTAACTTTTGTGGTCATAATGACGTACATACGTAAAAGTTTTGTTCGACCTGCTGTAAGTTATATTTTTAACGCATGATTAATTGAAAAAGTCAAGGTTACATGTGGATTTTGAGCTTTCAGCCATATAAGTTGACAAACATGGCCAATAACTAAAGAGATAAATTTGTATTAAAATTTAAATTACCATTAACTAAGCTCTAGGGAAAAAGGTTTTAAACAAAATACACATTTTTATACTCTCGCAACAAAAGTTGCTAAAGAGAGTATTATAGTTTTGTTCACATAACGGTTGTTTGTAACACCCAAAACTAAACAAGTTAGATATAGGGTTATATATACCAAAGTGATCAGGGTGAAGAGTGGAGTTCAAATCCGAATGTCTGTCTGTCCGTCCGTCCGTCCGTCTGTGCAAGCTGTAACTTGAGTAAAAAGTAAGATATCTTGATGAAACTTGGCACACTTATTTCTTGGCACCATAGGAAGGTTGCTTTCGAAAATGAGCAAAATCGGACCACTGCCACGCCCACAAAATGGCGAAAACCGAAAACACATAAAGTGCCATAACTAAGCCATAAATAAAGCTATGGAAATATATAAAATTTGGTATGAAGGATCGCACTATGAGGGGGCATATTTGGATGTAACTTTTTTGGGGAAGTGGGCGTGGCCCCGCCCTCAAATCGTTTTTTTGTATATATCTCGCAAACCAATAGAGCTATATAAACCAAACTTTCTGCAGTCGTTTTTTTAGCCATTTCCTTATACAGTCCAAAAATGAATGAAGAAATCGGATAATAACCACGCCCCCCTCCCATACAAAGGTTATTACTAAAAGTGGGTTAACTCACTAACCAAAAACGTCAGAAACACTAAATTTCACATAAGAAATGGCAGATAGAAGCTACACTCAGATTTTTTTTTACAAAATGGAAAATGGACGTGGCGTCGCCCACTTATGGGTCAAAAACCATATCTCAGGAACTACTCGACCGATTTCAATGAAACTTGGTTTGTAATAGTTTCCTTACATCCCAATGATATGTTGTGAAAATAGGCCAAAACGCTTCACAACCGCGCCTACTTCCTATATACCAGAACTTTGAAGACAATCTGGATCGTTTACTTTACAATATATAATGTAAGCACTAGTGAAGATATCGGTGCAGAACTTTGCATAAATACTATGTTAATAGTGTGGCAGCCCCATTCTAAAAATTGCCGAAATCGGACCATAGGTTTTTAAGGCCCCATATATCGAACACGAGGACCTCGGTGCTTCTAACCTAATATTATGGTTTCCAACTTTCAATGGACTTTATACAATATATATGACGAATATGTGGGTCAAATTGTGTATTATTAATATAAATAAAGTTAAATAAATAAATTGCGAGAGTATAAAATGTTCGGTTACACCCGAACTTAGCCCTTCCTTACTTGTTCTCCTTCCTTTCCTTTCCTTCACTTATACTTAAATACAAATTATAAACATCTATATATATATCAATACATAATCATATAATCGTACAAATATATGCATCTGCAGAGAGAATCACACAAACTTCAACATAAAGCAATCCAACTCGTTAAATTTGCCTCAAACTTAGCATTTTTCCCATTTTTCAACCTTCAGGATTCCATGTCGAACTCAAAGTCACCCACAACAGTAACTACAACGGTCGCTCGCTGCGACAGCAAAAAATAACCTTTTTTCGTCTTTATTTTGTAACTGTATATTTACTTTTGTAGTGATTTGTTGTAAAAGACTCGTTTCGTAATCAAATCAATCTTTTTGAAAAATAAATTTCAAAAGCTTCCGACCACTTAAACGTACAGAGCTCTTCAACAAGAGCAAAACTAGCGAACGCAAAATACACAAGCACACACACACACTTGTAAAGGCAGAGATGCGTTGCATGCTCAATTGTGCTTTAGCCTTTTTGAGTCTCCTAGTTGTTGTTGTTGTTGTGCTGCTGCATCGCGCCTAACCATCTCGAGCGATGCCAATAACGATAACAATAATTGCCAACCAGGGACATATTCATCTCTGCATGTGAGCATATATGTATAAGTGTGTGTCAGTGTATAACTCTCTCGCTCTCTCTCTGTATGTGTTTGTGCACTCGCTTTTAGTAAAAGGGATTTACGCACCATTTCAAAATAAAATTGGTAAATTTTACAAATACAAATACTTGCATGCGTGCGTGTGTGTGACCTCATCTCGGATTCATCTGGTGTCCCAACACTATTCATTTCCAAAGCAATCGCTACTGTCAGCTGTCACCCTCTCTCTCCACCGGCAAACATGCATTAGACCCCGTTACACATGTTCTTCCTCTGTGCGTACTCAAATTTATTTGTTGTTGCTCCTAGAGTGGTAAAGTGGGCGTCCATTCAAAGCAATAGTGCTCTTTTTTATTTCATGGTGTTCCCAGCGTCGCTCTAATAAAGGTGACTTTGGTCGAGTAGTGACAGTTACTGGTTGTTGTTGTTGCTGTTGGCGTTGTTAGATGTATCTCTACACACGTAACGCTGCCAAACCGAGTGTGCCATCGGAGTGATGTGTGTATCTCGTAGTGGCTATTGACTTTTTGCGGTCTTTCAGCCGGCTGGGGAATTGCGGAGTTCAACGGCACAAAAAAACACGCCAATAAACAAACAAAATCGATTTCCAGCTGGACACTGCGTTAAATATTTGCATGCTTATATGCATTTGCAACATACATATGTGTGTATGTGGGTGCTTGAGTAGCGAATTTTTGTTGGTTGATGGTCTTTGTATTTAGTCAATTGCACGTTTGGTCATCTGTATGCTGGCAAATGTTGTTTGGCTTTTTGGTGTTGAATTGCTGGCTTTCGTGGCTAAATCGACTCTTTTTGATCGACCGAATTTATTTGCTTGTGGGTCATGTGGCACACTTTGGGATTCAGTACATACATATAAACTACATGTATGCGAGTCATCCTAGTCCACCCTAAATTGGAAGCCAAATAACGAGAAGAGCGTAGGTGTTTTCGTTGTCCTATAGTAGTATAAGTATCGGAAAAAATATGGACTCTTATCTAGAGCGTTTCGAAAATCATTCTACGTAACGAAAATTACTAATTAAAGAAGTCCACAGACACATCAACTATATAACTAGATCTTGATATAGATTTTGCCACCGCGATGGTTGTTTTTGGGCATAGAGAAGTTTATTACGACGATAGCTTCCAGTTTTCATGATAAGACTTTTATAGATTCCTTGTCAAAACGGATTATTATTGTTGTTGTAGTGATTATCTAAGCCCTGATTGAAGATTGTTTAGTTCTCTGCAAAGTCATCCAACGACAGGCCCATGAATCGAGTTGTTTTCGACATGAGCCGGTCTACGTTATCGGATTCGGCTTTGATTTTATCTGGTCAAGGGCTACAGGGCGATAGTAAAACTTTATAACTAATGCTGTAAAGCAAAAAAATTTAAAAACAATACCTGATCGTCCAAGAAAAATAGACATGATCGCCGTATACTTCTCATAGCAAGAATTTTAATGACTTGACGACAATTTGGACTAAAAATTAGCTCGAGCACAATTTGGCATCCATAAGAAAATACAAGGACTCAAAGTAAAAAACTATATTTCTACGGCAGATATACAGAAGAAGAAGGTTTTGTCGCTGAACATAAAAATTGATTTGGACCCACTGGAGGTGAAATATTTTACCCCGGGCTAAAGTTAATATTAACAAGTAAGGAAAGGCTAAGTTCGGGTGTAACCGAACATTTTATACTCTCGCAATTTATTTATTTAACTTTATTTATATTAATAATACACAATTAGACCCAGGATGGAGGATGGAGTCATATGTAGAAGTTCACGTAGGTGAGGAAAGTTTCTGACTGTCATTCACTTGGGAGTGGCCAGGAACGATTCTTTTACATGTGGCTCAAGCAGCTCACAACTTCCGGTCTTAGACCAAGTATCCTCTGGGTAGCCAACAGACATCCGTCTGGAAGCGAGCTAAAGTGAGAAGGCGAATCCCGCTTATGCGGTTGTGCGTTGGGCTTGGGACCCACCACATAAAAACGAATAACCAGTGAATAAGAAACACAGGCCTCGGATGAGAAACCCCCCTTTTGATGACGACCACGGCAAACGTATAAAGGACTATGATTTAAGGGCATGCACCTGGAATGTCCGGACCCTTAATTGGGAAGGTGCCTCTGCCCAGCTGGTTGATGTCCTCGTAAGAGTAAAGGCTGACATCACCGCAATCCAAGAAATGCGATGGACGGGACAAGGACGGAAGAAGGTGGGTCCTTGTGACATCTACTACAGCGGCCATATAAAGGAGCGCAAATTCGGTGTGGGATTCGTGGTGGGAGAGAGACTCCGTCGTCGAGTCCTGGCATTCACTCCGGTGGATGAACGTCTAGCCACAATCCGCATCAAAGCGAGGTTCTTCAACATATCGCTGATTTGCGCCCACGCCCCGACGGAAGAGAAGGACGAAATGATCAAAGATACCTTCTATGAGCGCCTAGAACGTACCTATGAGCGCTGCCCCCGCCACGATGTCAAAATCGTGCTTGGCGATTTCAACGCTAGGGTGGGTAAAGAAGGTGTCTTTGGCACAACAGTCGGAAAATTCAGCCTTCATGACGAAACATCACCAAACGGTCTGAGGCTGATCGACTTCGCCGGGGCCCGAAATATGGTCATCTGTAGTACTAGATTCCAGCATAAGAAAATCCATCAAGCTACATGGCTGTCCCCGGATCGAATCACTCGCAACCAGATCGATCATGTTGTGATAGATGGACGACATGTCTCCAGTGTTTTTGATGTGCGTACGCTTCGTGGTCCCAACATCGACTCGGACCACTATCTTGTAGCAGCTAAGATACGCACCCGCCTCTGTGTAGAAAAGCGCACACGTCAACAAACACAAGGAAGGTTCGACATCGAGAAGCTGCAATCACAACCGACAGCCGAACGATTTTCTACTCGACTTGCACTCCTGCTCTCTGAGAGCACTCATCAGCATCTTGGTATAAGGGAGCTGTGGGACGGCATATCAAACTCCTTACGTACAGCTGCAACCGAAACCATTGGCTTTCGGAAAAGCCCAACACACAGCTGGTATGATGAGGATTGTCGTCTCGCAGTGGAGAGAAAACAGACTGCCTACCTCGCAATGTTGCGATCGACCGCAACACGAGCGGGATGGGAAAGATACCGAGAGCTGAAGAGGGAAGCGAGACGCATTTGCAGAAAAAGAAAGAAAGAGGCCGAAATGCGTGAGTATGACGAGCTTGACAAGCTGGCCGACAGGGGTAATGCTCGAAAATTTTACGAAAAGATCCGGCGACTAACTGAAGGTTTCAAGACCGGAGCACACTCCTGTAGGACCCCCAGCGGTGATCTAGTGGTTGATGACCAGAGTATACTGTGTTTGTGGAGGGAACACTTCTCCAGCCTGCTGAATGGCAGTGAAAGTACAACACCAGGAGATGGCGAACCCGATTCCCCAATCGACGACGATGGAACAGATGTTCCATTGCCCGACCGTGAAGAAATTAGAATAGCAATTACCCGCTTGAAGAACAACAAGGCGGCGGGGGCCGATGGATTGCCGGCCGAGCTATTCAAATACGGCGGTGAAGAGCTGATAAGGTGCATGCATCAGCTTCTTTGCGAAATATGGTCGGAAGAAAGCATGCCCGACGATTGGAATCTCAGTGTACTCTGCCCAATCCACAAAAGGGAGACCCCACAATCTGCGCCAACTATCGTGGGATAAGCCTCCTTAACATCGCTTATAAGGTTCTATCGAGCGTACTGTGTGAAAGACTAAAGCCCACCGTCAACAAACTGATTGGACCTTATCAGTGTGGTTTTAGACCTGGAAAATCAACAACTGACCAGATATTCACCATGCGCCAAATCTTGGAGAAGACCCGTGAAAAAAGGATCGACACACACCATCTATTTGTCGACTTTAAAGCTGCTTTCGACAGCACGAAAAGGAGCTGCCTTTATGCCGCGATGTCTGAATTTGGTATCCCCGCAAAACTAATACGGCTGTGTAAGTTGACGTTGAGCAACACCAAAAGCTCCGTCAGGATCGGGAAGGACCTCTCCGAGCCGTTCGATACCAAACGAGGTTTCAGACAAGGTGACTCACTATCGTGCGACTTCTTTAACCTGATGCTGGAAAAAATTATAAGAGCTGCAGAGCTAAACAGAGAGGGTACCATCTTTTACAAGAGTGTACAGCTCCTGGCGTACGCCGATGATATCGATATCATTGGAAACAACACCCGCGCCGTTAGTTCTGCTTTTTCCCGCCTGGATAAGGAAGCGAAGCGAATGGGTCTGGTGGTGAACGAGGACAAGACGAAATATCTCCTGTCATCAAACAAACAGTCAGCGCATTCGCGTCTTGGCTCCCACGTCACTGTTGACAGTCATAACTTTGAAGTTGTAGATAATTTCGTATACCTAGGAACCAGCATTAACACCGATAATAATGTCAGCCTCGAAATTCAACGCAGAATCACTCTTGCCAACAGGTGCTACTTTGGACTGAGTAGGCAATTGCAAAGTAAAGTACTCTCTCGACGAACTCTACAAGTCCCTCATCATTCCCGTCCTACTTTATGGTGCAGAAGCGTGGACGATGTCAACATCCGATGAGACGGCACTAGGAGTTTTCGAGAGAAAGGTTTTGCGGAAGATTTACGGTCCCTTAAACATTGGCAACGGCGAATACCGCAGAAGATGGAATGATGAGCTGTATGTGTTGTTCGACGACATAGACATAGTCCAGCGAATAAAAAGACAGCGGCTACGCTGGCTGGGTCATGTTGTTCGAATGGATGAAAGTGCCCCAGCTCTGAAAGTTTTCGATGCAGTACCCGCTGGTGGAAGCCGAGGAAGAGGGAGACCTCCACTCCGGTGGAAGGACCAGGTGGAGAAGGACCTGTCTTCACTTGGTATTACCAATTGGCGCCAAAACGCCAAAAGGAGAGATGCGTGGCGCACTGTTGTGGACTCGGCTATAACCGCGTAAGCGGTTTCTACGCCAGTTAAGAAGAAGAAGAAGACCCACATATTCATCATATATATTGTATAAAGTCCATTGAAAGTTGGAAACCCTAATATTAGGTTAGAAGCACCGAGGTCCTCATGTTCGATACATGGGGCCTTGAAAACCTAGGGTCCGATTTCGGCGATTTTTAGAATGGGGCTTCCACACTATAAAGGTAGTATTTGTGCAAAGTTCTGCATCGATATCTTCACTAGTGCTTCCTTTATTTATTGTAAAGTTAACGATTCAGATCGTCTTCAAAGTTCTGGTATATAGGAAGTTGGCGTGGTTGTGAAGCGATTTGGCCTATTTTCACAACATATCATTGGGATGTAAGAAAACTATTACAAACCAAGTTTCATTGAAATCGGTCGAGTAGTTCCTGAGATATGGTTTTTGACCCATAAGTGGGCGATGCCACGCCTATTTTCCATTTTGTAAAAAAATCTGAGTGCAACTTCTATCTGCCATTTCTTATGTGAAATTTAGTGTTTCTGGCGTTTTTCGTTACTGAGTTAACTCACTTTTAGTAATTTTCAACCTAACCTTTGTATGGGAGGTGGGCGTGGTTATTATCCGATTTCTTTCATTTTTGGACTGTATAAGGAAATGGCTAAAAGAAATGACTGCAGAAAGTTTGGTTTATATAGCTCTATTGGTTTGCGAGTTATATACAAAAAACCTATTTGGGGGCGGGGTCACGCCCACTTTTCCAAAAAATTACATCCAAATGTGCCCCTCCCTAATGGGATCCTATGTTCCAAATTTCATTTTCATAACTTTATTTATGTCTTAGTTATGACACTGTATAGGTTTTCGGTTTCCACCATTTTGTGGGCGTGGCAGTGGACCGATTTTGCCCATTTTCGAAAGCAACCTCCTCAGGGTGCCAAGGAACATGTGTTCTAAGTTTCATTAAGATATCTTAATTTTTACTCAAGTTATCGCTTGCACGGACAGACGGACAGACGGACAGACGGACGGACGGACAGACGGACGGACAGACATCCGGATTTCAAATCTACTCGTCATCCTGATCATTTATGTATATATAACCCCATATCTAACTCTTATATTTCTTGGTGACACAAACAACCGTTAGGTGAACAAAACTATTATACTCTGTGCAACAGGTTGCGAGAGTATAACAAGAAAAAACTTTAACTTCGGCTGTACAAATGTGAAAATTTTTCATACAAGCCATTGATTCGGATCGTTCGGTTTGTATGGCAGCTATATGCTATAGTGAACCGATCTGAACAATTTTTTCGGAGATTAAATTATTTCTAAGAACAATAACTCACTCCAAATTTCGTGAAGATATGTAGTAAAATGCGGAAATTTTCCATACAAGCCCTTGATTCCGATCGTTCAGTTTGTATGGCAGCTATATGATATAGTGGTCCGATATCGGCAGTTCCGACAAATGAGCAGCTTCTTGAAGAGAAAATAACATCTGTAAAATTTCAAAACGATATCTTAAAAACTGAAGGACTAGTTCGTATATATACAGACAGACAGACAGACAGACGGACATGGCTTAATCGACTTTATAGGGCCTCCGACGCTTCCTTCTGGGTGTTACAAACTTCGTGACAAACTTAATATACCCTATTCAGGGTATAATAATTTTGTAACTGATTGTAAAAGGACTGTTTGACGTGCAAAAGACAAAAAATTTGATTGTAGAAACACACGGAAATATAATTGTGGGGGGACGTTTCACCTGCCAAAGTCTTGGTCCGTTATCTTGGATAAATTTCTTAATGAACGTCCTTGAATACAGGGATATTTTGCACAATGTTATGCAGTCATGTTCTGATGCTCCTGAGATGGTGTTATCAACAAATTAACCACCTGTAACACGGATCATTGGTGATATCTGAGTGGTTCATAGATACAAATGTGACCTGTATGCAATGGCCTATCCCATCCTCTGATCTAAACTTGACTGAGAACTTGTGGAGTGGCCTTAAAAGAAGACATTTCATTTCTAAATTATAAAAGGATTTTCTGTTGTGAAACATAAGTTTATCATATTTGGCTCATCACCAACAAGAAAAAGAAAATATTTCGTTAGTAATTATTTTTCTCTGATATTGCAAAAGAAAGTAAGCCGATTGTTTTCGGCCAGTATTTTATGGTATTATTCATGCACAACCTATTCTATTTCTGCGAAATATTTAATTAATAAATTCAAAACACGTGTAACTACCTCTACTGAGAGCAGAGAGCTCATATTCACTTATTATGTGTAAATTTGATGTCCTTGGCTGCGAAAGTTTTCCTTTATGCGAGAATATATTTATAAGGATATACTATAAGTATGTGTTTGTGCTGTGACTAATTAAAATTAGATGTGGGAAGATACTTGAAATATGCAAATATGCTCACCAATGGATTATTATAATTAAGGCATGCAAACAAATTCAAGAATGCCTAACACTCAATACGTGTTTGTATGTATTTCTGATTTTCCTTTTGTGGGGGTGTGCAATGTCAACAGTATGCGTGTGCAAGTGTCTACATGTATGCAAAAGCTATTTTTAAATATAAGAGCTGAGTGTGGTTGCATTATTTCCATGAACACACTCACACACACACATGTAATGCTATTTTATATGCATAACAACAACAAACAAACAAACTAAAATTTCAAATGAAAGGCCGGGTAACTCTAGAAGACGCAGCCAGCGTGCTCAAAGTCGCAGACGAGTAGTTTGTCTTCTCAGCTTAATTTGCGAACTTGCAGTTTGTGCATAACTATATATCTGTATATATCATGTCTATATATACTCCTCCACCTGACTATGCTTCTCAGCGCTATCGCGTCACACTTCTTTTTGTTGTTGCATTTGTTTGTGTGTATTATTTTTTGTTTTTCGCTTTTCAATTGCTTTCCAACAAACCGAAGTCGCTGCAAAAGCTACAGAAAAGAAAGCAGCCTCATCTTCTTAACATAATTATAAACTTTTACTTTGGCATTTGACTACTCTTGATGTTAATTTTTCACACACCTTCACGCACAAGCTGCAGCGCCTCAAGAGCGTAAACACTAGTGCGAAAATAATTTTAGTTTCTTTCGCAGCGTATAAACTAAGAATATGTAAAGTAAATACATACAAGTGTGTATGTTTGTTTGTAGGTGTGTGTTCAGCGCGAATGTTGCTAATTGCAAAACCTCAAAGGATTAGCAGTTGCCGCGTGGGGCGGCTTATATACACACTTGTGTGGAAATGTCGACAGAATATTTTTATTCTATCAGAGTAGGTGTGCTATCAACGTTTTTTTTTTTGTTATACAGTGTATAGTGATATATTCACTGATAGCTCGAGATATCTATCAGAGACCATATGTCACATCGGACCCTTGAAGAACTAGGCGATTGTAACACACCCAATTTCTACTGTGTAACTATTTAATTTTTTATTTTTTTTAGTGGAAATTTCTTTTCTATGTTTAAGAATTTTCCCTTCCCCAAGTTTGGAGCTATAGCCCCGTGACTAGTATAAGACTCTGAAGTATGGTATATGACCTTGAAGCCATATTTTGAATAATTTATAGAGACATTTTTCACAGTCGAAAATTTTCAGAATATTTACGATCGATAAGTGAGATTCCAAGACTAATAATTAAAATAATATTTATTTGCTTTACGAATATCTCCTACAATATTTTTTAATAAATATGGTAATATCCGTATGTTGTTTTTCCTACTAGGTCACATGACTTTCATTTGTTTGCGCATGAATGCTCCGTTGTTTTCGGGTATCAGTCTGCTTTTGCGTGCTCTCTAGTATTTGGTGCGTTGCAAATTGAAATACTCAAGTGTGCACTTTCAATTTTGCGCCGAATATTCAATGCGTTTCTTTCATTCTTTACGCGTATATTTCACTTTTTCCAAGGTTTCATTGGATTCTTCACTCGTTCTATACTTTTTGATATCTTATTATTTTGTGGTGTTATTCTTTCTATTCGGTACCAAAGTAATAATTAGTTACATGCATGTCTAAAGCAAGATCAACTCATCTGTCTATAACTACATACATACATTGAATATAGCACTGGACTCAGAAAAATAATTGTATTCAAAAGTAGTATTATTGGCTTGAAATAAAACTCGACACCTATGAGACATTGAAAGAAAATAAAATCATAAGAAAGTCTTATGTAGTCAATATATTTTTATTTAGAGGTTTAAGTGGTGTTTAAAAAATTGCGGTAATTTTCATATTTTGAAATAAAAATATTAGGTTGTCGTACATCCCCTCCGCCTTTTTGTCTTTTGAATTTCGCGGCTATATATAAAGCGCTACAGAGCTCGTGTCTGGCAATACTATACATCTTTGAAAGGTCTTGACATAACCTACAAAACGACGCCATGCATGATTAGTTTGGATATTGCGTTCAACAGTTATAGACGTGTAAACATGGAGTTCACTAACGCCGAAAGTCGCGCTATTTTAAAGTTTTCCTTCGTTAGAGGCAAATACGCTAGAGAAACATTCCGTGAGATTAATAGTGTTTTGAGGAATGGTACTCTATCACTTCGAACTGCGGAGTAATGGTTTTGACGATTCAGAGCGTGTGAAAACGACACCATGGATACGCTAGCCGGCGGAAGACCTGTGACGACGAATACCGATCAAATCATGGAAAACATCGAGTTAGACCGGCATGTGGCATCTCGTAACATCGCCCAGGAGATGGAAGTTAGTCACCAAACCATTTTAAACCATCTGCAGAAGGCTGGATACACAAAAAACTTGATGTTTTGCTTGATTTGACGTATGGTCCCTCTGGACCGAATCAACGCCTGCGATATGCTGCTGAAACGGATCCAACTCGACCCGTTTTTTAAGCGGATGGTGACTGACAACGAAAAATGGATCACATACGACAATATTAATCGGAAACGGTCGTGGTCGAAAGCCGGGTTTGACGGCCAGAAAGGCTTTGCTGTGTGTTTGGTGAGATTGGATGGGAATCATCCACTATGAGCTGCTCCCATACGACCAGACACTTAATTCTACCAAGGCGATCGACCAGAAGCGTCCAGAATTGGCCAACAGGAAGGGAGTAGTGTTCCACCAGGTCAACGTTGATGACTCGTCGGATGGGAGGTTTTATCGCATCCACCATATACGCCGGACATAGCGCCAAGTGATTACCACCTGTTCCTGGCCATGCCGGACGCACTTGGTGGTTGAAAGTTGAACTCAAAAGAGGCTTGTGAAAAGTAGCTGTCCGAGTTCTACGCAAAAAGGAAGGGGCTTCAATGAGGGTTATTATGAAGTTGCGTCTAGATGGAAACAGATTATCGAACGAAACGGTGAATATTTGAACTAAATCCGATCATTGTAACACTTTTTATAAGGCGTTGAATAAAGAGCAAGAAAGCGGAAGGGAGATATTTGACTGGAATGGGCTATCGTATTATTTTTAGCCAAATTCACGAAGAAGCAACGAGGTGTGATATATATTTACCTTGATTTTTTGTAATAAAGGCAGTCTGAGAAAGTACTAACGAATTTAATTATTCCCTTTGGAAACAAATTCAAATTAATAGGCTGTAATATGCATTAAAAAAATAAAATCTCAGAATTCCGAAACCATAAAAAGTCGTAACGTTTCCCTAATCTACGGCAGTATTTCTACGAACAGTCCACTAGAAACTACTTGCTTGATTAGCACCCAAATCTTGCGTTGTGGCTTCAACTGAGAGCTGTCATGTTAACTAACTAACAATTTCCCAAGCAGCATGCATTCATGTGCGTTTATCTGCGACCGACTGTTTATTGACAGTCAATAAATCACGCCATTACAGCGTTACGCAACATTTAATGGAGATTTTCGCGTTTAAGCGAAAGCGAGCAATCGATATTCGTAATACAGCGAAAGCCTTTAACTAATTTCCCACAGCGCACACAACGCATCAGTGCGCACAGACACATACACAGATAAACTTACAAACACACATATACAGATGTACATACGTAAGTGGAACGCTTGCTGGCGCAGCCGACATTTTTGGCAAAAACTTTATCGCACGCAACTTTGAGCGCACAAGTTAATTGCCACCCACGGCACATCACTCATACGCCCGGGCGCCCGACGAACGGTGGCAGCAGCAGACAGCCAGCCGACGGCAGCTGACAGTGGTGCTGGCAGACAGCAGAGGAGAGCAAATGAGCGCACATTTGGCGAAACGCCGCAGCTGCGAAGAGTTTCCGCAGACAAAATACAAACACAAGTGAGTGTGAGTGTGTGTTCGTGCGGCTGGCATGCCGACGAAAAGTATAAATTAATTAAAATGATTTTATGCTCACGTTCCAATATTACATCAGCAACTCGGCAGCACATACTCGCGGCGCATTGCACATCATTACGTGCTGCACTGCCGCAAAAATAATCGCTTCACAATAGCAATGGCGGCAACAGCGTCGCTGGCAGTGCAACAGTGGCAGAGGCAACATCAATTAAAGCAATCACTACAACAAAAACAATCGCTCCTCCAGCAGTGTCATCCACTACTACTGCTATCCACTAATTTCCTTACCTTTCCGCTGCCATCGCCGCTCCTCCTCTCCTCCCTCGTTTCACTCATTTGAGAGTGAGAGAGTGAAACACTCTGGCTGGCATGTTCAGTTGGCATGCAAAAAAACTTTTCAAAATTAATTACTACGACAAGCTGTAGATGGAATAATAAAAAATCTCCGCTTCGCATTGGCTGCTGCTCCGCTTGGGTTTGTGTGTGAGTGTGTCGCTGTGGTTATCAGGTTGGAAAAAAGCAACAATAAATCGAAAAATTTCATGTTGCAAAAGAATCCGAAAAATCTTTGGCACCCCGCCTGCGGTTGACAACCGTCAGCTGTCAGCTGAGCTGAACTGAACTGAGTGTGCCATGTGTTGGAGTTATGGAAATTTCATAAATTTCTCCCGCAACGGCTAATATACTCGCACTAGCGGTTGTATGCGTAGCAACTTGTGTACTTGCCAGAGTTGCCTCCTACACAAACAACACCAACAACAAATTTGTGAAATAGGTAAATGAGGTTAATTAATTTAAATGTTAATTAAGTTGGAGGGGAGGGGGCTTAATGCGCCGCATATTGCGCCGTGCTGTGTAATTAAGGTGTGGGATAATCATTAGTGGCGGCGGTTGGGGGCTGTTGGAACATGGTAATCTATTTTTAGATACATTTTTTTTAGTCTATGTTTTCATTGAGAGCTAATACAGAATATTTGCTGTTGTGGGTTGTTTATGTACTCGTGCGGAAGTGTTTATACATATGTACATAAATAAAGCTATTTGAAGTCAGGGATTTTTTTTAATATTGATATTAATGTTATGTTATGTTATGTATGTTATGTTATGTTATGTTCATTTTTAAGTAATATTTAATAAATTTCTCTTATTTTTATACACTTGCAACAAAAGTTGCTAAGAGAGTACTATAGTTTTGTTCACATAACGGTTGTCCGTCCGTCGGTCCGTCTGTCCGTGAAACGAATAACTTGAGTAAAAATTGAGATATCTTAACGACCTTGAGAGGGTTGCTTTCGAAAATCGCCAAAATCGGACCATTTCCACGCCCACAAAATGGCGAAAACCGAAAACACATTAAGGTCATAACTAAGCCATTAATCCATAAATCGGTGATTTATTGTTATCTCGCAAACCATTTAAACTATATAAACCAAATTTTCCGCAGTCGGTTCTCTTACGTTCCCCACCACACAACATGAAAATAGCTGAAATCGGATAATAACCACCCCCACCTCACATACAAAGGATAGGTTGAAAGTTACTAAAAGTGGGTTAACTCACTAACGAACAACGTCAGAAACACTAAATTTCTCAGAAATATTAGCAGAAGGAAGCTTTTTTACAAAATGAAAAATGGGCGTGGCATCGTCTACTTATGGGTCAAAAACCATATCTCAGGAACTATTCGACAGATTTCAATGAAATTCGGTATATAATATTTTCTTTGACACTCTGATGACACGTGTGGAAAATGGATGATCTCAGTTCACAACCACGACAACTTCCCATATAACTCAATTCTGAACTCCATCTTATTCCTTCACTTTATAAGATATACATTAGGAACCAATGAAGATCGCGTAATAAAACTTTACACAAATACTGTATATAATCTGTGAAAAAATTTTCGAAATCGGACTACAACTTTTCAATGCCCCGGATATCGAATACGAAGAACTTAGTGTCTTATGGTAATATTTCACCGAAAATATCGGTAAATCTCTCAGATATCTCACTTTAATTCAGAGGAAATCTTTTTTTTTCTAATAGTATCTCTCTGTACCAGAAATGGTTGAAATCGGTTCATAACTTCCTCTAGCTCGAATATAGCTAATTATAGGATTTTCAAAATTACGATGGGCTTAATAGCTTATAAATCGGTTAATATGGAAGTATCTTAGCCAAATTAAGTGAGCATATACTCTCAGATATAATGTATGTTGGTGATGAAAATGGGTGAATTCGGTTCAGGAATTACCTCAGCCCTCATATACTATATATATGATGATTTTCGTTTTTCTATTGGACTTTAGGCCGAATATATGGGTCAAATTGTGTGTGATCTTAATAAAAATATAGCAATAAATTGCGAGAGTATAAAATGTTTGGTTGCACCCGAACTTAGCCTTTCCTTACTCGTTTTAATTGAATTTATTTTTGTATTGACATTCCATTATTAATCAAAATAGAGAGTTTCGTTACATAATATTCTCTCTCTGCACTAAGTAAGCACTATTCCACATGTGCATTGCAAGCAGCATTTTATTTAATTATGATTTCTGTAAATAGTATTAACTGCACTAATTGACAGCTGCTCCTTGGCGACACCGAAGCTTCACTTTATTTTTGAATAAACCCACATGCGTCATCATCAAAGAAGTGCATACAAGGGAACAGTTATGTAGGAGTACCTAAACACACATTCAATTAGAACTTGCTATTAAAAGAGTAAATATTTTGCTTGAGCTGCAAGGAAATTTGAATCAGTCATGTGAGAGGGTGCAGTGTGTTGACCATTAGTTGAGTACGAAAAATTAAATTGCGTATATATGAAAGTAGCTATGGTAATGCTTCTTAGTATAACAGGTGCTCAAGCTTTTATTAAGGGGGGGTAAGGTTTGACAACTTTTTTTTCTTCATTATTTTTTTTATTTTTTTCCTGAACTATCAACATCTCAAGAATATTGTGTTAAAATTCTAGGTCATTCGGAGAAAAACTAACGAAGTTACAGCAGGTTGAATAACGGTACCTCCAGCTACGTGCGCTGAGTGTACAAAACTTTGAACCGATTTTCCCAAATATGTCATTTTTAAAGTCGGTGACCAGCCTACAGAAAAAACTACTGCATCGATCGTTTTGAAATTTTGAACAAATATTCTACATACATATAGCTCTCGAATGACGTCGAGTTTTTCCAAACGTTTTAATTACTAACAATTTTACAATAACAAATAGGTCGATTTTTTCGTCTAAAATCGTCATTTTGGCTTGAAAATGGTACCAAAAATTGAAAAATTGAAAGATTAAAAAAAACTCGACGTCAATTGAAAGATAAACTAATAAACTAAAGAAAGCATTTTGATTTTTTGGTTTCGGATGATCCAGTGATGCTGTAGGCTGGTCACCGCACAAACACTTCTTTTCGAGGTGCCTGCAGAGATCGACGATAAATCCGTTATTCCTCGCTATTTTTCGATAAAATTTTTTTTTAAGTATCCTTCAAATGTTGTACTTTCATATAATAATAAGTAAAATAAACCAACAGCAATAATTTTTTCTAAAAAAATTCATGAAAAAGGGTCTTTTTTCGACGAAACAAACCTTACCCCCCCCTTAAGAAAAGTAAAAAAATAGCAAAAAAAATAAAAAAATAAAATGAATTAAAAAAACATTTTAGAAAATTATTTACATAGTTTTTAGAATATATTTTATTGTTGGGAAAATTGTTTGATTTCACAGCTAAACCACAAACTACTAAATTTAACTCAATCTATATTAAAGCGTGCGCAATAAATACGAACTTTGTTTAGCATGTAATTATTTCGAAAAATGTTGCTTTTAATAAAACCCAAAACTGAACTGAATATACACACAAGCATATCCATGGCATAGATGGCGTATGTCATATACTGAATGCCATGGTTACGTGCGCACCTGCAACGGATATAAGCTCATCAAGTGCATACGCTTCCATGCGCATTGCTCACTCTCGATGTAGCGCGGCAACTGAATATGCCAGCATACATATATAGCAGTCCCCACGCAACCTGAGTTACACATTGACTACCTGCCACACTGTATGCACGAGCTCATGTGCGTATGTGTATGTTTGCCTGTACATGTTGACAGCAAATCCTAGTAGCTGTTTATATGATAAGTGACATTAATTCGTTATGATCGCATTCGCTCAACTGAGTAGCGGCTGCGTTGACGCTGACAATTTCCGCAACAGCTGTTGTTGTGTATGGTAAATCAGCTAAAGTGAAAGCAGATACCGCAGACAGCTTGTTACATATTAGCATTTATTTTAAAGCGCCTAAAGTATATGGTGTGTATGTATGTATGCTTGTAATTGTGATTGAAAGCGAATGTGCCGACTTTAGCAATAAGTAAATATGTAATCTTTTAATATTATCTGCGTCGCGCAACGGCTTGTAAAATGTTGCGCGAAAAGAGCTGCGGTCGAAATGTGCAAATACATAAGTACATCAGCGGAGGTGTAAAGCCGCAGAAAATTTTAATGTTGAGGGTGTAAAAGAGAGTTCGAAATGTGATCGTGTGAAGAGCTGTAAACAGGGGATTTAAGTTGTGTTCTAAGTATAATTTATCTTCTGTAAAGGAGTTACACTCAAATCCTAAACTAGAAAGTAGCTCGATTGAGTCTGTTTAAAGCACAAGGTACCGAACCGGAAATGAACATATTTGTTGGACCCGAAATACAGCAACAAATCATCTCTTATGGAGAAGGCTCTTCACCTCTTACTTCTTAGATTGTTATTCCTTAGTCATGCAATGTTTTCGAAATACACCGAACTTTACCGAAAGTTTCTCTAAAGCTCGGGAAGTATAATTCATTAAAAAGGAATGCAGGCATATGTAGGGTTAGGAGAAGTTTCACTAACTCCTTTGTTTGAGTTGACGACCCTTTCTTGTATTTGTTAAGCAAACATGGTCAGAAATGACTCTGTTTTGGGAAAAGTTAAGGAATAAGCTAGTTTCGGGTCCATTCAATTTTGTCGTTTGTAATTCTGAACTGTCCACGCACGAAATATATATTCTAGACAATATTGGCGTGGAACTTAGTTAAGCAAGGAAAGCTACTACTACTTCGGCTATTATCGACTAAACGGTATCTACGCCTATTACAATAACCTACTGCAATAGCGCTATAAGATCTAACTATATGGAAAATGTATTCGACTTATATATGTTGATGTCAATATATGTATTCAAGGTGAAAAAACAAAAAGTTGGAAAATGTGAAATTTCTAAAAGCTATTAATAAAGGCTACTAAAATATAAAATTTATCGCTGATATCATAAATTTAATCGCAAATATAATACAATTTTAGGTTGTCGGGAATTTTAAGCAGCAAACTGATTTTTGCTGCTACCACACCTGACTTATCGGCGCTTATCTAAACAATAGGCGACACGCAAGCTACTAGTATACTATACCCAATTATACCATACGTTTGTATTGTAATCATAAAATTTATGTTCTTCATGAATTGACATTATCAAGTGTTTCTTAAGAACTGCTAAGTATTTTAGGGCCACAGTAAATTTATGTTCAGAATTTTTTTTTAACTCAAGTGGCTACCTACTGTATATACCAATAAAAAAATCTATTAATAGTAAGAGTGCTGAAGCCGCTCATATCATAATGGATGTCATGGCACATTAAAATAAATTTACAATATAATTATATATTTTATTAATAATTTATTAATTTTAATGAATAAAGAGATAATTTTTTATAAATAAAACAGTGAAAGTTAATTAGTTGACGGCTTATCAAATATATTACTTATCTATTCATTTCACTATTCTGTTCTACAATTATTATAAGACTTTAATGCGGAGCGGAGTAGATTTCCATTATTATATTTACATATATTGACAGCTACTTGAAATAGTTTGCGAGTGAAATAATGAGTGTAAGATAAGATATGATTTTTAAGTGACCTGCATTGGAGCAAATAATAAGGTACTTATAGTAAGTATAGTTAAGATTTTAATGAATTTAAATCATTTATAAATAATAAATAAAAATGAGATTTACATAAGCATTTTTTAAACTCGGTAAGATAAAGAAAAACTAGTTAGCGAACTATAAAAGAACTTTTGGTAATGCTCGGAGCAGTTGAGAACCGTGCGAAGCAGTTGAGAGACTGCGAAAATATATTATTAGGTCTACAACTTTGATTCCGCCGTTTTCCAATAGATGTCTCTAGGGTCAAGCACTGGTTGATTAAATCGATTTTTTTTATATCGATGTTGGACATTTGTGTCAACATAAACCCAACAAATATTCTCAACTGAAAATGTCACTTTTTGAGCCGAATTTTCGACATATGCGGGAATGTTTCTAGGGTCAAGCACTGGTCGATTAAATCGATTAAATCGTTTTATATCGATGTTGGACATTTTTGTCAACATTAATCCGGGAAATTTTGCTTTTATTTTTTAATTCCAAGAAAAGTGCGGCTGAAGCTCATAGCATGCTACGTACGTGAGGCTGTCCTAAGTAAAAAAAACCGTAAATTTACAAAAAAACGGAAGCAAAGTTGTAGACCTAATATTTTATTATACTAAGTGCCAAATATTCGGCGTCTAATTGGTATTTCCATTACTATCATTAATAATTTGTAATAAACACATTAACCTTTATAGTCAACTAAAAGGAATTACTCATTCGAATATCGGCTCTATCGTATCAAGTTTGTTCACATATTTACAGTTACATAAACGACATGGCAAAACCGTTCAATAAATTAGAATTGCTTTGATATGTTTACTTTATAATTTCATGTTTGCTATTTTAATATATGGCAAGTAAATTGATTCTACACATAATAAATTAACACTGACCAATATTGTGGAAATACCTGACGATTTCTTATCATTGAAAATATCAGCAGCGACTTTTCGTTTCCGAAATAGTAAGTGGAATTGGCGATAAGGTATGAAAACATAAACATTAACATTCGGAAGTAGAACTTTCAGTCATTGCACACTCAAAACAACTGTACGATTTTCTTATCTCAATAATTTGATTGAAGCAAATTACCCACATCCGGTTCGTAACGGTCAACAAGTGTGGCATTAAGTGGGTTCGAGGGCTGTCAAGTGGGTTTTACATAGACGGAAATTAGAAAGTTGTCTGATTAATAGCTGAAATATTTTTTATAATTGTTAAATTATTCGAAGTGGTGCTTGCATATGGAATGGGTTCACATACATTTCTTTCTAACTGAGTTAAAAATAAATCAATTTTATTAATTTTCAGACATCATAATAACCACTATACGTTAAATTTTTCTTTTAAAAACCCCACTCGACGTCATTTGTAGACGTTTCTTTCTGATAATTAGCATGGCTTACATAGAGATCTGAGATTTCAAAAAAATTAAGTGTAGTAACTAATATCTCGGGGTTGGATCTCCTGAACTAGGTTATTAATTTAGATCGATTCTGGAAAATCGACAATGGACCAGATATTCACCATGCGCCAAATCTTGGAAAAGTCCCGAGAGAGAAGAATCGACACTCACCATCTTTTCATCTTTTTTTAAGCTGCCTTCGATAGCACGAAAAGGAGCTGCCTTTATATCGCGATGTCTGAAATTGGTATCCCTGCAAAACTAATACGGCTATGTAAACTCACGTTGACCAACACCAAAAGCTCCGTCAGTATCGGAAAGGACCTCTCCGAGCCGTTCGATACCAAACGAGGCTTCAGACAGGGTGACTCACTATAGTGCGACTTCTTCAATCTATTACTGGAAAAAATAATACGAGCTGCAGAGCTAAATATAGAAGGTACAATCTTCTACAAGAGTGTACAGCTGCTGGCGTATGCCGATGATATTGATATCATCGGAAGCAACAACCGCGCCGTTTGTTCTGCTTTTTCCAGACTAGATAAAGAAGCGAAGCGTATGGGTCTGGTGGTGAATGAGGACAAGACGAAATATCTCCTGTCATCAAACAAACAGTCAGCGCACTCGCGTATTGGCTCCCACGTCACTGTTGACAGTCATACCTTTGAAGTAGTAGATAGTTTCTTCTACTTGGGAATCAGCGTTAACAACACCAACAATGTCAGCCTTGAAATCCAACGCAGAATCACTCTTGCCAACAGGTTTTACTTTGGACTGAGTAGGCAATTGAAAAGTAAAGTCCTCTCTCGACGAACAAAAATCAAACTCTACAAGTCGCTCATTATTCCCGTCCTGATGTATGGCGCCGAAGCGTGGACGATGACAACATCCGATGAGACGACTCTTCGGGTTTTCGAGAGAATGATTTTGCGTAAGATTTATGGTCCTCTGAATATTGGCAACGGCGAATACCGCAGACGATGGAACGATGAGCTGTACGATTTATACGACGACATTGACATAGTTCAGCGAATAAAAAGACAGCGGCTACGCTGGCTAGGTCATGTTGTACGAATGAATGAAAACACTCCAGCTCTGAAAGTGTTCGATGCAGTACCCGCTGGAGGAAGCCGCGGAAGAGGACGACCTCCACTCCGGTGGAAAGACCAAGTGCAAAATGACCTGGCTTCACTTGGTGTTTCCAGTTGGCGCCCAAAAGCAAAAAGGAGGAACGAGTGGCGCGCTTTGGTGGATTCGGCTATAATCGCTTAAAGCGGTTTCTACGCCAAATATATATATATATACATATAATATGGATCCAGGGCAAGAATATTGGAAATTACCAATGGATTTGTTAGTCTAGCGTTCTGTTCGCGAATTTCACATCTTGTCATGTTAAACGATAACATTGTAAACATTAAAAGATTTTATCTCAACTAGCTATACACACTCTCTTATATGCAGGGTAGATTATCATTGGAAAACGGAGGACTAAGTCACTGCCTGGCCCACTTAGAGCATATCGAAATAATGGGGTTATACCTTTGTTAACTCGAGTTATTTATATTTCAAATAATACAATCATCACCAACATTTTACACCGAACTACATCGTCAAATTAATTTTTCCTCAGTATAAAAATGTAAATAACATATAACTTTTTTTAAATTATTTTTGATTTATTTTTATTTCTTCAAAAATTCTAGATAGCCATTTGGCTTAGAATTGTTACAGTTTTTCTTAAAGAACTGCTAAACTAAATGCATATTTAATGACGACTAATGGAAAATATTTTCAACCTTGTGCCAGATTTTTCTCCACCAAGGCTGACTTCCAATTTCAGGATTGCTTTCAGTAGTCACTGAAATTGGGGTACTCTCTGTTGTATTGAGTGATGCTTGGGTACTATTTCC